>CM060248.1:32967942-33526447 GCA_030684275.1 Acipenser oxyrinchus oxyrinchus | reverse complement strand
CAGGCAGGCGCACATAGGACGAGGCAATCCACGAGGGCGTGCGCGAACCGGCGCATGTTGTCCCACCTGCGGGGAGGCTGGACCTGGGCAGGGGCACCCTCCATGGCTCCCACCACAGCGCACGGGTGGATCTGCCTCCCTCCACTGAGAACCAGCCTGCACAGTTTGTGGCGCTGCAACTCTGCTGGGCTAGATGGGGTCCTACAACAACAGCTGCATGTAGTGGTGGCAGAATTTGAGGACGTCTTCGGTGGAGAAGATGGACAGGTTGGAGGCACCACTGCAGTCGAGTACCATATTGACACAGTGACTGCAGCCCCCCTCCTCCAGCCACCCAGCCGAATCTCCTGGGCCTGCAGGGACAAGGCAGAGTGTCTACTGAAGAAGATGCGTCAGCCCAGGGTCATTAAGCACTCCACTAGACCCTGGGCCACTACGATGGTCCTTGTCCCTAAAATGGATGGGAAGCTGCAGTTCTGCGTGGATTACAGACAACTGAACCACGCAACCAAGAAAAACCTATCCTCTCCCCGTATAGACGATGCTCAGGCCTGGTTCAGCTCCCTTGGACCTCAGAAGTGGACACTGGCAGGCGGAGCTGGATGACGAGTCCAAGCCCTAAACCGCTTTCTCCAAGGGGCAGGACAGTTTACCGTCATGCCCTTTGGCCTGTGTAACAAACCCGCTACCTTTGAACGCCTCATGGAGGCAGTGCAGGGGGGGATCCACAGATCCTTTTTCAGTGAGGCTGTTCAGTACCTCAAGATAGTGATGACTCGCCAACACTATCTGCATCCGGAGAAGTGCCAGCTCCTACAGCAACGGATGACCTTCTTGGGGCACTGTGACAGAGATCAAATGATTCTTGGTGTTAGATCTCCCTCTCGACCTGTGAGGGCACGGTGTAAGAGGAACAGAGTACCCTTAATTAAATGGCACGACAATTTATTCGGTAGGGTAGGTGGAAGTCGGTCATTTAGGAGAGAGACGGAGCTACAGTATCCAAACTCAATGACCCCGACGGTAAACGGTGTGGCATCCGAGGATTGGAGGAGCGGATGCGCTCGTTAACTTAGGGGTCATGAGCGAGGATATAAATAGGGGGGTAGCGTACGTGATCTGTTCCTTTGTGAATGGTTAGAAAGAACCAAAAGGAAACCCTGCCATCTGTGAGAACCGTGAGTGTTGTATTTGTTAGTCTGTCTTGTAACATTGTTCTGTTTGTGTCGTTTTAAGACTACTAACACTCTCCGGAGCTGCAGCCGCAGACCAGCAACAAATCCGGACACCAGCACTTCCCTGTTTCACAACGTACTGTCTTTTCACCACAAGCACTTAAATCACGCACCGTAGGAACTGTGTCTGTGTCTTTGTGTTTTGTGTGGGTGATAAAACTGGTTGCGGGTCAAACCTGGGGAGTTTACAAATACCGAAGTGATACACGCCACTGTAATCACTTCCAACATTATTATTTACAGGTATTTGCACTTAAGGCTCAGGACATTGTCATTTATCAATAAACACCCTTGCACCTGTTAGTAATTGTCTGTGTGATTCGTACCTGCACTGCACTCACCTGTATCCACTCACCACTTTGCCACAGGCACGTAGTAAGCTGGGAGGGGGTAGCCACCGACCCGGAAAAGATCACTGCAGTACTGCATTGGCATGTCCCCTAACCTACCTGTGAGACCTGGGATTTTGTGGGTTTTGCCTCATACATCCACCGTTTCATCCGGGATTTTGCCACCATTGCTCAGCCGCTGCATCAGACCCTGGGGTGTGGCCAGGCATTCCAGTGTCTGCCACTGACCCTGTACTGCCCTTCACTGCAACCAGACCTGCCCTTCACCCTGGACACAGATTGCGGCCGGTGGTTTTGTGCACTGGGTTTCTGAGTTTCTTGCGGGCAGCTTACTGTTTGAGCAGCCTAAATAAAGCACCTCAGGTGACCAAAACGCAACTCCTGGCTTCTTGCGTGTTAGTCCTAATAAAGAACAGTTAGAGCATGGTCAGGCGTATGTAAGCATTAGAAAGGTACGTTAAAGGAAATTTAAAACTATGGCAAACCATTGTAAAGTATGATTACTGCAAAGTATAAACGGGAAAAGTATGGGAAGACTGCAAATGACCTTTCAAAAAGAAAAATTGAAAAGTTAAGCATAACACCAGTAGCCTACACACAATCCCATGTACCCAGCGTTATTTCAATCTATTATGATGTGTTAGTGATGCGGTGATGATGTCACAAATCAACATAAAAGATCTATTCATCGTTCCATTATTAGCATTATATATCAACATTGGTTATTGAGCGGCGTGTGGCATACAAAGAAATGACAACTATATAAATAAAAAAGAAAAGGCAGACTCTGCTATGGAGACAGATTCTGATATGGACACAGCTGAACTGCTGCTGGCGGAGTACCACCCAGGGTTCCAGGACACCTTGCTGGAGTTTCTTCAGTATGGAGCAGTCTTGATGTTTTCCCACATGCTGGGTTCACTCGAGGTCTCTTTTCTCTGGGCCCTACTGTCGCTGTTACTGTTAAGCGTGCTGCTGCAGTTCTGGAAAGTGAAAAGGAAGCAAAAATACGACAAAATCCGAAAGAATCTTAAAATTCAGGTAGACACTTGTGTTTGTTTTATTCCTCTCATAGACTAATCAAATGTGTTTTTATTTAATTTGTTTAGTTGAAAACATTTTCAGAATACACACATTTATTCCAAATAACAGCATGAAAAGGCACATGCAAAATGGCTGAAATAGACAATACTATGAAAAAAAAATTATAATAATAAAATGGGAACAAACTAATAAGTATATTACCATATCAATATATTTTAGAGGAAACAAATACAGAGCTGGTATTCAATGGTTTATAAAGCAATCCGTTTTGAAGATAACATCTTCAGTATTTTTTCTTCCTCTTTCTTGTAGCCCAAAACAAAACCAGAGGTAGAAAGGGTAGAGTGGTTGAACAAGGTAAGATTATGATTTTCAAGTTTACATCACAATGCCATACAATAAACACAATACAGTCGTCACCGTCTAATCGGGATAGCGATAATCGGGACTGCTGCTTAAATGGGATACAACTCTGAGAGACGGTTCTTCCCTATCCTATTTATGTCATTTCATTCTGACGTCACTTTGTTTAATTGGGATACAGTATTTTCAAATGATGAACGGAGCTCGTTTTTCCGAGCAAGACATGTCCGCGTAGCACAGTGCAGTGAGTACGTGATTACACTGTGACTTGTGTAAATTGCATAAACCACATTGAACTCTTGAAGGAGGCTCCTGTGGTTTCTCAGGCTGCTAAAGAAAGTTGCCATGTCAACATCGCAGGTGTGATTAATTTTGTTTAGGAATGAAAAAACAAAAAACACATTGACTCGTATTTTAAATTATGTATTTAACATTTAATCATAATGTGGTGTGATTTCATTTTTTTTCTTTTCATTAAGGATCAAAAAAGTGTGAATATACACTTCTCTGTTACATTTTTTGTTTCTTTTTATTATATATATATATATATATATATATATATATATATATATATATATATATATATATATATATATATAAATACATATAGTGTAGCGTTCCTCAGTTCCCACAATCCACACACAGGCGGAGGGTGGTCGCGAACCAGGGACCTCTTGCACTTGGTGTGTGTGTGTGTGTGTGTGTGTGTGTGTGTGTGTGTGTGTGTGTGTGTGTGTGTGTGTGTGTGTGTGTGTGTGTGTGTGTGTGTGTATGTGTGTGTGTGTGTGTAGGTGTAGGTGTAGGTGTAGGTGTAGGTTAGAGCATATCATGTATTTTCTGGTGTGTATTGCTTTCAAGAATACAGTGGTAAAATTTTTAAATTTTAAAGATATTTGAGATAAATTAACACTTACAAAAATGTACACCAACTATTTAAATAGCATAACTTTATTGAATTTATATCTGACTGCAGGCAGTTAAAAAATAAATAAAATTAATAATTACATTTTTTTATAGTCAATTAAGGTACTCTGGCCTTATATTGGAAATTATTTGGAAATAATGTCAAAACAATATATTGAACCAGTTGTCAGAGAAATGCCTTTTCTGAAGACGTTTAAAATCATCTGCGTCGACCCTGGGAAAGAGGTACAGTAAGGAAGTTTATAATGTATGCCATGTGTTTCCTTATGCTTAGAAGTGAGGTGTTCAGAATAAATATACACATTATTTAGATATAAGATTGTTTTGAATAATAGCAAAATAAATAAACAAATATATAAACTGTATATTTGTAGTATTCTTGCCCTTTTAAATGTTTTGACGCTTGCATATATAAATATAGCAAGTTAAGCTTCCAAGCATGCACCATGAAGAGTAGGCTTCAAGCCTGTTGTGAATGATACAGTTCTGTCTCCATTTCAACCCAGTCTTCGGCCTGCTAATTTGTTGGGCTAAATAATGCTGTTCGTTGAGGACCAAACTCAACACCAAACTCAGTGACTTACTGTAAGCCAGATTAGAGCCTAGGCCTTAAGAGCTGGAAATGTTAGTATACAAAACCCCCCTGCCCTAGCAACAGCTTTTAAAAATGCTGTTTTATAAAGCTCCAGACCTGATAGTAACTTGATTGGTCTGCAATACCAAGGGTCTTTGTCTTACTGTCTGACAGGAAAGTTAGCTCATTTAAATGAGTTTAGTCACCCCTGTCCTGAAATTTACCAGCCATATTAATTTCCACCATGAAGGGCATCTAACTACTGTGCAAAAATATGAATGCCCTATTTTTGTTCTCTCTGACATTTAATATATTTCTATAGCCACTAAAAATATGTGGAGTGCAAGCTCACATTGATCCAAGTCAGAAGAAAAGGGTGGCAATAGACATTGATTTCAGGTACTGTGCAGTTATCATTTATGTTGCTGGTACCACATTTCGTACTGTAAGTTTTACTGAAGCTACATGAATTTCTTTGAGCATCATGTTTTTTTAAGTGAGGGGTAAAGCTAGTTCCCTTTACCTAAGGTGACCATATATGGCCTGAACTATCCCAAACTGTCCCACTGAATACAGAGCCATATGGTCACCTTACCTTTACCCCCGAATGATTCTTTGTTACTACAATTATCCAGAATTTACCTTACCAAGATGGCATCGATAGACACCGACCTCACCTGTGTCACATTAAAAAGGGACCATGGTACAACAAACCATTCTCAACCCATTGCCACAGGTCCTAAAGCCCGACGTCCCCTATTTGGAGTGTGGATTCCTTAGCAACATCATAGTTTCATTGCATTAAATAATCTTTTTTTGAAATGTGTTTGGAATAAATGAAGTAAATACATGTTATTCATAAACCGGATTAAGAATGTTGTTGAAAAGTTTCATGCTTACAAACCATTATTTAATGTATAAGGAATTAAAGCAGGCCCACAATATGACATTGACAACTGAATGCAACTTGATGCTGGAATGTTTGTGTCTCAGGTAAACACAGTATTGATGGCATTTGGACTGCCATTTGTATTACACATTTTTTATAATTAAAATTTTTAAACAAAAATCACATCTGGCAGCATTATGATTGTCCTAGCAGTCCAGAGCCAAGTTGAAGAGGGACGAAAGGGCTTTCTGAAGTATTTGACCATTCATTTGTTGTTACAGTTATAATGGGAATGTCACAGTCAAGGTGCAGCTCAACAAGTTCTCAAAAGAGAGTGGAGTTAACAACATTTGTGTAAGTATATGACAACTAGACAAATCTGCACCCAGGTATGTTATTGCAGTCTCCAGAAAAGCAGCTAAACACATTTCCAACAATCTTCTACATTATCTTAATATTCCCCCTTTACATCACTTATAACAACATATTATATCAGTGATCTATTGTGTGTTACCCAAGTTATGTCAAATAAAACATCCAGCAGTGCATTCGTTGCTATCCTTTTTTATTTAGTCTAGGTAATAAAGTTACACGGCTGCACTTTATGCAGAGTATACAGGTATGTGAAGCACGAGTCAGTAACCAAACAGTTCAAGACAGCAGGAATCTATTTATTTAATCTTCACTCACCTGGCAAGAAAAAGTACTTGTGCAGTGTGAATGTTTCAGAGGAAAGCGCCGCTATCTTCTCAGAATATATTTGTCTTTAAAATCCTATTTTGATAAACCTATGGCACCACAATGGTTTGAACCAAAACACAATCCATTGTAATTATATATATATATATATATATATATATATATATATATATATATATATATATATATATATATATATATATATATATATATACATACACATATATTTTAAATACCACAACAGAGCAGAAATAATATAATAAATTGTAATGCCAATGAATTCCAAATGCACACCCATGATCATGATCTTTTCCCCCCTGTTTATTTTTCAGATCAGTGGGTTGCTACGTATCGTCCTGGAGCCTCTCAGTGGCAATGGTTCTTTAGTAGAAGCGGTGACATTTTACTTCTTGCAGAGGCCTGTAGGTGTAAAAATCATGATTAAAAAAATCTAATAATGCAATATGAAGGAGAATGGATTACATGTTTGTGTTTGATGAAAATAGAAATATCTAATTCAAGGCATTAAGACTTTTAAATCTATTTTATTAAGGTGGCCTTTTAACTGTGTAACTAAAATTGTGTGTTTTTGTAGCACATCGTCATTGAATGGTCAGGATTGGCAACCCTTTTAAACATTGAAGGATTAAGGTAATATTTCTTTGAATAGGTGGATCTGTTCTATTATGGTAGTGTGACTGTTAGGTTTTAATGAATGTTAGGTTTCATTTAATGTTACATATGTTGTTATTGAATGTTGCATATTGTTAATTGATCATGCTTCCCAGCATGAAAAGCACACACAAACAACTCTCACACAAACTCATCTCTATTATCCATTGTACTGTCAACTAATTTAAATTTGTAAGATAAAAAAATGCTATAAATCATCTGAAACCCTCCGCTGCAAAATTTGGTTTAAAGCACAACTGGATGTTCCAACACGACAACGATCCAAAGCACACTTCAAAATCTACTTCAGAATGGTTAAAGAAGAAGAAAATCAAGGTTATGGAATGGCCTAGTCAAAGTCCCGATCTAAATCCAATTGAGAATCTTTGGTATGAGTTGAAGAAGGCTGTGCACAAGAGAAGTCCTCTGAATTTGAATGAACTGAAACCATTTTGATTTGATGAATGGTCAAAAATCACTAAGAATCAATCAAAAAACTCATTTACAAATGTTTAAAAGAGGTTATTATTGCTAAAGGTGCCTCAACTAGATATTAAATTAATTTTCTTGTCAGGGTGTGAGTACATGAAAAATCACAGAGGCACTTGCCCATGCACCCCTCACCCCCGTATGGTGTCACTGTAGCCTGCAATGACAGTAAAAGATTTTGAAGACTACAGAGGCTATAGATAGCAGCAGGGCTTTTAATGTATGCATATAACGAGGGATGAAATGCATTTTATTTTGCGGCAAAGCAACGTGTAAAAGAGCCTAAATAAATCATTATTCATATATATATATATATATATATCTCACCATCATCAGCCTTTTTCAATGCATTTTATTTTGTTTTGGAGGTCTTCTTCTTGGTCGCTTTTTATCGCTTGCATTGCACTGAACAGTTGTTAAACTACAGTGAAATGCACTCACTTGGGTCTAATACTGCAGCATTGTGAAATTTGTCAGCAGTGTACATCTGTCAAACTGTAACCGTAAACTACCAACACTATGGACTTTTATTAATGAGGTGGTCCAAATTAGCATGGTCAGTAAACGTTTTATGGTTTATAATAAAATGGGCTTGTTGTTTTTCCAATTTCTGTCATGAAATAGCATGTTACATCTTTCAATAATTTATTATTTTGTCCATTCTGCAAGTTAAATGATACATTTTTAAATTGGGTTCTAACTAGTTTGGAATATGTTTGCAGCTAGTTTCACAGACCCTGATGAGCTCTAATCTTGAGCCCCTTTCACACTGGCATGATCTACCCGGGTCATGCTGGTCAGGTACGTGATTTCACACTGCTTTTGATAAAGCTGGGTTGACCTGGGTGACAGACGCAAGTAAACAATACGCGTATCAATGCCCCGGAAGCAGCTTGTTACTGACGCTTCCATCCAAGCTTCTCTGGATTGAACCGTCAGCCCAAATGTTGATTAGAACAACTGTTTCTTCATCCATGCTGCAATCTGGCTCATGGTGTGTCTCAAGCAACAAAAACATGCCTTCACGCAGGCGTGGCTGTTTGTTATTGCGTCGACTCATGAATGGCTGTCAAGCATTTTTGTCTCACAAAGCGTGTCGACCCACATCCTGAGGTGGGTCGCTGGGACCTGGGTTAACCTGTGTACAAACCAGGTACGTGGTTCCACACTACGCGCGATTGTGACCGGGGTAGCCATGACCGGGTCCGACCCGGTAGGAGTGCCAGTGTGAAAGGGGCTTTGGATTACGTTACCGAAGTTAGCAATGAGCAGTTCAAGATTAGTGCCAATCAGGTCTGTGAAACCAGCCGTTAATGTCCTGGACTTGTGTCATAAACCATTGTGTTAATATAGATGCAGGGCCTTACTAAAAAGCAGACATTTCTCTTAAAGGGTTGAAACACATGCTTTTTTTCTCAGAACAATTGCAGACAATATAATTCTGGAAATAGTTGATGGACTTCTGTTACTGCCAAGAAGATATACAGTACCTTTAGTGCCTGATCTTAATATCCTTCCACTTCTCTTCCCTTTGCCAATGGTAAGTAAGCACCAATTTACCCCTAAACACTGGTTTGAGAGGTTATGTATGGCTTATTTTCTGTGTACGTTTTTTTTCATACTGTAAATATATATACCTCCCAAACCTTATTCTTAGAGCAGAGTGTAGTAGTTCTCAGCAAGGTCAGGTTCTGTACTGACTGCGGCAAAACAACAGTAACTATTTATCCACCAGAATCAATATTATTGTAAAACAAAACTTACAATAATAGCACAAGGCAGTGACAAACATCACCCCTATGGCATCATTTTGTGTGATTGAAGCAGTGGGTTAATTTAAAGTGTAACTTGTTATGGGTATGAAATATTACATTTAGTTTAATAACTAAGGTATTTTTGTTGAGCTTCACTTTATGTATCATCTTCTGTTTCAGTCATCATATCCTGGTTGATTTTTAAAGTACCCCTTTGGCTTCGACAGAGCTCTCAAATATCTCTTAAATGTGACTGTGAAACGTTTTAAACATGTGATTAAAAAATAAATAATTGGTTTGTGTATTGAATAACAATAACATTATTTAAATTATAAAACATATGATTTGAATGTGAAGTGTCTCTGCTACAGGGCATCGTAAGGATATTCTTGATAGAAGCTAAGGAGTTGATGCGGAGTGACTTATGTGATGAGTCAGATGCTTATACAGTGATTCACCTGGGCGAACAGACCTGGAGGAGTACAACCATTTTCAACTCGCAGAACCCCCAATGGAATGAGATTTTTGAGGTGAATGAATACACTCATGTTGTCATTGTGACTTTGCTGCTGAAAATGGAAAGATCCTAACACTTTGAAATCCTTTTGATTCAAATCGTGTGCTGTGATGTCACAGTTTTGGCATAGCCTCTCTTAATTGTGGATTTAGGTAGTTTAAAAGGACCAGAACATATTTTATGTCCACATGGGCATTAAAGTGGACAGAACCTCAGTTTGCAGGGGTATTCGTTTAGCTCTGACTGTCTGGAGTATTATCTTGTACCACAGCTAATAAATGTGGGACTTTTGCTTTTTTTTAGGCTGCAGTTCATGAAGCTAACGGTCAAATTCTTGAAATTGCCATTTATGATGAAGACAATGTTAAAAAGGATGACTCTCTCGGCAGGTACTACTGGACAAATCTGTGGAACACAGCCCATGAAATTAAGTGACCCCTGTTTTGTTTCGTACAGTCTGTGGAACAGTATTAAAGCATTAGTGGACATCCTTTTACATTCACTTTACTAATTCTCATATTTGGACAACATATAATTGCAAACTCTGAGCCCTATTCACAAAGCTTTAAGAGTTATTTAAACATGGGGGTGTATGGAAGGTGCCTGTTTGTATGTCACCCTTAATTTTTTATTTATTTTATTACCCAATTATGATGAAACTAGAAAAGGACATTATTTAGCACAGTTTAAGTCTATCATAATCTGGGGTTATCATAAAAATGACTTTTATTTACATATATACACATACACAATATGGTGTTCGCCATACACACTGTAAGTTATGGAGTAAAGTGCCCTTTGGGAGCTTTCCCCTAGCTGAATAATGAAATAGAGCATTTGAATGAAAATACAGTGCCTATAGAAAGTCTACATCCCCTTGAACTTTTTTTCAATTTTTGTTGTGTCAGTGCCTCAGGGTTTCATGTATTTAAATGAGGATTTGTTCCACTTATCTACACACCATACTCCACACTGTTAAGGGGAAAAAAGTTTTTATTGAGAAAGAGATTATATATTAAAAATACAAAACTGAAAGATCATAATTGGATAAGTCTCCACCCCCCCACCCCCCCACCCCCCCGAGTTAATACTTGGTGGAAGCACCTTTGGCAGCAATTAGTTGGGATAGGTCTCTACCAACTTTGCACACCTAGATTTGGCAATATTTGACCATTCTTTTTAAAAACTGTTAAAGCTCTGTCAAGTTCCTTGGGGAGCGCTGATGGACAGCAATCTTCAAGTCATGCCACACATTTTCGATTGGATTTAGGTCGGGGCTCTGACTGGGCCACTCAAGGACATTTACCTTTTTGTTCCTTAGCCACTCCAGTGTAGCTTTGGCTGTGTGCTTTGGGTTGTTGTCATGCTGAAAGGTGAACTTCCGTCCCAGTTTCAGCTTTTTTGCAGAGGGCAGCAGGTTTTCCTCAAGGACTTCACTGTACTTTGCTCCATTCATTTTCTGAGTGTTTTTTTGCATACTTCAAATGGGATTCAAGGTGGTCTTTCTTGAGTAAAATACAGGCCAGATTTGTGGAGTGCTTGGGATATTGTTGTCACATGCACACTTTGACCAGTCTTGGCCGTAAAAGTCTGTAGCTTTTACAAAGTTGCCATTGACCTCTTGGTAGCCTCTCTGATCAGTCTCCTTCTTGCTCGGTCTTCCAGTTTGGAAGGGACGGCCTGATCTAGGCAGGGTCTTGGTGGTGCCATACACCTTCCACTTCTTAATAATAGTCTTGACTGTGCTCCAAGGGATTTTCAAGACCCTTGATATTTTTTTATACCCATCCCCTGATCTGTGCCTTTCAACAACTTTGTCCCGGAGTTCTTTTGAAAGCGCCTTGGTGCTCATGGTTGAGTCTTTGCTTTGAAATGTACTACCCAGCAGAGGAAACCTACAGGAACTGCTGAATTTATCCTGAAATCATGTAAATCACTACAATTTAACACCAGTGGAGGCCACTTAACTTGGTGTGTGATTTTGAAGGCGATTGGTTACACCTGAGCTAATTCAGGATTGCTATTACAAGGGGGGGTGGACACTTATCCAACCAAGCTATTTCAGTTTTTATTTTTAATTAATTTTCTACAAATTTCTAGAATATTTTTTTCACTTGGAAGTTGTGGGGTAGGATGTGTAGATCAATGAAAAAATATATCTTTTAATGCATTTTAATTCCAGGCTATAAGGCAACAAAATGTGAACATTTTGAAAGGGGGTGTAGGCTTTCTATAGGCACTGTAAATAAGACACAATTAGGGAAAACTTGGCCCCCACTTTTCTTTTAGTTCCTATCACCAACTGTGTCTTGTTTCTCCACAGAACACGTACAGCATTGAGTTATAAAAGATTATTCCTCATGATAGAACACAAGGTTCAAACCTCAATTTATGTTTCCACTTGGTGTTCTATTACTTATAAACATAAATAGAAATGATTATAAAGGAGAGCAAGTAGCCTAATTATATTTCACTTTCTTAGGCTTTGTGTGGAGCTTTCAGAGGTTTACAGTGAAAAATGCATTGACAGGGTAAGAGGCTGCACATATCACACACTACACAACTGAGGTAAAGCTTTGTGAGGAACTTTGTATTGCTGCCACCTGCACCTTACCAGGCAATATTTAATTTAATAGAAAAAAGGGAAGATATCATTTTGTATGTACAGTATGTTTATCTTAAAAGTATATTCAATTTTAATACATTATTATTATTATTATTATTATTATTATTATTATTATTATTATTATTATTATTATTATTATGTGAAATATGTAGCATTCTGGGTGGATAACTCTACCACTAATTACAGTTTGACTGTTCTTTATATTGTATGTTACAAATGTAGACTTTGTAAAATCCTTCTGTTTAACTCTTAGTGGTTCCAGTTGAGTCATGCAAAGACTGGCTCCATACATCTCATGATGCAGTGGTTTAATTTAAAGACTGAGGCCAAACAAATAGAAGAGGTGAACACATTTAGTATCTTACAATCAATCACACTTTAGTTTAGGAGAGGTAACCAATGTTCTTTAAGGATGGCATAATTACAATGTAATCCTCGGGTTAGTTGCTTGTTTAACAGTGGTGTATAAAACCTTGTTACCATCTGTTGACATATTTAATAACACATGCATTTCCAACAGAATACTTTTTAGTCTGTTTGCATGAATAAAATAATGTTTGGTATTCATTAAATTTTCTTAGACAATAAATAACTCATGAATATATTTAAAATATGCTAATTGAAGCATACTTAATTTCCATTCTAACATAAATAGAACAATTTTATATGGTGCAATGCATATTCTATAATTTATTTATGTGTGGCATAATCCTGGCAAATGAAAATGTCCCCTTACTTTAGATGGAGTGTCTAAACGATTGTATTCCTAATAAAATGAAGGGACAGCTCTCTTCTGCATTTCTATTGGTATACCTTACAGTCATTCGGAATGAAAAACAAGTAAGTGTTGTGTATGTTTTCTTTCATAAAAACAAGTAGAAATATTAAGGGTACAATTTGTTATTTTATTCTTTGAAAATCTGATTTCTTGGAGGCTGGTGTATGCCTGGTACATTTGAGGTTAGGAATTGGGTTTGATGTAAACTGAAGTGCCATGAATATGACTGGGAGAGAAACACCATGAATTTGCAATGCTGAGAGGTCATGGAACGGATACATTTTTTATTTGCATTCACTTCACAGCTGATATAGAACAGCAAGGCACATAACTGATAAACTGTCATTCAACCTTGTATTCTCAGAAAAGAAAGACCACAAAGGACCAAGACCTTTATGTAGAGTTCAACGTTGGGCATAAGAACATATGTACAGTGGTAAGGAGAGAGAGAGAGAGAGAGAGAGAGAGAGAGAGAGAGAGAGAGAGAGAGAGACTTGATGAGTCTTAAAGGGTCTATAAGATAGGAATTTTGCTTCCAAGTGACAGACAAAAAAGAAATATTCATTGTCTCGTATTTATTGGAACAACCATATGGTATGTTTATAGAAATGAACTTGACTGCTGCAACATTCTTATTTTTCCCAAGTGTGTTGAATCGTATGTAGAACCACTTATTAGAGCCCCCGTTAAACAACCAGTCTTCAGTATGCTGTTTAGCATTGTGACTTGTGATCAATAATAAAAGATGATATTGCTTTAAGATGGCGCTAACATTAGAAAATGCATGTAAAGTAGAAAAAACTAATTTAATTAAGCAAAATTGCACAAGTGTGCCTACAATTCATTTAATACAGTTGGAAAAATAATGACATGACAACAGACATGTTCATTTCTGCAAATATACACTATGGTAGTTCTCTTAAAGGTGAAAGAACTTCCATAGTAAATACAATATTTCACTTTTGGCCATCTTTAGGCAAAATTCAAATAACCTGTACAAAAGATGCATAGGGTATGTTACAAGATTTACATTAACAGCAGGTTGTAAAAATACTGTGCAATAGGTGTTTAAAATGATACCCTGAACTAAATACACTATAGTTTAAGAAGTATCAAGCAGTCAATTGGTCAACACTAAAGCAATTTACTGAAGTAAATAATACCTTTATTATTAAGCTTTGTTTTTCCTTTCTCATACAGATCAGTCATGATTTCACATATCCGCTGTGGTATGAGGCATTTAATTTTCTTATAACTGATCCACAAACTCAAGAAGTTGCAGTCAAGGTAAAATAAATAAATAAATAAACCTGTTGAAATGAAAACCCTCATTGGGAGTAAATGTACAGACTTGCTCGAAGTTCTCAGAACCTTACCAAAAAACTATTGTCATGGTTTTATGTTTAGGGAAACTGCTATACATAGGAATCATTTAATGGCAATTATTGGGGCATAACAAAGATTTCATTTTTCATGTTTTCTTGCAAGTCATTTTTCCATCTTTTAATTCTCTTGCACGTTCTTTGTTTATTTTACTCATCAGATTAAAGATAAATGCGGCCAACAGAAAACTATGTACATTCCTCTGAGCACATTTCTGGATGCTGATGATTTTACAGTAACCAGGAACTTTCATTGGGGAAACATAGGGCCCAACAACTCAGTTAATATGCAATTTGTCTTCAGGGTAAGGATACACACTGTATTTTTAATAAGCCAATATAAACCAGGTAACGACTGTATATTTTATTCACACAACTTATTGATTAATGTACTGTCACCACATTTTGAAAGCGTGATTGTGAATGACAATCCCATGGATTATTTAGGTTGTGTGGGTATTAGTCAGCCTCACTGAGAATAGGCTGAGCTGTTTATTTAGCTTTACGAAAACAGGTAAGTGTTATAGTTTGGGGTTGGAGTACAAGATGATCACAGTGTAGTCAATTATATGAGGAAATGAGGTTTTGCTGCTGAACGAGAAAGGCCTATTCCCTCCCTTTTGTCACACTCAATCAGCTTTTTGCATCTGCTGATATGTCTAAAAGCTGTGTTGGTGAAAGTGTTCTTACACACAAATATTGTGACTGCTTTGTAACTACGTTGCAAACCCGCTGTGTCTGAATATTCCCACAAGCGTATAAAGAAGTGAAGTTTGAGGTACTACCATTATATTGTGTACTTGTATGAGCATATTACTTTGTTTGGAAGGTAAAAAGTAGTTTTTGTAAAAATAAACTAAACAGAAGCCCTTTTGGCAAGAATTGAGGTTTGATAATCTATTAACAGAGCTCCATCTTCAATCCAAATGAAACGTCTTAATGTAAAAGTATGCACTAGTAATGTTAGTGGGCAGTTTTGTTTGGAGCAATGAAACTTGGCAACTGGCAGCCCTAAATTATAACCTACAAAATGCTATTGCCGAGTATATATATATATGTTTGTGTAATGGAAATGGTCCATTGGGTAACTGGTATTCCAGAGATCAGCATGCTCACAAGAACACACAAAACCTCCTCCTACAAATCACTTTAGGATTATTTTTCCATAGCAGCAGAGCAAAAAAAAAACAAAACATGACCACCCAGAATTGAAGTTAATTTACTAAATGGAAATTGTCACTTTTTTCACCCTCCAGACGCTGGCTGCTGGTTTTGATACAGATTTGCCACACCTTCCCAGTAAAGAAAAGTTCAACTCAAATGACAAAGAAAGTTCAGGAAAAAAAAACATTCCAATGGCAAAATTGAAAAGCCTCAAAAAGGAAAAATACAAATCTTAACAAAATGCAATTGTTGAAGAGGCAGACTGAATGCTTCACAAATTATACTGGGCCAACAGCTGAGAAGCTTTGACATACTCTTCAAAGCACTAAACAGTATTGTATAGAAAATAAATGCATTTAAAAAAATGTGCCCTAATGTCCATCTTTACTATGTAAGTTTGCTTCAGCTAGGACAGGGAAGCAGTTCCATAAATGGAAAGTGTATCCACTTCTGTAAATGCCTGATCCCTAAAAAGAATAGTACAAAGCCACCACAGATATGAGACAAGCAACTGATGTGCATACTGAGGGACTTGTCTTTTGACCAATGGGTACATACATAGGAGTTCTGGTTTTAGAGTTCTACCTCCCAAATGTAACTTTTAAAATGAGTGTTCTAGATGAGGTCTTACTAATGCATTGTAAAGTTTTAACATTACTTCCCTTGATTTAAATTCAACACTTTTCACGATTCTCTGATATATTGTGAAAAGTGTTGAATTTAAATCAAGGGAAGTAATGTTAAAACTTTAAAATGTATTAGTAAGACTTAATCTAGAATATTGTGTTCATTTCTGGTCGCCTTGTTACAAAAAGGATATTGCTGCTCTAGAAAGAGTGCAAAGAAGAGCACCAGAATTATCCCGGATTTAAAAGGCATGTCATATGCAGACAGGCTAAAAGAATTGAATCTATTTAGTCTTGAATAAAGACGACTACGCGGTGATCTGCTTCAAGCATTCAAAATTCTAAAAGGTATTGACAATGTCGACCCAGAGGACTTTTTCGACCTGAAAAAAGAAACAAGTACCAGGGGTCACAAATGGAGATTAGATAAAGGGGCATTCAGAACAAAAAAATAGGAGGCACTTTTTTACACAGAGAATTATGTGGGTCTGGAACCAACTCCCCAGTAATGTTGTTGAAGCCGACACCCTGGGATCCTTCAAGAAGCTGCTTGATGAGATTCTGGGATCAATAAGCTACTAAACAACCAAATGAGCAAGATGGGCCGAATGGCCTCCTCTCATTTATAAACTTTTTTATGTTCTTATGTTCTAATTAAAAATATACCTAAAAGCTATTAATGGGGCCTGTAGTTTTTCACTCCTTGTCTGCTTACCTGTAATTTAGTCCTACAGCCACAATTTCAGTTTAGACTCAACATAAGTAATAATTAATTGCTGCTGTGTGAACCAGGGTGAACAATGGGTTATCACTGTGTGTAGACCGGGATAACCTCAACTGTAAGAAAGGGATTAGTTTAGGGGAAAGTTTATTTGAGTTAGGAAGAAGGTTACTGGAGCAGAACCCTCTTTTGAGTGGTGGTAACACTCGGCCACCTGTATGCCAGCTTTGTTTTGTTTGTAGTATTTGTTCTGTGTTTTATTTTGAATGTTTTGATAAAACGTGCTTGCCTGTGTGGCGTATCATTCACAACCTCCAGTCTCCCCCATCTATCAGCAGACACTCAAGCCCCTATTATATCACTAGAGAGACATCTTCAGGTACAGTGTAGGACTGCATTTCTCAAGGCCCTAATTATAAACCAAGGAAGTTCTTAATCAAGGAACAGGATGCTTTTTGTAAGAAAAGTGCATTAAATGGGTGTGCATAAAATATAACACATCTGATGCTTTGTTTAAGAGCGTAATAAACAAGAAATCATAACCTCTAATACACCTTGTAAGTCCAGAAAACATCCAAGCACTTGCTGCCAAGAAGTGACTAATATCAAGGACAGACATACTCAGAGCCATTGCCATAGGTCATAAAAATAAATAGTTATGAATAATGTTTGTTTGTTAAGAAAAAAAAAAGTAGTCTAGAGGGAACATTCTTAAAAAGATCTTACTGTGCACTTTTTTTAAATATCAACATTGCAGTTACATCCATTTCTTACAGGTGATGTCTCATGGCAAATGCATCCAAATATATGCATAGAAATAAATCACAAAGTCTGAGAAAGTATATTTGGATGGTAAAATGGCTGTAGAGTGTGGGTAAAATAGCAAATGGTTTACTTTCCATTATTAGTATTAGGAGAATTAAATCATTTGATGTATTTTACTCAGTATTATGCCTGTCTTGTCACAGTATTTGAGTCTTTATTTTCTCAAGTCACTAGACATAGTTGATCACTCCTGCATTTAAGGGACTCGGGAAAAATAATGAACACTGTCCTGAATTTCATACAAAAATAACTTTTAGTAAATCAAACACACATTGATAACAGAACAGGGATATGTACTTACATGAACACTTGAATCTGTTAAAGTTAGTATTTGAAATTGAACAGCTTTAATTATAAATGATTGTAAACTTATAAATCCTGCAACAACTATTTTGAAGTAAGCCTGATAAAAATCCAGTATACAGAACATTGTGATTAAAAAGGCAGAACAATGCCCATCGTGTGTGTGGGTCTGGCTATTGCTCCTGTTCACCTACTTCCTCGTCAGGGCAACAAAAGTACTCAATAAAACAGATCTGTCCATCATCGTTTCTGACCATGTACTGCAAAGAGAGGAATCCACGGTTGTCTGTCCTGATTGAGACTTTACAGGAAAGAGACAGGGCTTTGGTAGATGGTTTCAACAGTGACATTTTATACCTGCAATGACAAGAGCAAACAGCAGATAAAAACAACCTTTCAAGGAATCCAGTTTTAAAAGGCTAGACTTGGAGCATTAGTGAGGTTTTTTTTTCTTCTTTTTTTTTTTCTTTTCTTTTTTAAAGCAGAACAACGCAATACCTTAGCATCCATCTAAACTTCAACCAAACAATCAAATGTAAAAACTAGTTGAATGATTCTAGAGCAGCTTGCATTCTGTTTGAAGAGAAGTTACCAACACATCAGGAGAGTTGAAGTATGCTACTACTGGTACCAACAATAATAATGCTGTGGCATCTTCCACGATGTGTAACCAGGCTTAGGCCTGGACCATATCAAAACTTTGACCCACCCGCTAATTGCAAATTACAAACCTGGTACTGATGGCATGTTTTTTATTTGTCAGAAGGTTATTCCTTCTTTCCCAGAAGGAACCCGCTATTAATACTGGGTTTGTAATTTGCGATTAGCGGGTGAGTCAAAGTTTTGATTTGGTCCAGGCCTTACTTGGCCTCTATAGTACCTACAATAACAGTTCAATAATATAAAAAAGGACAATCAAAGAAACTAAGATCAAATCTGATTTTTTTCTTGGCCTTTTTAGAATATATAGAAAAATAACTAGGTAAAAGCTAAAGGTTCTGTCTATACAAGATTTGTTCCTCTGCTATGGCAATTGCTCTTTAGCGGATTTAAAAAACAAAACAAACATTTAAAACCTTTAAAATAAAAGTAGATTTAAACAGAATAACTGATACACCCGTATCTCTACTACATATATATATATATATATATATATATATATATATATATATATATATATATATATATATACATACAGTACTGTGCAAAAGTTTTAGGCAGGTGTGAAAAAATGCTGTAAAGTAAGAATGCTTTCAAAAATAGACATGTTAATAGATTATATTTATCAATTAACTAAATGCAAAGTGAGTGAACAGAAGAAAAATCTAAATCAAATCCATATTTGGTGTGACCACCCTTTGCCTTCAAAACAGCATCAAGCATCAATTCTTCTAGGTACACTTGCACACAGTTTTTGAAGGAACTTCGGCAGGTAGGTTGGCCCAAACATCTTGGAGAACTAACCACAGTTCTTCTGTGGATTTAGGCAGCCTCAGTTGCTTCTCTCTCTTCATGTAATCCCAGACAGACTTCGATGATGTTGAGATCAGGGCTCTGTGGGGGCCATACCATCACTTCCAGGACTCCTTGTTCTTCTTTACGCTAAAGATAGTTCTTAATGACTTTCACTGTATGTTTGGGGTCGTTGTCATGCTGCAGAATAAATTTGGGGCCAATCAGATGCCTCCCTGATGGTATTGCATGATGGATAAGCATCTGCCTGTACTTCTCAGCATTGAGGAGACCATTAATTCTGACCAAATCCCCAACTCCGTTTGCAGAAATGCAGCCCCAAACTTGCAAGGAACCTCCACAATGCTTCACTGTTGCCTGCAGACACTCATTCGTGTATGTCCTCCAGCCCTTCGGCGAACAAACTGCCTTCTGCTACAGCCAAATATTTCAAATTTTGACTCATCAGTCCAGAGCACCTGCTGTCATTTTTCTGCACCCCAGTTCCTGTGTTTTCGTGCATAGTTGAGTCGCTTGGCCTTGTTTCCACGTCGGAGGTATTTTGGCCGCAAGTCTTCCATGAAGGCCACTTCTGACCAGACTTCTCCGGACAGTAGATGGGTGTACCAGGGTCCCACTGGTTTCTGCCAGTTCTGAGCTGATGGCACTGCTGGACATCTTCCGATTGCAAAGGGAAGTAAGCATAATGTGTCTTTCATCTGCTGCAGTAAGTTTCCTTGGCCGACCACTGCGTCTACGGTCCTCAGCGTTGCCCGTTTCTTTGTGCTTCTTCAAAAGAGCTTGGACAGCACATCTGGAAACCCCTGTCTGCCTTGAAATTTCTGCCTGGGAGAGACCTTGCTGATGCAGTATAACTACCTTGTGTCTTGTTGCTGTGCTCAGTCTTGCAATGGTGTATGACTTTTGACAGTAAACTGTCTTCAGCAACCTCACCTTGTTAGCTGAGTTTGGCTGTTCCTCACCCAATTTTATTCCTCCTACACAGCTGTTTCTGTTTCAGTTAATGATTGTGTTTCAACCTACATATTGAATTGATGATCATTAGCACCTGTTTGGTATAATTGTTTAATCATACACCTGACTATATGCCTACAAAATCCCTGACTTTGTGCAAGTGTACCTAGAAGAATTGATGCTGTTTTGAAGGCAAAGGGTTGTCACACCAAATATGGATTTGATTTAGATTTTTCTTCTGTTCACTCACTTTGCATTTAGTTAATTGATAAATATAATCTATTAACATGTCTATTTTTGAAAGCATTCTTACTTTACAGCATTTTTTCACACCTGCCTAAAACTTTTGCACAGTACTGTATATATATACACACAGCTCTGGAAAAAATTAAGAGACCACTGCAAAATTATCAGTTTCTCTGGTTTTACTATTTATAGGTATGTGTTTGGGTAAAATGAACATTTTTGTTTTATTCTATAAACTACTGACAACATTTCTCCCAAATTCCAGATAAAAATATTGTCATTTAGAGCATTTATTTGCATAAAATGACAACTGGTCAAAATAACAAAAAAGATGCAGTGTTGTCAGACCTTGAATAATGCAAAGAAAATAAGTTCATATTCATTTTTAAACAACACTATACTAATGTTTTAACTTAGGAAGAGTTCAGAAATCAATATTTGGTGGAATAACCCTGATTTTCAAGCATAGCTTTCATGCGTCTTGGCATGCTCTCCACCAGTCTTTCACGTTGATGTTGGGTGACTTTATGCCACTCCTGGCGCAAAAATGCAAGCAGTTCGGCTTTGTTTGATGGCTTGTGACCGTCCATCTTCCTCTTGATCACATTCCAGAGGTTTTCAATGGGGTTCAGGTCTGGAGATTGGGCTGGCCATGACAGGGTCTTGATCTGGTGGTTCTCCATCCACACCTTGATTGACCTGGCTGTGTGGCATGGAGCATTGTCCTGCTGGAAACACCAATCCTCAGAGTTGGGGAACATTGTCAGAGCAGAAGGAAGCAAGTTTTCTTCCAGGACAACCTTGTACTTGGCTTGATTCATGCCAAAGCTGCCCGATTCCAGCCTTGCTGAAGCACCCCCAGATCATCACCGATCCTCCACCACATTTCACAGTGGGTGCGAGACACTGTGGCTTGTAGGCCTCTCCAGGTCTCCGTCTAACCATTAGACGACCAGGTGTTGGGCAAAGCTGAAAATTGGACTCATCTGGGGGTGCTTCAGCAAGCTGGAATCGGGCAGATTTGTCTTTGTGAAGGACGCATGAATCAAGCCAAGTACAAGGTTGTCCTGGAACAAAACTTGCTTCCTTCTGCTCTGACAATGTTCCCCAACTCTGAGGATTGGTTTTTCCAGCAGGACAATGCTCCATGCCACACAGCCAGGTCAATCAAGATGTGGATGGAGGACCACCAGATCAAGACCCTGTCATGGCCAGCCCAATCTCCAGACCTGAACCCCATTGAAAACCTCTGGAATGTGATCAAGAGGAAGATGGATGGTCACAAGCCATCAAACAAAGCCGAGCTGCTTGAATTTTTGCGCCAGGAGTGGCATAAAGTCACCCAACATCAATGTGAAAGACTGGTGGAGAGCATGCCAAGACGCATGAAAGCTGTGCTTGAAAATCAGGGTTATTCCACCAAATATTGATTTCTGAACTCTTCCTGTAAGTTAAAACGTTAGTAATGTGTTGTTTAAAAATGAATATGAACTTATTTTCTTTGCATTATTCGAGGTCTGACAACACTGCATCTTTTTTGTTATTTTGACCAGTTGTCATTTTCTGCAAATAAATGCTCTAAATGACAATATTTTTATTTGGAATTTGGGAGAAATGTTGTCAGTAGTTTATAGAATAAAACAAAAATGTTACCCAAACACATACCTATAAATAGTAAAACCAGAGAAACTGATAATTTTGCAGTGGTCTCTTAATTTTTTCCAGAGCTGTGTATATATATATATATATATATATATATATATATATATATATATATATATATATATATATATATATAGGGCTTATATATAGGGCTTCTGCTTTTCATTAATTTCATTTTTTGGTGCTTATTTTGAGCTATTTTCAAGTTTTATGCAAATCGTTTTTTGGAGGGCTTCGCTTTTTATATACTGTATAAAATTCTGTATAAAATTTAATTCTCTGTATTTTAACTGTAATACAGCTTAAAATCCAGCTAACAAGTCTCCATTTTTTAATGTAATTCGCTTTAAATCTTGCAAGCGGAGTCTCCAATAGAAATGTAGGAATGTGCTGTCACTCAGTAGTTGGGGCGGGTTTAAAGTATTCAGAACGAATCAATGATAGATGCAAGTCAGGAAGGAGGGACATTGCCGAGCTGCACTGGGAAATGTAGCTTGTTTTTTGTAGGTTTTGGTTGTTTCTAATGGGAAAGGGGTGGTCAACATGAATTGAGTAACCATTTTCCAGTTTTTCTGGTGTTTTCCGGTGTTTACTGGCTATAAACCGATTTCATTTTTTTTTTTTTTGTATCGGGTTTATTATCGGGTTTTATCGGTTAAAACCAAAAATCAGAAGCCCTAGTTATATAACATGATGTTTGTAGGAACTTTTGTTGAATAAACCACTGGAAAGTGAGGCTTTCTGGAAACAAACTGTGAACTTTGTGCGAGTTAATGAACATTCTGATTGACCAGTATTTGTTTTTGTAAAATAAAAAAATTGAATAATGAAGAATGTAATTGCATTTCGATACTGGGCGGATTAAGAACATTGTCTGCCCCCGTTAATCCGCCTCTGCCGGTATACAACACATTTATGTATGCTGTTTGATAAATGCATTGGCTTAAATTCAGTTTTAATCAATTCTGATATTTCCTTGGTCATATTCTTTTCTTATACATTTCTTTACATTTACGCTGTTGATTTTAAGTGGTCCTTTTCAGTTTCACTTATGGATTCATTTTAAACACATAAAAACTAAAATGTATTGGGTTATTTTTTATGTTGGGGTTCTAAACATTATCTCGAAAATTGGTATTTGACACAGCGTGTTAACTAATTTGATCACAAAATTATTTGGGCCAACTGTTTGATGAGTTGAACTGAAAAATGTTTGTATGTAATTCACGGGACCTCAATGTAGAGTGAAGCTCTTCAAGGGTACAACAAGCCCACTTGAAGTTAGTACATTACATTACATTGAGAGGCTGTAAAAAGATGTGGGGCCACTGAACTGACCTGTTAGTCTGTGTCTGGGTGCACTGAAATACCTCCATCATGTCAGAGTCCTTGGGATAGTCACAGTGGGCACTTCCAGAGTTTCCAAATGTAGATAATCTGCACCATGCAAATAAAATACAAATTAAAAACATGAGATAATGCCTCTTAGCGTTTCACTAACCCCATATACTGTTATTAAAATACATTAATGTAAGTATCCTCCCTGAATCATTGATGTATCAATGTATAATTAGGGCTTCTGTTTTTAGGTTTTTAATAATTTCATTTTTCGGTGCTTATTTTTTTCTATTTGAGTTTTATATAAATCGTTTTTTTTCTGGGCTTTCTCTTTTTATATACTGTATGGAATTATTCTTTTCGGTTACCTTCCAAAATGCTTGGCCATTTTTTTCTGTCAAAATATGTATAGTAGTAACTCGACAGTACTTGCACACTTAAGTTGTACCTTCTTTCCTTTGCTATCTTCCACAACAAAATCCTTATGGTCTTTACAGGCACATTCTTCTGGGGTTTTTTTGTGTAGGCATTTTTTTACAATTTTGCCACAATTTGCAATTATGTTTTAAATCCTCTGTATCTTAACTGTAATACAGCTTTAAATCCTGCTAACAAGCCTTTTCGTATCAGGGGTGTTTTATCAGTAAAAACAAAAATCAGAAGCCCTATGTATAATGATACAGAAAAAAGGAGATATACTGTATATATTTTTTTTAAACCTGCGTACCTGAAATAAGGTTTATCAGGGGACATTGTGATCTGGAGGACCTCACTGGTCATGTCTAACTCGGAAAATGCCTCCCGCAGGCTGTCGGACTGAAGGATCACTTTGTTGATGACATTTGTGCTGCAGAAATCAAAATCCAGTGTTTCTTCTGGTTCCTGAGTTTTGATTTTACACACTGTCACAACACCCCCTTCCTCTAGAAACAGCGTCAGGGGATAGCCATAGCCATTGTAGCACATCTTTAGGGCAGTCGTCACTCCTGTTGCAGAAATAAAGGAAAATAACAATAAAGATTAATTCTTAAGATTTCACCTCTGCAATGAATACTCTTGAGCAACTACAGTAAAAACATTTAGGCAAATCCATACAAACAAATGATTTGTGAGGGTATGTTATTATTTTGTCGAGACCACTTTACAGTAATTTTGTTGTCCTCAAGTGGTTAATTTAACAGGCTAAAAATGGACCTACTGTAACTCACCTGGGACAGCACTTCCACCAAAGATGGTCAGACAGTCTAAGAGGACAGCCAGGTTGACTCGGAACATGACAGAGTCCTCCTGAATGGAGAACTCCTGGAATATCTCTGCCTGAACACACACACACACACACACACGAAAACACCTCAATGTTCATCGATAATGACCAATTCTGAATGGAACAGAAATGTCAAATGTAGGGTTTGAGTTTTAAACAAGCATGTCAGTTACAAGCATTTAGTTCCTGGGCTATTGTGGTCATTAAAATGTACTGCCCACAATGTTATACAGACAGATGGAGAGATACTTTCATATACACCAATATAGAACCTGATATTCTAAATAGGGTGTATTAAAGTATGTCTAGACAAAGTTATATGCAGTATATTTAAATAAACAGTGCAATAACTGGAAATTGTGATTTAACACCAAATACGCATTCATTTTTTGTTAAACTAAGCTTGGCTGTACTATAAAATACTTCAACAACAGAAAAAACAAAAAATCTCTTCTATGATGAAAACCTTTATTCTGATATAATGTGGGTAAAGTCTTCAAATGTGTGATGACAGCATTCCGAGTTACACAAAATAAACCATATCTATTAAAATATTTTGTAACTGCAGTGTTGCAGGATACACTTATTGTTTTTGAGGTATACTTGTTTGGGTAATGGTCAATTTGTTCACATTTTATTGTTTAAACCATGCCACTTACCTGTATAAATGCATTGGCTTGCAAACACTTTGAGTCTTCAACTGTAACCTTTATGCCATTTGATGTGGCAAGAAAGGTGGCATGATCTTTAAACTGGATGGCTTTTAGGATGTTGGAGAGATTTCTGGCATTGTCAAGACTGGCAATCAGCACATATTGTTCTTCTCCTGCTTCAAGCTGTGTAGAGAGGGGCATCTTATCTTACTGAAGTACTGGACAATCCATATAAATGGTATTGCAATCTGAAAAACCAAAGAACAGTCATATAATACCGTTTTAGGTAAATTAAAATACCTTTTTGTTAGTTGATGTATATGTGCCTCTTAATGTATCATCTATCACATATAATGCTATGAATTTAAATATACAGTAGAACCTGTCATATCCGATTTAACTGTTCCTAATCGGACATGTAAACATAATGTATCTCTGAGGGTGTCATTATACTACATTGTAGTTGCTTCATTAACGTCGGGGTATCTAAAACCCCAAAGTACTATACTCATACAACAAAAATCCGTGAAAATGATTGCAAAACAAAATATTTGATAATTTACAAAAACAGTTCTTATCTTGCTTTCTAGAATCTCAGTATACGCCAAAGAGTAATCTGTTACACAGTTAAGAACAACAAAATCCCTATCACAACTCACAACAAACTGGTTTGTCAAGTGACAGCAAAGTTAAACTTAATACACTAAACTGCACATTCAGAGATATATCAAGCAGTCATGAGTTTTAACTGTAATAATTATATTAACGTCCCAAAACCTTACATGGTAATACAGGTTGACAATGATGTGGCAAACATAAATAGCCCACACAAAGTTTAATATAGAAAAGTTCAAACCGTTATTTTTATATATTGGTTTTAGCCTATTATTGCAGTTGTTATTTTGGCGTTTTCTAGTTAAATACGACTACTCCAAGTTTCTAATTATAATTCTAGTGCAAGTTAAGTAATCAACGATTAGTTCTTAATTTGCACTAGAATTGTATGTTGTTCTTAAAACCAGCATAAGAAATGCAGAACAGTAGCAAATATACCGACGCTTTCACATACATACAATTTGTTAACAACCGAGTCGATAATATAATTGCATTTAAAATGTAACAATTTTACTGAAAATAATCATGTTTGTAGCCTTACTTCTTAGTTAGAATTTGGGTTTAAACGCCATTCCGTCTACTCTTCCTGACCTAACACCCACATCACGTGACAGGAGTACTTCCGTAGCATGTTGGCGATGAGGAGTCGGACAAAAATGTCATCAGTTCCAGTATCCAGCTCTTTAGTGCTTTCTTCACAAACACTTACTTCCTTGGATGTTGTTGCTACGCGGTTCTAAACAATATTGCGCTCTCATTATTTTCTGTATAGACTTTTTTTAAAAAACGAATTTAAAGTGGAGAAAACTCTTTCAAATGTATTTCAAAACAATAATTCGTGTATGATGGTACACTTGGTGTTTTGAAAACCAAAAAAGTTTCAAACCTACGATGTTGGGGCAAGTTTCTCGCTAAATTCACGCTCGGATTTTAATATAATTTATTTTTTTAAAGTATATATAAACGATTTAGAATGTATTTTTAAACAAGAAGACAAGTAGTTGATAATAGTAATTAAAAATACGTGGACAAGTTGACACCGATTTATTATTTTGCTGTACATCTTAACAGTTGTGCTTATACAGTAATATAATAACATCATCATTTATATGCGTGTTTTACTGTGTATGCAATAATATAAAAATTATGGACCACATTTTGGACAGGAGAATACATCTGGATCAACTTCCAAGTCCTACACAGAAATAATGCATCCAGGATTTACATTTATGGCAACAAATCAAAAGGCTATAAGAAAGGGGCAGTGTGACGTGTTTGGGACTGGGGGCGCTATGCAAATTAGTTGCATAGGGCATAGGATCACTGGTAACACTTAACTGAGGAAAAGGGGTAATTAAAATTAAACATTGGGGCAGTGGCTGTTATAAATGTGGGGAGCAACCAGGGGGATGAGAGGTGTATGCTTGTGTAAATATGGGGTGGACAGTGGGTGGTGAAGGTCACGTGAAGGGGGTGGCTCTCCTGTTGTGACCCCCCCCCCGCTTTAACAGTTTAACAGTGTTCTGTAACAATAAACTGCTTAAGCATTCAATGAGCGTGTCAGTCTTTCTTTTCTCTGCTGCCAATCACATCAGTTTGATCGCTTCCAGGGAGTCACTATATATATATATATATAGCTCAAAGAGCCCAACGTTTCGATATGTTGTACATATCTTTCTCAAGGAGCCTGTGTTTGAATCAAAACATTGGAGGTATTTATAGGTTTTGACGGCATGACAACAACTTGTTACTGTTTACATTCAAATCCTTGATTTATTCTTACATGATGATATATAAAACAACAGGTAAAGAACACAAGAGGCAAAAAGTATAAATCATACAATCATACATAACTTGATTTTCAGACACATTAGTATTGCGATCCAATATGCAATATCACAATTTACCCCATGTAATAAGATGATAAATATAGCGTGGGGTCCAAAAAAAAAATACAACAAGACAGTGTTGAACAACAAAATTTGAGCAATATGAAGAATAGAAGCAAAACCCTTTTAATGAAAAACTGTTTAAACATTCATGATCATCCCCCCATAAAAGGCATATAACTCACATCTCAGTTAACTTAGTAGATTCAGCAACATTTGACCAAAGATTTAAATTCATCCCTTGGCTCAGAGATGTTTAAAATAAGAAATGTTTGATAGGGTGAGTGTAGAAAACGAGTGAGGTAATAAAACTTCATCATCTTGTAAACACCTTGTCTCAACTAGCTCTGGTCTCCTCTATTCACTGTCTCAATCAATTCATTTAAGCATGTAATGTACGCAGCCTTCCACATTCTGTGCTGCACGTTACATGCTATGTTAATCTGTTTGGGGTCAGGTGGGGTAATAACGAGGAGCTGGAAGGGAATATATAGTGTAGTGGCAGGAGAAAACTGGCTTAGAAATGAATGGGCCAGATATGTACTGCAAAACCAAAAGATCAACAACAAAATGGATTTGTGAGAAAGTTTTTCTGCAATTTGAGTTGTAAAACATTTTTTGAAAGAAACCTTCCCATTAAAACATTTAGAATTTTGCACATTGTTTCTATTTTCACAGAATGGTCCTATTGTATGGTCTCACTTCAGGACCAGTTGAGACATTGTCTTGGAGGTTTTCAAACAGCTAAAGTGAGACGTATTTTTTACATTAGCTTTACAGATACAAAGAGAACACTGCAGAGCTCTGTCTACTCTTACACGTCTAAAGTAAAGCCTGCTGCTTACTGAGGGACATCTGGAAAAATAATGTAGGTGCTTTTCACACTGATTTTTAATGAAAAAAATACTGACACCATTTGAAGCCCTTTTCAGAAATCAATTTGGTTATAGTATTATATAAAACACATTTCACAGTCATAAACAACAGATGCTGAAAGAGTCTAGGCACACTTCTATTTTTATATGTGAGAATTCCACAAAAACACATGCTGGATGTAATGTTGCCAGCCTTGGCTGAGGACCTACAGAGACTGCAGCATTGTCTTGTGTGCTCCACGGGGGTACAGGTGGAGATTCGGTTTGGGGCTAGTTTGCCTCATCACGCTTCATCGACCAGTAATGGCCATGTCCAGGCTGGGTCCCCTCTCCGATACCATGGTCATTTCAAATCGATATAGTTCTCTAAACATGTCCATAATGCACTTGTATCCACATACATAGTAATGACAGCTATTAAGTTTGATAATCAACAACATTTTCTTTTTTATATATATAAAAGGTGGGATTGGTGAATCTGAAGAGTTTTTCTTTAAATCTGCCATTTCCAGTGATCTTTAGGGGTCCTTGTTCAATTCTGATTGTTTGTTGCTCTGTTGTTTGTGCTTACAGCTGGAGACCTCAAGATAAACAAAATAATAAGAAAGCATTTATCATGATGATTCATGAAGAAACTAGCCAGCTTATTGCAAACATATTGAATCTATAACTCAGATTTCAGATTTGTATAACCACATTTCAGTTTTCCAATACTTAGGACCAAACATGGCATTTTAATTACTTTAAAAGACAAAGATACACTAAAGAGATGCACGGCCGGATTAACCTTTTGTGGGCCCCCATTTTCATGTGTTCTACTTATTTTCTACTTTGTTCAGAAAAGATAGAAATAGCCAATTTAACCATTTTATTGAATCAGCAAAGTTGAACAATGTAATATTCAATTAATGGAGATAAAAATTGAGAATTTGACAATATCCTCATATAAATTAACATAGGCCTTATAGATATTCGGCATGCCTCTGTTGCTGCAAAAGTTTCTATTAAACTGGAGAAGTCTAAGGAGTTTACCATCTCAGATTCAATGCATAACAGAGTAAGGCTGTAAAGTCTTTCTTCAACCACTGAAGCACATAGAGCACTTTTTGTGAAAAAAATCTTTTATCAAATCAAAAACATAAGAAGCGCAAATGAATAGTAATGACTAGTAAGCTGTTTGTTTTGGTTTTATTTATTTTTCCAAAACCAAAAAAATCGATAAAAGAATTATAAATCGATCAGATTTCAGTCACCTATTAGGTTACTGACGCGGCCATTCTTAATCCACCACTTAAGAGATGCACTTAATTTAATAATAATTTAATAAGACCATATTTAGTTTTGTCACCATTTAGATCACTTTTCACAGTATTCAGATGTTACTGTTATGAAATTCCATTGGAATTAATATACATTAGTTGTATACTCACTTCTGTAGCATGTCCAACAGTTGTTGAGTGTGTCTTGTTTTTCTGTGCTGACTCCCACACAATATCATCTGAATTTCTAGACACTGTAATGAAAATAACAAGGTCACTGATCACAAGTGCATGCTGTGAAAAGACAACCAGGTAAACTGGGCTGCACATTTTTACATATAATGATGTATTAAAAACATTGGCTTCTGCTACATTAATCATCATTTTGGATAAATTAGTGTAACAATGATTTTGAATTCTTGAATCCTCCCATCCTATATGCTGTACCTTTCTGAGGAGTTTGTATGCTTTTTTTACTTCTCCTCCTGCAAGTGCAATGCTGCCCATGACACTATAGGTTTCAGCCATGGAATCACTGTAGTCACCAAAAGCTTCTTTCCTGGACTGTAATGTACTTCTTAGTAGTTCATAAGACTCCTATAAATGTTGAAAAAAAGTACAGCATTAAAATTGCTTTTTTTACTTTAAAGGCACTGAACTGCCAGACACGTATAAACACAGCTGTTAAAATGTTCAGTGTCATTATTCACAGTCTGGAAGGGTTTATAAACATTTCTAAAGGATTTTCCCTGTCCAATATTTTTGTTAACATAGTAAAACAGAGCAATGACAGATATAGTCGTCTCTGAAAAAAGGGGAGTTGATTTGATTAGCCTCACCATTTAAAAGAAAAGATGTGTGAAAACTATAGTGTTACCAAATATTACATCAGCTTGCCTTTGATTTTGGAACCAAATGATAATAGATCAATGGTATACAGTTGTTTGCAGTATGTTTTATTTTACATTTATTATCTAAGATTCTCACAAATGCACCAACTGTATGTGATGTACGTTAACTCTTAACATAAGACATCATAAGGCAATACAAATAAATCACATTACCTTCTGCCTTCCTGTTTGAATCAGCCAGTTACTGTAACCATCCACCGAGTACATAGTTTGTGGATTTTCTGGACCCAGCACAGACTGATATGTACTTATACTTTCATTAAAATACTGTTCTGCAGCCTCTAGGGGACAAATCAGAATGTGAAATTAATATTTATAAGTAGTGCACACACACAGAGTACTGACAGTCCTTATAATCTTGAAAGTATTTTTAGAATTTGTATAAAATCAACAGTAAAATAATCAGATTTTACTGAAATACAATCCAAAAGGCCTATGGTAAGCTGGGAGTGGATGATAACTGTTTGGAGAAGATTTGGTGAACTTCAAGGCAGTTACTGTGTTCACAATATTGAGTTTGGCAGACAGACAAACAGACAATCGGTACAAGTGTCAAAATTTTGGATGAGGACCTTAAAATGAAACACTTTTTAAACATGTTGGCATAAAACTGTAAATAGTATTTGCTAATAACCACTTAAGCTTGGAAGCATGAATTTCACCAGTAATCTGATATTGATTTATAAGTAGATAAAGTAGAGTAAAGATCCTTACTATTGTATGTTTTTTTTCCAGCAGCAACATAGCCAGTTGCCAGTACTAATGCTGCTTGAGCTGCTTCAGAACTGTCCTTCTTGAAAAGGGCTACAGCCATTGAGTGAGCCTGAAGGAAAATACAAAGGGGTAGATGTAAGGATACACACAAAGTGATTTGCAAGTGCAAAACCCCCATAATGCCGCTGTAAATCGTGTTTAGCTGTCGTAAAGTCTGATTTTACCGGCTGCTAATAATGCGGTGTATGTAAAGAATAGTGTTCCCCTGGCGTTCCGCACCCTCTACCAGATTTGCACTTTGCCAGTTATATTAATGATATTGAAATGCATTCAAATGAAGAAAAGAGCATGGAATTGGGTGGGATCTAGATATTAAGTGGGCGCATTATAATGTAAAAGACGACATTCCTCCGCCCAGGAGAGCAACCACCAAGAAAAGGTGTTAAAACCAATCCTCGCCCAGGACAACTGGAAGCTGCTAGAGACTGGAAAATGCTGGCGGATGTTGGTCAACGGCTTATTTTTCCACCTGAGATTGCCACCACAAACCTTCGACCAGATATTGTCTTGTGGTCTGGATCAGCACGCCTTGTTCACCTGGTGGAGTTAACAGTGCCATGGGAGGATGCTGTAGATGAGGCGTATGAGAGGAAGAAACTGCGGTATGCTCAACTAGCCACTGAAGCGAACAGCGAGGATGGAGAGTCTGGGTTTACCCAGTGGAAGTGGGATGTCGAGGATTTGTGGCACACTCTACAACCCGGTTTCTCAGAGATGTCGGATTCAATGGCCAAGAGTTGCGCCGCACAGTGAAGAACTTATCTGAAGCAGCAGAGAGGAGCAGCAACTGGCTGTGGTTGAGACGGAAAGATTCTGGCTGGGGATCTCAAGCACAATAGAAAGAAAGAAAGGCTGATATACAGGTAAGTAAGCTGGGCTGAGTTGAGTGGGGACGGAGGGGGTGATGCTGGGACGCCAGAATCACCGCCGAGCCCTCTTGAGGTGTCGTGGGCTAGTCGACGAAACACCGAGGATGGAAGGTGCCCACTTGAAGACCCCAGAGATGTACCCTACTTAGCTCAATCCAGACGGTTGTCATGCTGATGCGCTGGGGAGACCGCACTATGGTTGATCCCCGAGCCAGCATCGCAGCCGCTGTGTGTGCTGATGCGCTAGGGAGGCAAAATAAGCTGATCCCTGGAGCCAGCATTACACTTCAGCCATCAACACCAGACAGAAGGATATCTACATCATCATATGGAAGGAAGCGCAAATGGATGGAGACACATATGGATCACATTAGTTTACTGTGAAGCTACGCCTTAGTTGGTGCTTATCTTGGCGAGAGCCAAGTTCAAATCAGCATGAAGTTTTAACATCTACTCTCATGTAATGGAAATCATGAAGATCTGGATACGCCCAGTGACTGCTGTGAATAGTGCAGCTGGCAACAAGGGAAAGACCTCGTGACAGCCTGGAGAGACAGCTGACTGGAGGAAAGAGACCCCATTGGGGCTGGCAGGGTTAGCTACCCTTGTCGGCAGTATCCAGCTCTGTGTTTACAGGATGCTGGAGACACCCGCCCAAGGCTTCAAAGAAATTAAACAGAAAAATACCCCTAGAGTCTGCGAGAGCGGGGCGAAGATGACTCAACGTTGGACAACACGGTTAAGGACTTAGGAACGGAAACGGATATGAGTATGGAGAGTACTTCACAAAAGACTAGTTCAAGATCTGCAGTTAGCAAAGACATGGAACTCCAGGTTTGTGTCTGCGGCTGGAGCAAGGCGACAACAGTCAGGGGTTTGAAGATTCATCAAGGGAGAATGAAATGCTTGAGGGAGAAGGGACAAGGGCCTCGCGATTGATCAGTACTTCTTACGAAGTCAGTCAAGTCAGTCGAATGAAATCCAGCGACAGGAAGCAAACCACAGTTCGCAGGATATCAACACCCCTGTCATAGATGTGAGGAGGACTTGCATGGACACAGTTAGTGATGAGCCTAATGATCCTTGTGAACCCGGCAGACAAACCAGCGTAAGAGAGAAAAGAACCTCAACGGGCACAAGCCTGGAGTTAAATGGCCAAGAGCTTGTGAGAAAACTGCATGGGACACAGTAAACACAGATCTCTGCTTTGCATTGGAAAGGTTAAGTGGAACAGTTGAAAAGAAACTGGATAAATTTGGGGACATCATCTACGATATGGAAGCGAGAGGTTTGGAGTTGAAAAAGGAAGGAAAAAGTACAAACTATTCCTGGAAAGTCTAGACGGCAGCAGGAGATTGAACGCTTAGTTAGAGAAAGGAGACAGCTGAGGAAGCAATGGAGAAGAGCAGAAGAAAGTCAGAAGGAGGGACTCAATCTCTTACAAAGGGTCATAAAACATAAGCTTGCAACATTGCGCAGAGCTGAGCCCACGGAAACGCTTACAAAAAGAAGGAGCATGCGAGAACTAACTTTTATAAAGACCCATTCAAATTTGTAAAGAAGTTATTCACCAGTGAGAAGAATGGCACACTAAAAGCATCTAAGTTTGAGTTGGAGAGATATTTGGAGGAAACGATACAGATTCAAAAAGGCAGGAGCCTATGTCAATTCCTTCAGACATCCCACCTATCAATCCACCAGAATACCAAATGGAGGACTGTGCACCTAAGTGGAAAGAAGTAGAGCAAGCTGTGAAAAAGCAAGGGCTTCATCATCTCCAGGGCCTAATGGAGTTCCGTACAGAGTGTACAAGAGTGCTTCAGGAGTTCTACTGAATCCTGTGGAAACTGATGAAAGTAGCATGGGAAAAACAGGTTGTACCAAGAGCATGGCGCCGAGCAGGTGGAGTCTTTATACCTAAAGAAAAGATTCTAGCAGCATCAGTCAGTTTCGCCCTATTTCCCTATTAAACGTAGAAGGCAAGATTTTCTTCAGCATTATTGCTCAGAGATTGTCAACTTACCTATTAAAGAACTGCTTCATTGACACTTCAATACAAAAAGCGGGCATTCCAGGTTTCCCAGGATGCTTAGAACACATCAGTGTGATCTGGCAACAAATTCAATCAGCTAAAAAGGAGAGGAAGGAGCTCCATGTGACATTCCTGGATTTGGCTAATGCATATGGTTCAGTGCCACATGAACTTCTTTGGGCAGCATTTGATTTTTTCAGTATACCAATGACAATAACAAATCTAGTCAAAGCCTACTTTGGAGATTTGCAGTTTAGTTTTTCAACTTCAGAATTCAGCACTACATGGCAATGCCTAGAAGTTGGAATAATGGCAGGATGCACCATTTCTCCACTGGCTTTTACCATGGCAATGGAAGTAATCATTAGGGCATCAAAATGGGTAGTGGGAGGAGAGCTTGGCTTCTGGAATACGACTACCACCAATTCGAGCATACATGGATGACATGACAACCATGACTACAACAGTAGCCTGCACTAATCGGTTATTGGGCAAATTAACCAATAACATTGAATGGGCACGAATGCAATTCAAGCCCACTAAATCAAGGAGCATCTCTATAATTAAAGGTAAAGTAGTAGATAAAACGTTCTTCATTAATGGTGAGGCAATACCAACAGTGTCTGAGAAGCCAGTGAAGAGCCTTGGGAGATGGTACGACGGGGATCTAAAGGACACAGTTCGTGTGGGAGAAGTTAGACAACAAGCTGTGGAAGGGTTGAAGAGCATAGACAGCAGCGCTTTACCAGGCAAACTAAAACTCTGGTGCTTTCAGTTTGGCCTACTGCCAAGGTTGCTGTGGCCACTGACTGTGTACGAGGTTTCTTTGACAACAGTAGAGAAGCTGGAAGCTTTAATCAGTTCACACATCAGGAAATGGTTGGGAATTCCACGCTGCCTCAGCAGAGTGGGACTTTATGGTAAAGGAATACTGCAGCTACCTGTCTCCGCTCTAACCGAGGAGTTTAAGTGCGCCAAGGTCCGACTGGAAATGACATTAGTAGAGTCACGCGATAAATGCGTAAGGGAGGCAGCACCTGTGTTGAAAACTGGAAGAAAGTGGGTGGCAAAGAAAGCTGTGGAGGATGCAAAGGCTGCCCTTCGAATTGGTGATATCATGGGGCAAGTTCAGCATGGAAGAGGAGGTCTTGGTCTCAGTTCAGCTCCTCCTACATGGCACAAGGCAGCCCCAGCGAACGGAGGAAGCTTGTTGTCAACGAGGTGCAAAAGCAGGAGGAGAGGATGAGGTGTATAAAGGCCATTTCCCAGGGCAAGCAGGGAGAATGGATGAGATGGGAGAGTGTGGAACAACGCAAGATTGGCTGGCAAGACCTATGGTCAATGGAACAGAGCAGGATCAGTTTCCTTATAAGGTCAACATATGATGTTCTCCCATCACCACAGAACCTAAACCTCTGGGTAGGAGAGGATCCCTCATGTCCTTTGTGTTCATCACCTGCAACATTAAGGCACATTTTGACAGGATGTAAGGTGGCTCTTAGCCAAGGACGGTTTACTTGGCGCCATGACCAGGTGCTGCGATGTTTGGCCTTAGCATTGGAAGACAAGCGTAACATGACCAATAAGTTGCCACCTGTTCCATCAAAACATTACACACAAAAGACAACATTCCTCCGCCCAGGAGAGCAACCACCAAGAAAAGGTGTTAAAACCAATCCTCGCCCAGGACAACTGGAAGCTGCTAGAGACTGGAAAATGCTGGCGGATGTTGGTCAACGGCTTATTTTTCCACCTGAGATTGCCACCACAAACCTTCGACCAGATATTGTCTTGTGGTCTGGATCAGCACGCCTTGTTCACCTGGTGGAGTTAACAGTGCCATGGGAGGATGCTGTAGATGAGGCGTATGAGAGGAAGAAACTGCGGTATGCTCAACTAGCCACTGAAGCGGAACAGCGAGGATGGAGAGTCTGGGTTTACCCAGTGGAAGTGGGATGTCGAGGATTTGTGGCACACTCTACAACCCGGTTTCTCAGAGATGTCGGATTCAATGGCCAAGAGTTGCGTCGCACAGTGAAGAACTTATCTGAAGCAGCAGAGAGGAGCAGCAACTGGCTGTGGTTGAGACGGAAAGATTCTGGCTGGGGATCTCAAGCACAATAGAAAGAAAGAAAGGCTGATATACAGGTAAGTAAGCTGGGCTGAGTTGAGTGGGGGACGGAGGGGGTGATGCTGGGACGCCAGAATCACCGCCGAGCCCTCTTGAGGTGTCGTGGGCTAGTCGACGAAACACCGAGGATGGAAGGTGCCCACTTGAAGACCCCAGAGATGTACCCTACTTAGCTCAATCCAGACGGTTGTCATGCTGATGCGCTGGGGAGACCGCACTATGGTTGATCCCCGAGCCAGCATCGCAGCCGTTGTGTGTGCTGATGCACTAGGGAGGCAAAATAAGCTGATCCCTGGAGCCAGCATTACACTTCAGCCATCAACACCAGACAGAAGGATATCTACATCATCATATGGAAGGAAGCGCAAATGGATGGAGACACATATGGATCACATTAGTTTACTGTGAAGCTACGTCTTAGTTGGTGCTTATCTTGGCGAGAGCCAAGTTCAAATCAGCATGAAGTTTTAACATCTACTCTCATGTAATGGAAATCTTGCCTTGCACTTTGGCAATTGCTGATCCTCAATGCAAACCATTGTAGAAGCGAGTAACTAAGAGCTGTATAAAAGCATGGCTGCTGTGGTACACTTCCTGGCTGCAACACTTGGCTCTTGTTGAGGAGAGGCAGGAACATGTTCGGAGGAGGGCAAGACGGAAAAGACCCTGCATATTCAATCCCAGGGTCACTTTGTTTGGGCGTTAATCTAGGGGCCACTATCCCTGCACATGTGAAAGTGCTGTGTTCTCTGCACTACTTAGCCTCTGGTTCCTTTCAGACCACATTGGATTGTCTGGAGGAATAGTCCAATCCACCTTTTCCAGAGTGCTAGGCAAATTTCTGAATGTCATGCTAAAAAGGCAGGCCAATACATATCATTTCCTAAGGATACTAACATAACTGATGTTGGCTGAGGCTTTTCCAAACAACTCTGTTTCATGCTGAGTGACCTCAGCCGTAAGGACTCTCAGCTCCTTCTCAGTAAACTTTTCTTTTCTTTTCCATGCACAAAGAGGACTTTGCTGCCCTTCCTCTGACATATTTTTTTTTGTTTGTATTTTCGTGCTCCACAAATGTCATACAGTGACTACTGCTCATTAATCCTAACTCTGTCACCTCTTATTTGTGCGTGTTGAGTAATTTGCATTGCTCTTGACAGGGCATAGTGCAAAATAATTGCCTGGTCGCAATGCAATTTGAATTTTGCATCTGCAAGTATTTGCACTGCGCCTATACTTACATCTATCCCAAATAATGCAAAATGAACACTTAAATTCAAGTGTACAGATCAGCAGGTAACGAGCAGGTAGTTTCATCAAGAGAAAAAAAAAACAACCTTTCATAATATATTGAGAAAGGGTAATAAATTATTCTCACTTTTATAAGCAATTCAAATGGAGAGCATGTGCTCTTACTGTACCTGAAGTAGGTGCTCTATGGCCTCTTCATGTCGGACTCTCATCTGCTCAGCTTTTGCCATTTCCTGGTAAATCTTGATTAGTTCTGGGCTGTCCTGCCCTTGATTGGCAATCACATGAGAAGCAGCTTTTTCATAAAACACTACAGCAGAGGCTGGTTTGTTCTGTAAAATGGAAACCCTACAGGGCAAAAAGTCCATTATTATTATTTATTTCTTAGCAGACGCCCTTATCCAGGGCGACTTACAATTGTTACAAGATATCACATTATTTTTACATACAATTACATTATTTTTTAAACATTATTTTTATATACAATTACCCGTTTATACAGTGGGGTTTTTACTGGAGCAATCTAGGTAAAGTACCTTGCTCAAGGGTACAGCAGTGTCCCCCACCTGGGATTGAACCCACAGCCCTCTGGTCAAGAGTCCAGGGCCCTAAACACTACTCCACACTGCTGCCCCCCATTAAAAAGATGCTGAGCCTCTTATCACTGAATATGTACTGTGCCTTTGTTGTAACAGGATCCCAAGTGACAAAAACACAATGCATTCAATTATTTGATATGTTCCTTCTCCTTTCCTTGTAGGGTTCCTGGGAGGAACAGACACAATCAAACATTGACACATTAGGACAATCGATCATTTCCATAAACAACCTGCACATTAATCCACAAATCTATTCAATAGTTATCCAAAACATGCACATGGCACTACTCTAAAAGTGAGAAACACATGGTTTCCACCATACTTTTAATGTATTTAGTAATAGAAAGGTCAATAAATCTCTCCTGGGGAAAGCATTATTGCATTAATACATTTTGAAAGAGCGGCAGTACAAATCATTAAAATAGATACACTGGTCCGTATTTTCCACTGTGCTGAAACGATATGGCTTAACATATTAGTAGTGAGGCTAAAAAATGGTGCTATAATCACACATTCTGTAATTACACACAAAGATAATCCAGGGCAAGGTATCCATCGGTCTCAGTACATTTACAGTGCAGTAGAGAGTCAATTATCCGAACTAATTGGGACCGACATTAGTTTGCATAATCGATAATCGAATAGGTATTAATAACAATTACTGTACCTTTAAGAATGTATAGAATAAAGTTAACATGCACAAGTACTTAGTACACAAGTACCCACTGATGATATATAGCTAGCAACTTATTCTATCACATTAAGCATACATAATTACAAAGCTTTACAAATCATTAAATTATTGCAATTTATGCAACTTTAACACCTGCAGTTAAGGTAATGAAATACTGTAATTAAACGTACCATATACCAAACTTTGAAAATCATCAAAGAATACAATTCAGTACAGCTTTGACACATTACAGAACTTTAGGAATCAATACAATGTTTCTATACTTTGAAACTTGCTGTTAATGCATTGTAATAACGTGCAATTGAAATGAATAAAATAAAAGTTCTTAGCTGATCAAAAACATAGACAGGATCTCCAGCCCTTACTGACGAAATAGAAGAATAATTAAGAAAGAGGTGACTGTTTTAATTTGTTTAACTGCAACAATTTAAAGCATGCAATGCTCCACCTAAGGTTTCGGTGGTCTGAATAATTCTGTAACTTTCATTTGCCTCAGTCAGCTGGTCCTTTTTTTAACAGCTAAATCTTGTAGCCGTTTTAGCAGCAGAAGCTGTATGCATAATACACCACACGTAATTCATCACGTGATTACAGGTGCATTCGGTTGATTAGACAGTACGGTTGATCAAAGATTGGATAAATGACCCTCTACTGTATTTAGTGATGTGTATTACTCATTTAGGTACTGTATATCTGTATAAACATTTGTATATATAAAGCTCATTAAGCAAAATGCCTTTTGTCTATTTAATAGTACAGTAGCAAAAAGCACCAATAACTAGACTATTTAATCAATTGCAAAATAAATGGAATCTCTCTGCCATTCTGCCATATTGGGATTTCAAATCTTGTTATCCTGCTATAACATGACAATAAAGTTTGTTTAAACAAACATCACAATAGGTCGTTGAGCCAAATGGACAATTCAGTTGAAGTCAGACAGAGTGGAAGCAGCACATGTCTGACTTTTATATTAAAATCCAGGGCCTTAAAACAGGAAAGACCCAAACACATAATAGCTAAAAGGACGCATCTAGTGTACTTGTCTCCCTTGACTCCTCTCTCATTTTACCCACTCGGAAGACTTATCTCCTTGTGCTCTCATTGCACCCTGTAGGTGTTGGTTAGGTTTATTGAGAGTGGAATAACATTACCTGCCCAGAGCCTCTGCTACATCTTTTTCTGAGACTCGTTGTGACTGATCCTCAGTTCTGTTTAGTCGCTGCAACTCCTCCATGATCTTCTCAGTTTTCTGCAGATTACGATGAGCTTCCTGCACAGTGCTTCAGTCAAGGGGGGAAACCTGAGTTCATAATGAAGACAGCCTAGCTAGAGTTAATTTGGTGGTCCACTGTCTGTTATTACAGTCACAGTTTATATAGATCCAACAAACACCCAAATGTTCAATCTTGATCTTGATAATAAAACAGCTAAAGTACAGAAATGCTTTAGCTTTTTGCTTTTTTATTAACATTATCAATATAATATGGCTATAGTTTTTACAGTAAGGTTTGTTAATCTGTAATGTAATGCTCATGTTCTAAGAACTTGCTAGTAGAATTTAAATAATTATATGCATGGATAATTCTCATAAGATTGCAGTATTAAAAAAAGGATATTTTTTCTGGATTAGGTGAGCCATCCCCAGACTGTAGTATGTGGTTATTAGAGTACTCAGCAGTTCTTTCTTCTCCATTTCAGGACCTGGGAAATCCACTCCACCCAGCATAATATCTCTGGCTGACTCGGCATGCTGCTTTGCCTGGGCAGGAAGTCCTATTAAACAAATACTTATAAGATACTACAGTATACATAAAGAATTCTTATTATAGGAAAGTCTTTCAAAATAATGCGAAAGTAATACCACCTAATGTAAACAGCATCCAAAATTGATTGATGTACATGGTTTTTACAGGGGTGCAGAAGTACAGTAAGCTTCTATTCCAGCTATTCTTTTAAGACAATAAGGTATGAAAAGTTTCAGGTATAAATACCCTGAAGTTTCAAGTATCCATGAGCAACATTAGCAATTGACTCAGCAAGCCGCCAGTGTCCATCTCCATAAACTAGCCTGGACAAAGCTACACATCGTATCAGCTCATTCATGGCTCTTGGGACCTGACAAGAAACAGGTAATATATAAAAAGCTGTAAGAAATTATAATCTAATTCATTGGACAGTATTGTTAATACATTTTAGTGATGTAATTAAATGATTTACAATGCATAACATGCCCTTTGCATTGTGAATTTTATCTTTAAAACAAACATTCTCTTGAGTTGCATTGTAGGCCTGGTGTTTAACATTTAAAAAGGGCTGCAGTTATAAATCTGAATAGACACCATGTTTAAATACCTCTTCATTTTTAATAAATTCTTCAGCCATAGCTTGCGCTATCAGAAGCTTCTCCTCTGGGGAGGTTCCATGTGCCCACGTATTTTGGGGTGCTTCTTGAAGACTTCTTGTTGATATGTTGCCTTGACTGGATCTTTCAGTAAGGATACTACCACTGTGGTTATTATTTTCTTCCTGCCTGTAAAATTCAGGCACAGTTGCAAGATAATAAAACGAACACATACCTATTTGCATATGTAGGCCTACATATAGTGTACTATTTTATTTGGAGTAGTCACTGAACCAAAAATGTACCTGTGCACTTCCAAGATGGATGTATCCCAAGAACCAGTTGGGATTCGAATAGGGGCTGCCTGCATCCTCCTGGCGTGAAGATCAGGATATACCAACAAGTCCAATAGTTGTAAAATACTATTTAGAAATACACGTGATAAATTAAATCCAGCAAATCTCCAGCAAATACGGGTCTTTGGATTAATATGATATTTGTAGGATATACAGTAGTCTACTTCTACAAACGAGATATTGTGTTGTTTTTCAGTATTCCAACGAATCTATACCTAACCTTTTAATTAAACTATTAATGTCGTATTTAGCATGAAAGCCATGCCCATGCAAATGATATTTAGCATACAAAACAACTATCAAAATACAAATTTTAAAACAAAAAACACCTTTCCTGATTCGACACTTGTATACATTAGGCAAATCACATTTGCGCTCCAATAGACACAAATCGTATTTAACGAGCAATTTAAACAAAATACTACCTTAAACTTTTAAGCTCGAGCTGCCTCGTATTGTTTTACTTCCGTAGCATGAAGTCACCCCCTGTTCTTGTTTTGTACACGTTCAAGCGCTACTCTTGTTGCCAGAGCAACAGCTGGATAAACACAATTCAGACTCAAGGGCAACAACGTTACTGTCCTCGGGTCGTCCAATGCAAAGTTATTTTGTAATTAAATCTATTAAGAGTAGTTTAATTTATCCTATATTTTTAGTTGAATGTTGGTATTCAAATTTTCAAAAACATGCAAAACACTGAAGCTTGCAAAATTAATCTAACCATCCTAAATATTTTGTGAAAGATGATTTTCAATGAATACAGTTCATTTCAACACTGAAATTGATCAATAGGCTACACTAAAAATAAAAAATAAAAACATTGAACAGCTAATAATAACAGCACATTGAATCTTTACATAATATGCATTATATGTACCGGTATAGAAAACCTTGTAATTATCATGAAATGGATTTCAAATTACATAAACCTTCTTATCAGGTGTTAAACTGAAAATTGAAAGTAGTTCTAGTGTTACTGTGTAAAAACATCTCAGTTTTTTTTTTCTTTCTAAACAAATTCTCTACATATAAAGTATAATTCAAAATATGAGAATAAAAAAAAATGTGTTGCATGTACCACCATGGGAACCATATGGAGTCAGCGATACACATTAGATAACCCTTGTATGCATTAGCCTTGAATCAGAGAGAGAAGTAGACAACTTGGTGTTTTTCTGAACAAAAACAATGCATCCCTGGTAGCATAGTGTAATCAGGCACCTCTGATATTGATGTGTGTACACGAGAAAAACGGAAAGGTGGAAAATGAGGAGTGTTAGAATTATACAGTATGGGAAGTATATGGAATCAATAGAGATATGGAGGAAGGTTAAAGTAAATGTTGCCACAAACCTGGTTAGTTTCTATTGGATGATACCCATAATATCTCAAAGCAACATGGTACAGAATTCTCTGGCTATTTTGTCTCATACATTATAACATAACCAAGGCATTCATATAAATCTCAGCATTACCTGGCATGCTGTTGTGTGCTATTATTTACTTAAACCATTAAACTTGTTTGAAAAAAATCTTTATTTGTCTTAATAAACAAAAGGCAAGATAACATTGTAAAAAAGAAAGGTTGTATACAATTAAAACACATCATATATATATATATATATATATATATATATATATATATATATATATAGAGCATAATGTGCATCAGGAAATTATTTTAATTAAGAAAAGCAAATGCACATGAATGTTCTCTACATATAAGATGTTACATTACTAAATCGATAGGGTTACCAGACGTCCCAGTTTTCAGCCTTAATTTTTTTGTCCCAGCCAGAAACAATAAAATTCTTAGATAGTTCTGGTTTTGCTATTTTGTATTCACATTTTTCTAAATACAAAACTGTAGTAGTGTGCTCAGGAAGTTGACAGCTCAGTAATTTATTATACAAAAATTAAATAACAAAAATTATGGATCACTTGTTTAATGATTAATTTTCTGTTTAACTTCCTGGACAAATTTGTAAAATTATTTTTATTTTATCTTGGAAGTGCCACAAGTGTTTTGATTAACAGCCATTTTTATGACTGATTTAAAGAATATATATACACCAAATGTTTCACTTTTAAATTATGATTGTGTTATTGTATACACATTTTAACTGCTTCAGAGTTGCTACAGCTTTAATGTTGTTGTAATTCTAAGAGCTGTGACCATCAGTTTCATCACATGCAGGAATATGATTGCTGGTTGATTACTATTCTTCTGGGCAGTGTATTCCAAGTGAAGTCTGAAGCTTTTCTTCTTCCTGTCTGAGCTGCATAGAATCAATCAGGTCATAGACGATTGCCATGGACCACATGGGAGCTGGGTACCACGACTTGATCAGCCCGTCCTTCCCAATCATCAACATAGCAAAGTAATCCTCACTGATCTTGAAGTGTTCCCTGAGGCCCTTCACGACGTCTGTAGTTAGCTCTTCATGCTCCGATTGACTCTTTCCTAAATTGGGGAAGACCCATAATAAGGAGGCTGAGCAAAGTGAGGAGATTGTTTTGGATGAGTTTTTTTTTTTTTTGTACAATGCTTACCATTTACTGGAAACAAATCAAGAGACGCTGAAGCTTCGAGCCCTGCTCCAATTAATTTCAGTACAGCAAAGTGCCGGATTCCTAGAAAAACATATGGTAATGAAGTGAGCTGTTTCAACAGATTGGGAAATGAAGATCCAATCACTAGACATAGCTGCTGTTAAGCTACTTGGGCTTCAGGAAAAATGAAGGAAATGGAAGCCACTATTCTTTACAGCACTCAAGAGAATGGTCTGACATAAGCTTGCAGCTGGAGTACATGTTAAATGGACACACAGAGATTACACAGACTGCATTGCATTTCTCAACACATACCAACTTGCTCTTTAAAACCACTTGTCATACAAGACTCGGGAAAATGAACGCTCCAAGTGAGCCCTGGTTTACCAGTAATATTTTTTTAGGTAGTGTGCAAATATTAAACTCACCAAGGTTACAGTACTGGCCATTCATTGCAGTAACTTGCTGTTGAAAAGAATATTCGTCTTCATTTGGAGAGGAAATTATCAAAAGTCTTCTTTTAGAATGAAATCTAACAATAACATTTTTTTTTTTTAAAAATGTGGAATTTGTCTGGGGGTCACAATTCTAATCATTTTATATATACTCATAATCCCTCTAGAATGGGGAGATATATTGCAGCTAACACTGTTAGGGCAAGTACATCAGAGCAGTCTAGACATGAGAACTGCTCAAAAGACTTAAGCTGATGGTCCCTTAGGTATTGTACGATTATACTTTTTTTCAACCAAGAGCTTGATTTTAATTAAGTGAAATTCCGGGTCATTGCTTGCTTCAAAGTTTTAATAACTGCATTGGTTTAGAAACATCCATGGATAAATATGTTCTTTAACACAGTGCTTTGTCCCAGTTCTGCAATAGGCATTATTAAGATTTTAATAAAATACATTGTTATAAATACCTGCACCACCTACAGTATAAGTGGGTGAGTGAGCATAGCCATCCAATCTTTGAACTCTCTTTTTTTCTGGGGACTAAGATGAGGCCATCAAACTCATTTCACCTTTGACCTAAACCAGTGTCAAACCCAAGGCGGTACAGTACAAAATACCATATCCCCGAAATCGAGCAATTATCATTTTCATCTTAAATAACTTAACACAGATTGTTTTATGAAAACATATTTACCTTGATAGAAAGTTGTAGGTATTGGTTCTGCTATCTTGTTCTTTGCAAGATACAGAATCGCTTTTCTCTTTTCCAATCTCTGGCAGTCTTGATGGAAATGAGTCAATATAATCCATCATTAACTTCATAGTAACAGGAACATCAAAGTATTGCTGAAAATGAAGCAACAATGGCACAATAAGTTCTGAATATAGTATATGGAAACTATGAAAAAGTTTCCATTTATAAACACAATCGGACTAATTTATCATGGACTTCATACCTAAATGCAATTTGTAAAATAAAACTTACACAACAAGTAACTCGTAAGGTGTCCCTAAGGTGTTTGTTACCATGTTATGATAACAGTTTTACTTTTCTTTCACAAACAAAGCAATAGCATTTTACCTGTAGCCTTGATAAATCAGGCCCAATATACAGTACACACAACCTTAATCGCCCCCTCCTCTACTCTAAGAAAATTCCCCATTACCATTATTTTACTAAATAAAGGTGCCATTGGTTGCAAAGGATCCAACAAAAGGGCATTCTAATAGGTACAATACTGTTAATGACTTTTACACCAGGTTTTTAGAAAAGCAAGATAAAGGCAAAGCATAGAGTTAACCTGCCACAGAAATTCCTTACTGGACATTCCTGTCAATATGCATAGCTCAAGCCTGCCTGGAAGGGCCACCCTCTTTAGGACAGTGTTTCAGAGCCCTGGTAAATTGTTGTACAATGAGAGGAAGCTCTAGGGTCAACTAAGAAATCAACTAACAAATTCATGTTCTTACCTTCAATGTCAAGTCATAGTCTGTCACCACCATAAAGAATTCATTATAAACCATTTTATAATCCTTGCGAATCTGTGCAATCAGATCAAGGTCAACCAATTTGTTTGGGGTGGAGCCAAATGGAACTTCCTTATCTAAAAGTTAAAATGCTGTTATTTCAGAGTTTGAACATTTTCTCTCAAATTGCAATAGCATACCCTATTTATTTATTTAGTATTTAAATTTGGAATCACCAATTATTTTTCTTATTTTCTCCCCAATTTCAAATGTCCAATTATTTTTATTTCAACCAGTCTCACAGCTGCCACCCCTGCGCTGACTCGGGAGGGACGAAGACGGACACACGCGTCCTCCGAAACGTGTGCCATCAGCTTCTTTTTATTCTGCGTGCCCACCATGCAACCACCTTGGAGCCACAGCATTGGAGGACCATGCAGCTCTGGGTACCTTACAGGCAGGCCCGCATGCGCCCGGCCAGTCTACAGGGGTCGCTGGTGCGCGATGAGCCAAGGACACCCTGGCCAACATAGACCCTTCCCACCCGGGCGCCGCCCCCTTGGAACTCCCGAACCAGCGACCTCCAGGCTATAGGGCACATCCTGCACTCCACGCGGAGCGCTATGTGCCACTCGGAAGCCCCAGCATACCCTTTTTTAAATATAACTTTTTATAAAGCTGACATACAATGACAGTCAATAAAAAAAACAGATACCAGGATTTTTAAGAAAGACTCATTGTTGAGATATATTGGTTTTTACAAAGGTACCTGGTGGTATTTAGATCCACTATTTGGATAAAACTAATTAGCATTGAAGTACATCGACATTTTGAAAAGGGTATGTCTGCCTGTGTTTGCCAACCAGCAGCTTGCACTTCAAAGCTGTTTGCTCTTATTCTTCTCCATGCCATAACTCTTTCAACTTTAGTATAAACATACCAGGTTGATAGTGGTCTAGTTTTAAAGTGCTGTTTAGCTCAGTGCCAAGAATAGTGATAACTGAAATCTTCCTTAATGCTAGTTCACATGTTTGTTCCACATTTTCATCTCTTTGTTGAACATAAAGCAGATTTTCTTTGCTGGGAGAGCTAATGATCTGGTGAAACAAAACAAATCAGTAAATACAAACCATCTGTACAATGCTCAGTAACTTTCTAAATGCAGTGTGTGATAAAACAATATTGCTTTTTTTCACTAAATCACAGTTATGCAGGTACACAACAAATCTTAATTTCCACACAGAGATACAGGGTATTGGTATTGATCATATTTTTCAAAAATGTACATAACACATTTTGCGGTTGCAAATCATCTAATAAAATAAAAAAAATAAAAATAAAAGTAAAAAACCCAGTCCTCTATTCAGCCATAAAACAGTTCTGTTAGCAAACACCCAGACTACTTTCAAAAAGCAACTCTAAAGGTCTCCATGCCCATCATGACCTTCCCCTATGGCCTGATGAGACAATCAAACTGATTTCACTTGTGGTGCAAGCATGATTAGGACCCAAGTCTCTCAAGGTGGTAGAGGTATTAACACACTAGAGCATATAGTTTACCTTTGTTATTTAAGAGGCAGATTTGATTCAACAAGCTTCAAAATACGGCTGTTTCTATGATTACTTTGATAGCTACTTGCACCCCTTGGTAAAACAACAATAATAGATATTCTTTAAATGTAGCTGTTGATGACCTACCAGAAGCCGCCTCTTGTTTCGAAAATGCTCCAAAAAATCCTGCACTGTCTTGCTAACTGTAGCTCGCGGAGATTTCCTTCCACCTTTTTTTCGATTTTTTTTACCTTCTCTGCCATTAGCTTTATCTTTGCTGCTATCCTTGTCACTTACTGCTGTGGAAATGTTTGAGGAAGGCAATGTGTTTTGTGCAACTAGCTTTCGAGATTCCTTTTTGTGTTTTCTGTCCTTTTTTGTTGGAGGTACAGCTGTGCTATGTATGTTAGACGTAAATAAATTCCCCAATTGTTGTGGAGATCTGGTAGGACAGCTTGTTGCCTCTAGAGATTTGCTTGAGTTGTAGACAACATCATCACCATTATGTTTTTGTTTCCTTCTACTAGAGGTTACATTTGTCAGTACCACAGTCCTGGGGAGGGAACTCCTAGTTTTAGGATTGATGAAGGACTTCTGTCTTACAGATGCTGCTTGTTGAGCTGATACAACCCTGGGTTGACTCTTGATAACAAATCTAGATCTTCCTTTTAAGATGTCTTGGACTTTGCTCTTTAATGCTGCTTTTTGATTGTCTAGCCTCTTGTGTTTGAAGTTTAATAAAGTGTGATTACTTTGTCTTGAAGTATTGATAACCTTTACTTTTCTGACTGCAGATCCTTGTCTTCTCTTGACTAGTCGTTTGAAATTGTTGCACTTCTCCAGAGCCCCTCTTCTTGTTAATTTTTCTAATTTTCTTAATGGTAACTGATCTATGGTTTCCAATACTGCTTCAATTCTAACAGGGTAGGGGAAGCGCTCACCCACCTGTAAGTTTTTCTTTAAAATTAGCATGCCAAACTTTCCATCCTCAAATGATAAATAGTGCATCAGCTTAATCACTGTATCTTGATCAATAATTTCTTCTGTTACCTCCCCCCCTTGGGTTGTTTTTCTAAGTTTGCCTTCCATCATTGCATTGTGAATCAGGATGACAATGAAGGTGTCTCTCTCAGCAAGTTTGCAGACCAACCATTCGGTTTGTGTTTCCTCAATCTGTTTTTCCATCATTCTGTAATAGTTATTGGCAAAAGTTGGAGCTGTGATGACCCAAAGGTGGTGTTTACCAGCAAATTCAGCTAAAAAATCAAAGCCTGTCATGACAGCAAGTATCGGCATGCTAGAGTTTCTGCTTTGCAGGGTCTGACCATCCTGCACAGAAGGCTCTCTGCTTCCAGCTCCACTTGTTCCAGCATGCTGTGTTTTAGAAGCAGGCGTCCTGTATTTGTTTTTTTGACTCCTTGATGCTCCAGAAGTATTGTACCAAATAGTAAACAGAAGTAATAAAATAAAAAGTTTTTGCATCTTCAGATTTGCACAAGTCTTTAAATGAAAAAGGCCATACATTTGCAGGGAGTAACTTTGCCTACCAAAGCAACAGCTCAATATTCACTGCCTTTCTTCCCATGTCTCCTGCAAGAACTTGCAGATCTGGTTTGTATTAAAATTTTTCTCAGTTTCAGGAAACTACTAGAATCCTAACTTCAAAGTGTTTTAGTCATTTTAGAATGAATGTAAATCCATGATGGTCTCAATCTGTCACACTTCTACTGGTCTTAGCAGCAAAGGCAGTTAAGTGCCCAGGAGGGTAATAAAAGTATGAGAAACAGCCTAGCACCCTTATATAATCTGAAACCTGAAACTACCCTAAATAGTATAATACACTGAATCTTGCCTCCAATAGCAAGCAAGGTCTCCACAAGCAATAAGAATGTATTCAGAATTTACAAGGCACAATAGTTTTAACATGTTTTACAATACAGAAGAATGTTGGTACATTGGATTGTATATACAGTGAATAGGTTTCTTAGTCATAACACAATTTGTAACAAGCACACATTTGTTAGCTTTTTTGCACACCACAGTATGCCAATTGCTAAATTACTATTCTGTATACTTCAACTACATTAGAGTTTGCATTGGTAATACAGCCAACGTATACCACTTTTGATTTTTTACAGTTTTTTTTTCCGTTTTATGATACAAAAAAAATCCCTTTTTAATTGAATGTAGCTTTTTAAATGTGTAAAATATTTACATAGTGTTCATTATTTTATCAGAAAATACTTTTTTTTTTAAATAAACAACTGAATAATGTTACATCAGATATTGTCATCCATTCACTTTCTCCAGGAGGCCAAAAACATTTTTATTATTTCCACTCTAACCCCATAAAAGGTGGAATTATCTGTTTATGGAAGTCTTCAGATCTGTCCCTTTTACTTTATTGCTGCTTGGTTCAGAATAGACAAAATTGGTTAAATCCTTGTTTAAAACCTGTTAAGAGTCACTTAACTGTTATCTGTTTTTTCATTACATTTTCTTAACCGAAGTTAGTCATAATAGGAAAATGCTGTCTTTGGAAACATCCTGTACCTGAAGAATGCATTACAACCATCAACAAATTAAACCATTTAAGTCAATTTAAAGTACTGCGTGAAATGAGAATATCATACTGTGTGACTGTCACACCTTTCGACTATATGTATATACCTGTGAGGTGGCTGGCTCCAGTTGGATTTTATTCAAACACTAAATAAATGAATAAATAAAATGATTGAAATGGTACTTTTATTTTAAATAAGCAACACATATTAGCATCAGTTAACAATCAAGGTTTCCATCACTGATTATGCTCACCTTGATTAATAGCACCACAGCGTGCTATTTATCAGAATTAGTGAAGAAAAAGACACAGAACGACAAACATACATTCATCTGTTACAAGACATTTGTAAGTATCTAGAACAGTTTTAAAACATCAAAACAAATCATATTCTTTTATTTAAAAAAAAAAATATTAAATATATGCAAAACCACATTGGTCTTCTTTTTACTACCTCCTGGAAATCCTTGTTGATAACAGCAGCTCAATGTCTTGGATGGCTTTCGAAGTTCGTTCAAGTGCTTCTGCAATGTTCTTCTCTGGAGAATGTAAATCCTCTATGGAGTCAATGTTATCAGAATTACAATAGAATTTATGTTCCCCAACAGAAGTTGACTTTAAGATTTTGCTATTTTCCAGCACATCTGTATTTTTGTTAAAGAAAACACAAGAACTGTTTTTGTGTAAAATCAGTTATTTACTGTCACCTACCTGAATATTATTACATTTGGAGAATGAAAACTGCTGAAGACTCCAACAGCCCCAGTTACGACTGAGGCTGACAGTAACTCGCTCTATCAGAGGAAGTTGCCTATTTTTCTTTCATCAGTTGTTAAAAAGAAATAGCAAAAGAAAATAAATAAATGGATAAAAAGGATACAGTTAAACCTTTTGATTTTCTGGAGTTCTGCTACAACAGACCTGTAAAAAGAAAGCAAATAGTAATCATTTCTAACATGTATTCATGTTAGAAACATGTAATCATTTTAACACCTATAATTACGGCTTTATTATTTATTACTCGTCACACTTTTTTTGTCGTAAACAACTAGCTTCCATCCAACTGTGTTTCATTCTTTGTTAATGGTTACTTTATTTAAACAACTTTTAAAATGTACTGTTATCTTTAAACGGTTTATACAAATTGAAAGCCATTTCACAGATATGAGTTAAGAATGACTCCTTCCCCAGTATATAACCATTTTTAAAGTCACTATATAGTACAAGAACTACTCTAATATGTTGGTAAACTATTTATTAGCAGTAAAATAAAGTGTTAACATTTTTTCCTACGAGATAAAGGAAGAAAGAAACACACACCTCAGAAGAATAACTACCAGCCCCTCCATATCTTCTTTAAGCTTTTACAGTTTTTCAGCGGCAAGCAGTGCAAACCGCAGCATGATTCAAATGAACATATCTCAAACTCTTTGAAGATCCTGGGATATCCTTACAAGTGATTAAACATGATTTTATATATTTTTCTGATTACCTCATAGTATTTTAATGAGCAGAGTAATTCAGAGTAAATGTGCCCCCATCTCAGGACTTTGACATTTTGATAACATTACTATTTAGACATTCTTTTTTTATTTATTTAGAGGGCTGGAGCCTTTCTAGCTTTACCCCATTAACCCTGTTTTTAATAGATTTTTAACATGTTGAGTTTTCAAGTACATTATAATATAATTTTTATTTTATTTTATAACCATTTGTTTAACCAAAAAAATAAAGCTTGTCACTTCAAAACAAAAATTATTCAATAAAGAAGTTAACCGCATTTATGTAGGTCAACCCCTTTTTGCCCTGTTACTGCTGCTGAAATTTTGCTGTTGGTTGTTTGCATTTAATCTTATTAAGAGGGTGAAAGACTACTTTCCTGATTCCACAATTGAAGATGATATAGATATATATATATATATATATATATATATATATATATATATATATATATATATATATATAGATAGATAGATAGATAGATAGATAGATAGATAGATAGATAGATAGATAGATAGATATATTTGTTTTTCTTACCAATCATCGCTAGGGTTGGCAGGTTGAAAATCTTTGCACAAATCACCACTCTTCTGTGGATTCTTGTTCAACCACTTACACCAGTTCACTGCTACATTAACATATCTAAAAAAAAAAAAGTGCAGTGAGAGTACCAGATTTAAAAGACATAATAAATTAAAGTATGTGAAATAATTAATGATGTGCTTGTGTGTAGACAACTAAACAAGAGCTACTAATAACATCCATGTCACCCCCCTGCTAGTAGTCACTATGATTCAGAAATGTTACATTTGGAGAAAATTAATATCTAGTCATTTTAAATGAAGTAAATTTACATTATGGTACTTCTCCAACAAACAAAAACTGGCAAAGTACTGTACTCCTACTAAGGAATAGTTTACCTTTCATACAGTCCAGGAGATTGAAGCCGTACCAGCTGGCACTGTCCATCTGGCAGCATCAACTTGCACCACTCTAATGTTGCAGCCTCCTCATCCCCAGGGGAAAACTGGATTTCTGCTTTGTGATTCTAGGATATAGATAAGTTTAATTGAAGATTCATTATTTCAAATTTTGGTTACATGAGAAAAACAAAAATTACAATTGTGTTAACTAAAAACGTATATCTTAAACATTGTGCAGTTGGTGTTGACTCCACCGCTTGTTGATAATACATTTTTCACTTTTTTATTGTTTTACTCATCTCTTCATTCTTTTCTACACTCTTCTCTCTTCTGCAATTTAAACCTGTGCAGGCTAACATTTCACAAACAACTTATTTCAATAGGAACCGATTAAAAAATGTTAACACATAATCATCTATAGGTGGCGTCAGCATCAATCAGAAAATATACATCAGAGATCTAGGCTAAAAAGAATTGTTAGATGCACATGTGCACCCAGACAGTCTTCATGTCTGAAAGAGGCCAGTAATCATTTTGACAAACTCCTGGTGCAAAATCAATCTTTCAGACAAAGCTCTGGGGTTGTACATGCTTCAGATGCATTCTGAGCCATTTTGGACCACTTTCAGAAGCAAATTTGAGCTTGACTTTGTACAAAAAGTCAGTCATTTTACAAGATGGACCAACCTGATCAATCACACATGAGGCTAATTAACAAACAAAGTTTTTGAAATGCAGTGCTTGCTCCAGGACCTACTGCTTGAGAGCCAATTTGGCCCCCTACCAAAATTTTAGGGGGGCATTTTCTTTAATGAGAGTGTCAATATATTTTATTATTTAGAATTCAGCACAACCACAGTATTTTTATACAAGCCAATAGTTTACTGACATTGTGTTTCTGAAGAACACCAACAAATAAAAATGTAAAAACAAAGCTTTCATTTAGTCAGTGAATAAGAATTATGTCTTTTGAAATGACCTTGATAAAAAGAAAAACTGGTAGAAACACGGTGTCCCTACATTACACAAGTCACTTTTTTGCAGCTGTTGTGCAGAAGATTCTTCTTTCCTTTTCATGTCTGAAGTTTGCCAGGGCCTTCCCATAATCAAACTCCTTCCAGTGAGGTCTCTCAACTCTTATAGAGAGCAATAGGCTGTCACTTGCCAGTCTATTCCTGAGGGCTGTCTTCAACGCATTTTGAGCCCTGAATCCCCTCTCCAACAAGACTTGGAGAAACACATATATTTCCAAATTACATTATAAACTCCATTGTAAAAATTAAGTACAATAAATAAAAACAAAGATATTAAGTAAAAAAATTGTTTATCATTTTATATGCTCCAAAATGATTAAAATATATATATAACGCAATCTGTGTTGTTAATATGTCAAGTAACTTTATTAGAAAAATAATTAGCGTTAGCAAAAATAAATAAATAAAATGCACACATAATAGCTTGAAAAATTACATATTGACGTCATTATTCATATAATTTACAATCAAGCACGTTTCTATAGAATGTGTAGAACATATCAAAGTAAACATGAAGTTTAAAAAATGTCAAGGCAGATTCATTTTGACACCCGACCGCGATTTTTTGAAAATATAAAAACAAACTTGGCAAAACATGTTGCCGTCCTCATCAAAAGTTGTTTTTCTGCAACCATTCGTGTTTAAGTTGGAGCTTGCATTAATCCCAGTATAAGCCATTTTACTGCTTATTGGAAGTGCGAGTGCATCTGGGATGTCTTAAATAGCAGCGATCCTGTGTCATAAACTGGCTGAATTTTGATAAATGGAGCTCGCTAATCTAAAAATAGTTATATTTTTAGTTCAGTGAGGGAGCATCATTGTGCCGTGTGTAAGTGGAAGTTCATTCCAAGTTTGCAGAATGAGCTTTTCGCAGTCCAATTTCTTCAAATCAGTACATTTATGCATTTTTGCTTGATCTGTGCGTTGCTAAGCAAGGCTTTCCAGATTTGAATTTAGAGTGCAAAACTTTTCAACCCAAATGTCTGACTCCTTGAAGTCGGCAACTTCCAGCTCCAAATCTCTGATTGAGACGCCCGGATTCACTGTCAAATCCAGTGCTTCCACACAAGTTTCATGGGGACAAATTGTAAACTTGAACAAAATGCTCTGTCCGCGAAAGTCCACAAAACGAGGCTTGAACAACATTAAAAGATCAGATGTAAATACCACATGCTGCTGCAGATCTAGAGGATTGTTGCTAGGATCCTCTACCATGCATGATTCTCGAAGTGAGTCAGTCTGCCAGTCTCGATATCTCTGATGAACAGATTCAATTTGGATTCAAATGCAAAAACTGCCTGCTGTAGAGACAGGACGGTGTTTCCTTGCCCTTGAAGTTTAACATGAAGTTGATTCAAATGACCTGTAATGTCCACAAGATAATAAAAGCATCCTGGTGCGTAATACAGTGAAAGCTTAAAATGAGACGTTTCTGTTCCGACAAAAGAGCAACGAATCCCTTGTGTTACCCATCATGCTGGGAGCACCGTCAGCACAAACTGAAACAAGCTTCCCTAACTGGATCTGCTTCACCCTAACAAAATCCAGCAGTTTTAAGTATATCATTGCCTCTTTTATGATTTTTCATTGGCAGAATTGCAAACATTTCTTCTAGTACTAAGTTGTCACATATGTATCGCCCGAGAATACATAGTTTTGCAATATCAGACATCCGTTGATTCATCCAAAGCAAATGAAAAATATGTAGCAGAACTTAGATTTTCTATTTGTTGCCTGTCAACCTGATCCACCATTTTCACAGCTCGATCATGAACTGTTTTTGCAAATAAAAGCATATCTTGCATTTACTGCAAGATTTTGGCATTGTTGGGGAATTCTTCAAATAGCTCTTTCGCTATATTAAGCATACAGCTCTTCACATATTCGCCATCAGTGAAAGGCTTACCTTTGCGAACGATCTCTAAAGAGCCTGCGAAACTTGCTGAATTTAAACTTCCACCTTTATTTGACCATGCCAGTAGTTTACTTTGCCCAGCTTTCTTTTTTTTTGCAGCTCGCAGGCCTTTTTCTGCGCCTCCCCTTCTGGGTATTTTGCTGCATGTCCTGTCATGAGATGTCATTGTAAATTAGATTTTTTGTTGAAGCCAGTCATTCACTGCATATAAGTAACTATTTGCCTGGTTAATACTATTTTCTTACAAATAATAATTTTTATTTATTTATTCTTATTTTTTTACCATTTTTTTAAATGAAACTAAAGAACTCTACACTACACTTTGAAACTGAAAAAAACTCAGTAAAAGCAGGGTTTCAGATTGTGACGTGTGCATATTGCTTATTGACAGATCTCTCGACCAATCAAAACACGATGAAACAGACTCCAGGAACACAAGCACCAATAACAGCAGCGGGTAGGTGGACGTAAAAATAAATAAATAAAACGAGATATCACGTCCCGAGGTGGTCAGATGTGCGATGACGCCAATAGCATGTTTAATTAAAAAAATAAATAAATAAATTGTGTGTGTGTGTGTATTTGTGAATGACTTTGAGCAGTGGCTCCCAACCTTTTCTCTGCCGTGGCACACACTTAATTCTTTTTTGAGGCACACCACCATATTGTCACCTCGGTTTAATTACCACCCTTGCCGTTCCTTTAACATCATTAACTTTATCGTACTTTGATACTATCTCCGTCAACGTACCTTACATTAGCCAAGAGCTGAGCATGGCCACTAATATCTGTCGATTCATCAACCTGCAATACACATTTTCTGCTTGATTTTAATTTCTTGGAGCACCATTAATATCACCTGACATGTTATCAATGCTGCGACTTATTGTGTTTTCTGAAAGGGGAACTTTTTCAATTTCATTGACTGCATGTGCACCTAACATTATCCTTGCGTTTTCTTTGCATGCTGGTAAAATTAATGTCTCTGCGATTGTTATGTGGCTTTTTTGCCTTTGCTACAAGATCAGTGACCATGTAACTTGCTTCCAGCACTTTGTCGATCATTCTGATCCCTCAAACGCTTGAAAAAATGTATGTCCTTCTTGTCAAGGGATGGATGTTTGCTTGTAAGGTGGTGTTTTAACTTACTTGGCACCATGGCATTGTTTGAGAGTTTCTCCCCGCACATGAGACATTGGGGAAGACGGCAAGATGGTTCCCATGTAAATGAAAATCCATATATTGCAGATAGCTCTCACAGTGGGGTTGCCAACTTTCAATATTTTGAAAACCGGACATCACTACCCACCCCACTGTACAATTTCCCTTATAACCGGATGTCCGGTTGAAAATCGGACAGTTGGCAACCCTATCTCACCGAAGTGTCGGTTCACCAGTTTCTCTTTCTTAGTTTCATGCTCAGCTTCATCACTATAAGTAGATGTGGAAGAGCCAACATCTCTTTTATTCAAATATTTGTCAATTTTTGGGTCATAAATTCAAAATTCACCACTGTAACTTTCTAAGATTTGAAAAACACACTGATCACCATGTGACTCCCATAACGGCAAATCTACTTGTTGTATTTATGACAAAAATGAACAGGTATTTTTTACTTGTTGCATTTACTTTAATGAATACAAAGAATAACGTAGTATTATATTGTGCTTGTCAGCAATTTATACATTTGTTTTGCAACGGTCACCCAAAAATAATACTTTGAATTTGAACTAGTAAAAACACTTCTGTAGAAAAAATATATAATGTCACATTTTTTATAGCCACTTGCTGTGAAACATTGTGCATTATAACTTCTACTGTGCAGTAGAAAAAATAAAAACTAAATGAGCCCACGCAATGTCAACTACAACGTTCGTTAAATTTGTATTTTAAGCATACACTACTTAAAAATGCAGCCCAACTTAAATTGTTCACTTTATCAAAAACAAAAATGTCATGAAAATATCTGGTTAGCCAAAACTTACTGCAGCAGATGCAAGACACGATCATCTTGCTTACTTCACAATCGGAAGATGTCCAGCAGTGCCATCAGCTCAGAACTGGCTGCAAACAGTGGGACCCTGGTACACCCATCTACTGTCTGGAGAAGTCTGGTCAAGTGGCCTTCATGGAAGACTGCAACCATAAAGCCATACCACGACGTGGAAACAAGGCCAGCGACTCAACTATGCACGAAAACACAGGAACTGGGGTTTAGAAAAATGGCAGCAGGTGCTCTGGACTGATGAGTCAAAATTTGAAATATTTGGCTGTAGTAGAAGGCAGTTTGTTCGTCATAGGGCTGAGAGCGGTACGAATGAGTGTCTGCAGGCAACAGTGAAACATGGTGGAGGTTCCTTGCAAGTTTGGGACTGCATTTACGTGTAAATGGATTTGGGATTTGGTCAGAATTAATGGTCTCCTCAATGCTGAGAAGTACAGGCAGATACTTACCCATCATGCAATACCATCAGGAGGCATCTGATGCCAAGCTGCCAAAGAGAAAGACGGAGCAGAGAGAGGAAGTTTTGTAACTAACCACGCATCGATGCTGCATTTGAACAATAATTTGCCTGGTTAATACTATTTTCTTATGAATAATAAATACCCCTTTATTTATTACAGTTTTGTCAGCCTGTAACCAACTACAAAGCATTACTTAGGGTGAATGTTAGTCTGGTAACTGTATAGACTACATGTACTCTAAACTAATAATAATAATAATAACTTACACTATCAATGTTATTTAGGATTGGACATATACAGTATATATATATTTTTTTTCAGAATAATATTCTATTATTAGTTTATTTAGCTGACGCCTTTATCCAAGGTGACTTACAGAGACTAGGGTGTGTGAACTACGCATCAGCTGCAGAGTCACTTACAATTACGTCTCACCCGAAAGACGGAGCACAAGGAGGTTAAGTGACTTGCTCAGGGTCACACAATGAGTCAGTGGCTGAGGTGGGATTTGAACCAGGGACCTTCTGGTTATAAGGCCTTTTCTTTAACCACTGGACCACACAGCCTCCTATAGTTCATCGTTGGATTTAATGTAGCATCAAGTCTATTCTGCACACAACTCGCTATTCCATTGTTGTCTTCAGATATTTAAAAACAAATCCAAACACCGCTCTTTTGAGACTTATTTATTGCAGGATGATCGCACGTTACACAGCACTGGGAAAATGAGCATCTCAGTGTTCTTGTGTCATTAGTTATCGGACCTGACCAAACATCAAATTCTGTGCTCGAAGAAATTCAAGCATGAATATCTGTGTACATTAATCGGCTAAAATAACAACTGCTGATAGCCGACTATGTTTTTTTCTCTTATATAGGTGCCATGCCGATAGGCTACCGGTTATCGGTGCACCCCTAGTTTTTTTGTTTGTTTTGTTCAAAAAGAGTAAAACCTTTAAACTCTGCGTTGACCGTTATCTGCGGCGACATAATGTTATGCAGCATTTTCCAGAGCAGCCCTTTACAAAAAAAACATCTTAGCCAAACAAAAACAGCTTAAGAAAGGTGGTAAAGGCAACCAGGTTTAAGGAACATGGACTATATAAAATAATAATATGGGTCAGAATATATTACCACACAAATATGTCTTGTTGGTTTTGAGAAACTAAAAATAAGCTGTATTTTGACTATTTGTTTATATACAATTTTTTGGTTCTTAATGCCCTTATAACTGTCTTGCAAACCATGAGTACTGAACACTGATCAAAGCGCATGTTGTTGCATGCACTTAAAAGCAGTGGTGTGTGGAATAGCAGTAGAAATAATGACATAAAGGACTATAATCCCTGGGACACACAGTGATAAAAAAAAACACTTGTTTGAGTTAGAATTTACCCGGAAAACATTGATTTTGTTGAGTTGTTGAGTTTATATTTGTAGCTGATAAAATTAATGTCTAAACTGGTTTTGAGGTCGTGAAAGCATTGGTCGCACATGTGCACCTAAAACAAAATTGATGGTCGCAAAAACAACTTTCATAGTCGCATATGCAACCAAATTGTGCGCACCGTAGAGCCCTATATATATAAAGAAACATGATATCCCCAACCCACAACATTTCAAACAAAGATACTGACGAGGTCACCAAGTGAAAATACTTAGTTGTCTACTTAATCTCTTGATAGTTTTACCAATGGAGTGTAAGATTCTGCATGGGTTTTTTAGTACCAACATTTAGATAATTGAAAAAGCAAATAAGTTTGCAAAAATGGTAGCTTAGCATTGACATATTGTACCTGTGTTTTAACCTTGAAGTTCCACATCATATGCAGTGTCATGCCGTCACAGTAGATAACATGAACTTTTCCATCTGAAAAGGCAGTGAAATGCCCTATGTTGGGAATTCTAGCTTCCTTTAACAGAACTGGGGGAGTGTTATTTTGCACTGAACTGATGCTCTCCTGAAACAAAACAAAAAAATAAAATTGAAGTAAAACACCAGTTTGGTTAGGACTATGTGGTACTGTAGCCTAAACCAAAGGGGCCAGAAGAAATGCTCGAATGCATGACAAATGCAACTTCAAAAATTCAAAATCTGCGGATACCAACATGTTTTGCTTTATTCTTGTAGATCTCATCAACATCTATCCAAAATATCTTTTGGGTGATTTTTGGGAGGCCCCCCCACGTGAGTTATTTTGGTCGTTATTTTGGCCTAAACTTGGTAGAAACACCAAAAATTCAAATTTCAGCAGCGGTTAATGACCAGTGTGAGGGACTTGAAACCAAGAGTGTTTCACAAAATTTGAAAGAGTGGTTCCTAAGGTTCTGTAAGCAATACTAACATTTTAGAACCCGCATCTCCTACAGGGTAAAGGGTTGGGCTGAAGTTCAAATAAAACTCATCACTTATCCCTCGTCTGGCAACTTTCCAGAAGTGAGTTAGGTGCTCCTGGTATTTTTTTCTTGAAAGCCCTGTTCATTTAGAGTCGAACGAGGTGCTACACATGATGGTAGCGTCTAAGTTGAGCCCAGGCTGATTTTTCTGGTCAGGGTCACTTTTTTGGTTGACCTTTTTCTTTTCTAACAACATCTGAGACAGTCGGGCAACAAAATGCCCCTTTCCTGGCTGAGTTGGCGTGGAATGACCCACTCCTGATATATAGCAGATCGATCTATTCCAGGTATAGCCTTGAGCTTAATTAGACCTAATACTTTTTGAATCGCTATTTCAATACAGAAGTTGGGGAAATTCATTCCAATAGCATTTCAGAAGTTAAAATGTATAAATGATTTTAGATTGAAGTGAATCAATCCTATGATAAAGTGGACGTCCCACAGAAATTACATATTTAATCCATATCTTTGTACTCCTGTTAAAATATCTCATAAGATGTGTAAAATGTGTACCTTGTCAATGCTCTTTAGTAATTCCTATACTATGAATAAAGATTGTTTTGGTGGCTCTACCGGGGAAAAAAAAACATGTCCCAGATGCAGAGAAGTAGGGAATGAGATTTTAATAGAACGTCTAGAAATACAGTAGTGAAAAGCAAGTAACTTATAAGAGAGTGGTGAGACAACTGCATATTTTACCAACATAACTAGACCAGCTATTGTATTTATAAAAATCCAGTTGAAATGTGCATACGTGGTACATCGGAGTTGATCTACCACAGCTGGAATAAATAGGCATACTAACTAAAAACACATGGTCACCCTTCTCCAGCTAAAACTTCACCGCTTTAACTGGCAATTGTAAATGGAGTATTAGTATCTGTTTTTTTTAAAACAATAAAAACTGCTGTTCTAATAGTGTTGGTGGAAAGAAAATGAAAATAGTAATTCTCTTGAATTACATAATTTAACTTGAAAGTGGTTTTAAGTTGTGATACTAGTTTAATCAATCATTTAATATCAAGTTGATATAGTTTTTTTTCTCAACATTTATAGTAATTAAAACATTCCCTCCTAAACTCTGGATACAACATAAAAAACATTACTGTTTTCCAGCAGCAGATATTGTTGAACATGTTCAACGAAAGCCTGGCTTGATGACAGCATTGAAGGATTCTGTTAATAAAAAAACAAAAAAACATAAAACATTAGCTTAAAAAGAAATGTAAGAGACAACCTAGTTCAGTACATATTGGGAAACTAACATCTTAGAATTAATCCAGAAGGTTCATTATTTGACAAACCACACTGGGAAACATGAAAACATATTGTGTTATAAAAGAATCAATCTTTTGCTTACTTTGAATGAATGCATTTGTAGAAAAGGGTTATTTTAATTTCATGTGCATGCATACCTGGTCAGCCCAGATGCTGACAGTGACTTGGATCTGAAGTGGAACGCTTATGTTAAACAAGGTGTCAAGCTTGTAAATAGACCAAAATCTGCCACCTAATATTTCTTGACAAAACTAAACCCAATCCGGAGGACACATTACTTTTTGAGAAACAGAGAAGTTTAAGTTTTATATTTACATAGTATTTGATCAAATAACCTAAGCTTTATATTGATCCATCCTTTTGAATACTAAAACAGAAAAATACTGTGTTTAACCAATACAGTAGGTGTGTACCAACACAAAAATGTACAGTATAATTACATTTAGAGTTGGTTATGTCAGTTTTTTTAAAAACTTGTAATAAAAAAGTCCTTTATTTTAGGGATGATTATTATTATTATTATTATTATTTATTTCTTAGCAGACGCCCTTATCCAGGGTGACTTACAATTATTACAAGATATCACAATATTTTTACATACAATTACCCATTTATACAGTTGGGTTTTTACTGGAGCAATCTAGGTAAAGTACCTTGCTCAAGTAGGGATCATAGTAAACAAGTTAACCAAACAAATTTGACAACTAGAAAAAGTAAGTAATATTATATATATATAAAGCATTAACTATGAGGTCGATTTATTCAGCGTGTCTCAGGCGCGTCAGGTCCAATTTATTTTCACATGTGCAGCTTATTTTAGACATGCTGTTTAAAAGTATTTTTTTTTCACAGTAAAACAGGTTTAAAAGGCACTTCATATCAACAGGACACTCAGTACTGCATCTCTTTTACCTGCTAGCTCTAGTAACAACAGATCGAACCGAGTAACTCTGTCCAGGTACATCAGGAGGGAGGCTGCTCATTACATACATCTTCTCTTCACTCTGGGTTGGGAATAAAAGAATTGCTTTAAATATAATGAGTGTGTATTATCAGCAGACACTAATAGGGTTTAAATATAGAAAATATCAAATTCCTATACATTCACATATTGTACCTGTTCTGCAGGGCCCTTTGCCAGATAATGTTTGAAGTAGTTTGCGACAGGTCCTTGTGATCTGATGACTGTTCCATCTCCAGGGTATATTTCTACACCACTGATAGCACCATGGATTAACCTGATGTGAAATCAAACTAGATTGTCATACTTAAATTTAGAAGGAAGAAAATAAAAGGTTATATATCACAGCAATACACCAAAACCTGTAACAACATTTACCTAAACTAATTAAGTGAAAAGCAAGGCACCTTTAATACACAGCCACAAATGGACAGATCACTTAGTGACTGGTTAATTCAAATTTCAATGAATGTCATTCATAAACATACAAAATACAGACAAAGAAACCACATAAATTGCTTACCGATAAACTATACCTTGACACCAAACTATTTTCACAAGCTCTGTACGAAGAAATTGTTCAATCTCTTGATCGTCTTGTGAAACCAAGTCTTTGAAAGTCCATCTGTGGAAAAATTAGCAGCACTGTATATACTGTTTGTAGAAAACGGGTCAGTAACCAGTTTGTACTTCAAAGTGATTTATAGGCATTAATACAATAGCATCATCTGATACTTTATTTGTAGATTGTCCTACAGTTTAATTTTTAAATCTGCACTTGTGCAGCCATACTGCTTCTACAGTGACTTTATGCAAAGATAAAGGTAGCAAGATCATAGTTTATCCTATAGCTGCTTTCGGCACAGCTGGTAATTGCCATTTTATAATCATACACCAGGAGCAATTATACACAATAAAAACTATTTAAAAAAATCTAAAGCTTAACACAGATTTCCCCTAGTGTTAAATGGTTAATGTGGCTATTAATTTTAGCAGTACCCTTATAAAATGTTACCACTGTATTTTGTTATGGTATTTCTGCAGATTTAACATGCTTTATAATGGTTATACTTGATTTTACCATAGTTTATGAATATGCTTTAACATACCTCTCTGTGCTTTACGATGCTTAGCTATTATTTTACTATGAGAAACTTTTATTTGGGTAAAAACTGCAAAATCACCACAAAAATATACTGTGGCGAACTTTTATAAGTGGACATACTGTATACTGTCAACAACAGATTATTTAGACCATTCTGTTCTAACCTGTGCGAGTGTGGTGCGGGACAGCTCAGTGGAAGAGCTTTGGGCAGGACGCTTACTTCATTCTGCAGCGTATCTTCTCCTGGAGGTGGAACCCTTACATTCTTTGTTTTTAAAGGTTCATCAGACACTTGTTTTGCTGATTCTTTGTTTTTACTACATTTTAATGCTAATGAAAGTGGATAGTTCCAGCAAGCCAGGCAGGATAACACGGACTGGTGTTGAACCACCCAGGTGTACACATATTCATGCTTGGTACATGGCTCAGATAATTCCTTATTGCCATTATGTGGATTACTGTGAGGATGTGTGTCCTTGCTGGATGCACAATAATCTGGACCATAATTGTGTATATCCTCTTGGTTTTCTTTGATAAGTGTGCCTGATGGTTTTGTTTTATTGGCAGGAGTTTGACTAGCCTTGCAGAGAAACTCCACTGAAAACTCCTGGTGTGATGGGGCCAGATAGAGAAAAGCATTTCCATCACAAGACGTCACCTTTACTCCATCGTTATCAGTGAACGTTACACCGTTAGCATCAGATTTGGGCCATTTAACCTCTGAGATGTCAATAAAAAGATGCTGTAAAACACAAAATTCAGGTAAGGTTTATGATTAAAAGGTTTTACATTTTGCCAGATATAAATGGAATCATCTTACAGAGCAAAATACATGCTATTAGACATCATGGTTATTTAATAAAAAGTTATACAATTGCCTTTGTTAAAATGCTATATGTTGAGCACGAATGCTCTCTAATGCAAGTTTAGCAAACTACTTTTGGTCATTTTGCCTGCCTTGGACTGGTATACTGCTGTTAATTGCAACCAGTTTTACTTACTGTTTTACTGTTTGTAGGTATAAGAACAGTTGGAAGGTATGGCACAGTAGCAAATCTGTTTCTGAACTCCAATGCCTGGACCAACTGTTCCTGTTAGTGAACAAAATACAAATAAATAAATAAGTAAATAAATAAATAAAAGGATTTAAGATTTACCAAAATAACCTTTACTGTTGATCCCTTAGCTACCTTACCCATAACATGTATTCTAACATCAAATTAAAAATAGCACAAATGTACTGCACACAATTCAGGTATTCTTGTGGGCGGGCAGTGGAGGGTAGGATAGGATAGTAGTATATCCTCAGGTATAACCCTGTTCATGTTCTGTAAAAGTACTATTAAATTATTTCGCCACACAGGAAATAAACACGAGCCCTTCTCAAGTAAACGTACCAGTAGAAATATTATATATACATATATCTGGTTGAAAAAACAGTTAAAATAAGTTTGACGCAATAATCTCGTTTGAGTAATGTGTGACAGAATTCATATACTGTTTTTTTTAAATTTTTTTTAGGAAATTTAAAATGACAGACAAAAAATTTAACACGTACTTTATAGCTACTGATTACAAACTGAGTCCTCTGCCGGATCCTCTCATACTGCTGTAAAGGATGTGCTGATGGATGTCGCGTCTTCTCTAAAAGAAACTCACAACCACAAGGCGAGAGCTGCAGACAGGATCCATCGCAATACCTAACCTCCACAGACTCGTCCTCATAGAGCACCATTAAACTGACCGCCGCCATTGCAGTATATAATGCCAACTTCAGCAAAGACCGCTGTAAAGCTCAGTTCTGCAGGTTAAAAAAAAAAAAAGTATATATTTGTTTGCACCAGACAGTTTTGTACCATGAAAAAAATATATACAGCCATTTCAGTTTACTTATAAGAAGAAAACTGGAACTACGACTGCCTAAAACTACTTAAGCTAATTAAGTAGACACCAACATTTCTAATAGTATCTGTATAAAAATGTATTTAATACAAATATAGCGAAGTATTCTATTCACTTCCTATATACCGTACTAAGATATCACAATTACGGTTAGTTCACAAATAACATTTCGACCAAAGTTTTGATTAGATGAATTTAAACAGAAATAATACCTGTAGTGTCCTTCTGTTGTGACACATTGTACAAAAAAAAGGTTCCTGCTTTCTAAAACTACCCGCTGCAGGTTACGTCAAAACAAACTGATCGTTGATTGGACAGCCAGGTTCTCGTAGCTAACAAACTCCCATACCATTTGCAGTTTTATGTATGCTCGTAACTACGGTTACTGAAACGCTTAGGATTAAGTTATTAATGTATTTATTTCAGGGCGTTTTGCGTGTGCTGTTGTTGTCAACAAAGTTTTCTTGATTTTTCAATTACAAACCATTTAAGAAAATATAAATTCGTGGAAAGACAGATCACGTGGATCAATTTTTATTAATCGTCCATATATTTAGAACAAAAGAACATAAGAAAGTTTACAAACGAGAGGAGGCCATTCAGCCCATCTTGTTCGTTTTGTTGTCAGTAGCTTTTTGATACCAGACTCTCATCAAGCAGCTTCTTGATTGATCCCAGTCTTGTACCAATGACATGCAATACGGAACAGTTTCAGGGTTATATATATACTCTCTCTCTCTCTCTCTCTCTCTCTCTATATATACTCATAACAAGACTTATATTTATTTATATATTTGTTAAAATAGATTATGCATTTGGTGAATAATTTTAAATTTTAAACTTAAAGGGAAGAGATGTTGCAATAATGGTAATGGAATATTCCAGGATTACTTTAGCCTACACTCACCTCACCTTAGTTTTTAAAACATAATTGACTTGTTAGGTCAAAATAAGTATTTTCTTCATTGGGGACAGTCCAGTGCACGTTTACTAGACAACACACTTGCTTTATATGCATACCAAGCATAACAAAACAGGATCCTTTTATACCTTCATCACAAACAGTGCCTTCCTTTGTATGCCTTGACTTATTTGTAGGCTTGGATGAGCCATGGGAAATCCTCATCAAACCCAGTACGTGTTCTGGCTATTGCCAACATTACTGTACAGGGTGATTCATAAACAATGCACCATATATAAAACCTTACAGAACATGTTTAAATTGAGCTCTGACATTGGTCTGGCACATGGTACTATTTTGATTCCGGTTACCCAACGGGTATTAGCACATTCTTTCCAATTTTGTCCTGTAATTCAGCAATGTTCCTGACTTTGTGTACCTGTGATGCACATTGTTTATCAATCTCCCTGTGTATTCAACAAATGAAAAAAGGAACAAACAGCAATTAACTTTTTTTTTTTTTAAACTTAAACGAATCACGTAATCATCACACAGTACCCGAATGGATACAAATATAGCAAAATCAAGACAGTTAAGAGTTTGACAGACAGATGGATGAATGGGCACAACCACATTAGAGTCCCCTATTTTCTGAATGACAACCCTCATGTTCTGTGGTATTTTAAGGTGGTTTAAGCACCATCAAGTAATGGAAACCACAACTTGCTACAAGAAATGCTTTGAACCTAGTGCATTCTGGATCATGTTTAGCATTACAGGAAAACAATATTTTATGAAAAGAAAACAAAAAAGAAAAAAACACATTAAAATAAAGGATTTAATCATATTTCTCAAAACACTAACAAGAGGCAAGTAATGCAGTGCATAAAAATGAATGTAGTTTCAGTACTTTCCAAATATTTTTATCCAGAACATGTGCTTTCCTAATATTACAATTAATATTTTATTAACTAACACAATAAACAAAACATTGAGATGTTTTACACTTCACCCAAAGCCCTTTCCTTAAGCGTGTTTAGATACTCCCCCAAGACATCCCATTCCTGAAAAAAAGTAGACTATATAAAAACATTCCACTAGAAATCAGGCAATTCTTGTTAGAAAGGATTTATTGCAGCCAAACATACTGTAACATCCACGTTAACTAAAAAAACAATCATTTTGTTCTCTGGTATTAGATTTTTATTCTCTTAATTCAAATTATTTTTGTACCTGTAATATCTTGGTTCAATAAGCTGTATTCCATTACTTTGCTGAAGTACGTGCTTAAAGATGTGCTGCCTTGTAGTTTAACAGAAATCCCTGCTATATAAAACCGAAAGAAAAGGAGCGGAGATGTGATAACTTTCTTAAAATGTAAGCATATCCTGTGTTTTGCTAAAATGTAATACTTTATTTTTTTTTTTTTTACAGCTGCTAACATTCCTGCAGTATAAACATAAAAGGCTTCTGTGCTAGTCTACTTTTTGCTCATTGTTTTCTTTTCTTTTCTGATTCCAAGCAGAATTTTTCAAAAGCTTCTTCAATTTCTGGGTCCATTTCATCTTCATCATCATCATCCAAGTATCTGAAAGCAAACAAACAGCTGTTGCAGCCTACTCATTAGGACCGTGATAGTGCAAATACAATTGATTATGGACATTTAATCTCCACTTTAATAAATAATAAACCTTCATCAAGGCTATTATTGTGGCATACAAGCATATTTCAATATTAAGAATACTTCAGTTTCACTATTACAGTGTGAAATTTAGGTTGATTAGGTGCAGCTAACAATCTATATAAAACTAAAGGACTTTCTTTATAGGCGGTCAGAGGAGAAAGCTGAACAGTGTCTCTGTTCTAGAACATACATTTTTGTGTATTTCAACTGAATTGCTCTTTGAGCTAGTATGGGGTTCAGAATTTAGTCTTTGTGAAAACCATTATACAGCCTGATGTTCAATTTAACAGATTTATTAAAATAAGAAAATCAACGGTCGGAATGATGAATTTGATCTGCAAGCTATGTTATAAAAAAAAAAAAATTCTACTTTTTGATTAAATAAGATATGAAAAGTGTGAGTAGACTCCATGAAAATGTATTTTATTTTTAAATTATTTTTGTAGACACACTTGTCTTATACAGAAGGCTTTTTCAAACCAACGAATTATAGATTTAACAAGGAATGTAACAATTATTTTTGAAGGGTTACCAAGTGGACTAACTTACCTTGTAATGCACTGTATAGCTTTTATAAAAATGGTGGTAATGTTTTTGAATTTTCACAAATATTTATACTTATTTATTAAAGGTATTCTTTTGTAATTTAATACTAAGTTATTCCTTTATTATTGCTGATCAGTTAGCAACAGGTGCATTGCTTGGATAGCACTGTAAATTATGTTTTATTTTACTATTTGCCTTTTGGAAATGACGAATCTACTAATCTATTAAGTTTGATTCATTTGTAATAGGTGTACATCCTCTTAAAAAATGTAATCTGTTTGTACTTCGACAAGTTGAAGCCTGTGACTAGTTCTTAGAAGGTTAAGTGCTAATTAACTGTGCTAAGTTATTGTTGATTTGTGACCTCTATTAATATGTGTCTACAGCTTCTACAAGTTGTGCTCTGACAAAGGTCTTGTGACCGAAAAGTTTGTTTCTATTTTCTTTTAAAAGTATTTAAAAAAAAAAAAAAAAGTGATATTTGGCAAAATACAGTGTGCAGGAGTGTTTTGTACTTTAAGAATCACACAACATAAATATACAGATTAGTAAACCCACAATTTGACCCCAATGCAGGTGAAATGTATTGTAGCAGATGCCCATGCATGACACTTTGGTCTCCACAAACTATCATGACTACAATACCTTGTGTGCAGAAATGTCCATACAAAGATTCATATCAGTTGGACATGATTACAAATTTATTATTAAACTCAACCATAATATACCTACTTTTCAAGTACTGCCAAGGTTTTATAAAAAAAAAAAAACACCACTTGTAATTATAATCAAAGCAAGACTTACGCATCACCGCTGTCAGGATGTGTTCCATTCTCCTCATAGAAATCTGGAAACAAATCCTCCCGATCCAGCATCTCCTGGTATTTTTCAGAATAGTCTGGAAAATTACAATTTTATTAGTGATGTCAAGCTTTTCTTTGGAAGCAGACTGATAACACTGCTCATGTAATACCTGTATGTAATACCATGCTCAAAACATCCATAGGACTTAAAATGGGACAGGCCAGTGCACTAATGTGCATACCTTAGCATGCTAGTTTAGTTCAGCTATAAAGATTATACATGTTGGTGATGCTGGACTTGGACTCGGAGGTATGGAAAAGCTGGGGTCATATTACAGAACAATTTCTTAACTTGCTTTCCTATCTTATCTTTCATGGCTAGGATAGGATTTTTCCTAACTTGGTACAGTATATGCCAGCTAAACGGGACGACCACTTGAGCAAGATGCTTTAATGGAAACCGATTTTCCATAAAAATACAAAATACAACCGATAAAAATACAAAATTTTGCTTTAGTGGGACGATTGGTGGGCTTTGCCTGTACCTAAAGTTAAACAGCAGTTTCAGCAAAAAAGTGTGGCAAAGAAACGCAGGGCTCTAAATTTTACTCAGGAAGAGAATAAGGTTTTGATCGCAGAAAAATCTACAATAAAATCTAGTTAACAACAATAAATAAATAACGGTATTTAAAAAAAAAACACAACTTATTAAAATTTCTGTCAAACACCATTTTATATTAATTAGGAATGCCAACACACAACAATATCTCACAGGCTAAAGTAAAGCTAAAAATAAGAACAGTACCGTGATGCTCGTGCCTCTGGTGTGAAAGAAAGTTGTAATAATTGTGTACATGATTGAGTCCAAACAAGTCGTTTTCGAGTTACATTACACATGAGCCGCTGGTTATAGTTCAATGGTCTTGCTGTGTAATACAATAACACAACAGAATCAACACAGGATACTTCATATCTTATTCCTCACTAAAGCTTAAAATATCAATCATCATAATCACCAACAGTAACATGTGAGCGTGTCTAACTCCAACTCCATGCTGTCCCGTACATAACACGATGAATCACCTTCTCTCACGGGAGATGGGGCTGGATCTAGATGTAGCTTATTGTTAAAAGGTACATATCCCAAAATATACTAATATACAGCATAGTCTATATGGTTCACTATAGAATATGCTGTATATAATAAGACCTAAATTCCCAGAAATGTGTGCAATACAAAACTTAAAATCTAAACCAGAACAATAATACATGAGCATCATTTTCTCTTTGCTTTTTGCATGGTTTGTTCAGATCTTGCAAACTAACCATTTTAAGCAACAGATAGGAAAGGTTCCACCAAGTCCTAAATGTTAGGAAAGAAACTTAGGAAATGACCAAGTTAGGAATGTTCTGCAATATGCTAGCTTAAATTAAGATAGGCAAGTGAGTTAGTAGAGCATTTTCTGTAATATCAACTCTCCTAAACTTGTAATTAGGACATGAAGTATCTGAAGATGTCACTTTGGATGCTTTTGTAATATGGCACCAGGTCCTAAATCAGGGGAAAGTGTGTTTTATGAAATCCCAGGGTTGTTTCTTATTAATATATTATACCTGTGGGATACAGGGATTAAATACCCAGCTATGTGAGGATAAGATACACACAGTTGTTTTCTGAGTTACATATTTTTTTATTCAAACATACCTGGATCAGCTGCAGTAAAAGGTACACCGTCTGCTGTGTAAAATGTTGGCTCGTTCTGGTTGGGGTGGGGGGAGAAAATAAATACATATAAATATATATTTACACAGGTGTTTGAGAGACCTTCATTCACAACGACAGATTGGAGTATATATTTGCCAGTTTGTTGAGCTTTACCATAAAATAGTTGGGATCGTTTTCTGGAGTGGCTTCGCTACAGGCTGCTGCTGCCTGAACTCGCCCCCAGTTACTGGACCTCAGCTCCACCAGCCTCAGTAACATCTGCTTCACATCCCTAAAACAAAACAGAGGTACAATACAAGCTTGCATAAAAGTCACCAGTGCTGAGCTAGCTAAATCCCCAGGCTAATTTAATACACTTCAACCAACATTACGATTGTCATTAATGCTATTAAAACCTTCAAATCTTTAAAGCCATCTCAAACCAATTATATTTTGTTTTATGGTGCAAAGTAGCATATGATCTGTACTAGCTTTAGTGTTGTTCTGTGATTTTATTATTATTGCTTTTTACTGCCATCTAGTGGCCCGATGCAGTATTTTAAAATCGCTTCTTAGGGGATGCTACTCTTCTGCCACCACTGGATTCCTACCATTTGTTAGCAGGGATAGTATCCTACCTGCTGCAGGATGCATCAAGCACGATATTTTCAATTCTCTGAATAAGCTCATCCATATCTGATTTTCCTTTTTCTTTCCATGCATCTTCTAAAACAGACCCAGTTAACTGAGGGGAATTCAAGAGTACAATCATTAAAAAAACAAGATTCTCATGCAATCCAAAAACAAACTGGATTATTAAAACTTATTTGGAGGGAAAAATGACCACGTTGTAAACAGTAACATTTGTGAAAACTATTTTATTTGTTTGCACCTGCTTCAAAATAAGGCCCTTTATTATGCATAAAATAGAAAATCGGCAGGCTTTCATTGGGGAAGGTGCAAGACTGAAAGTGACGAAGGTACTTTCAAAGTATGTAGAGTTTAAGGTGGTCTCCAACATAGTCAATACATTACTGTGACATTGATTCGGAGTCCCTTAAGGGAGTTGTGCATATATATTTATCAACTAGGAGGCTGTGTGGTCCAGTGGTTAAAGAAAAGGGCTAATAACCAGGAGGTCCCTGGTTCAAATCCCACCTCAGCCACTGACTCATTGTGTGACCCTAAGCAAGTCACTTGACCTCCTTGTGCTCCGTCTTTCGGGTGAGACGTAATTGTAAGTGACTCTGCAGCTGATGCATAGTTCACACACCCTCGTCTCTAAGTCGCCTTGGATAAAGGCGTCTTCTAAATAAACAAATAATAATAACTAGATGAGCCATTCTCAAAATAGGTAAAAATGTAAGTTTTTGAAATGTTTTCATTGTCAAATAAAAGTACCCATATCCTTGCCTCACATTTAGTACAAAAATGATGAGCAATACAAATGTCTTCAATCCAGTGCTATGAAGTTATTACCTTTAGTAGCTTCACTGCACAGATAAGGTTACCATCAACAGGATTAGAGAAAAGTGCATTCATTAAGTCCCGAAGACCAGTCAGAAGAATTTCAGCTCTGTTCATCTGCCCGTTTGACCCCTTTATCTAAAGGTAACAAAACAAGACTTGTGATATCATTTTCTGTTGAACAAAAAGAGGATGATCAATCATTCATACAGTTTTACAAAAGCATTTATTAAAACTTAAAAGGAGTTACTGTGCAGAAAAACAAAGCACCATTTAAGGGTTATGTCATATCAGATCGAATGGTTTGAATATGGATTGTGATATGTATCACTGATGACGAGGTCAAAAACAAATGTGGCAGTAAAAAAGTTTTCCATGGAAACCACAGTTTATACATTCACCCTGAAAGAGTTGTTTGTATCAATAATATGGTGAGAGGTTTAAAAGAATATGGCACTGAAATGGTTAATGCTCACTGGACACCACTGGTAATGGAACTTTATCTGAAAGAATAGAATGCAGCTGTGTACCAACTATAAAAACCCTGTTTCAAAGCATGTGGTCTGTATCATTGACCCCGAGGTTAAGCACTGTAGCCGTGTTAATTTTTAACTCTGGAACTTAAGTTGGAATATAAAAGAATACATCGGTTTACCATACATTAAGACAGTAGCTCAGTGTGTACAGTCTCTATGCAGCTGTAACTTCAAAAGGTCACATGACCTCAACACCCATATTACACCAGCAGTGAATGATATTAAATCACTAAAATACGAAGCCACCACCTCAAATAGTTTGGTCTTTGACACTGTGGGGACAGCTTAGCAAAAAATGAAAACAAAGGGATTATTTTTTATTTTAAAAAAATTGGAATCAGTCAAATAAGCATGTGACTCAAATAAAAACACAATTGGATTTTGATTACCCTTAAAGAGAACTCCCCATCTCTCCCCAACTCCCGCTCAGTTGCGTTTAAAATAAAAGCAATCATTTGCCATAAAACACCATAAGCACACTCTTACCTCCAAGTTCAGGTACAGTTCCCCCAAGAACAGCACAAAAGAATGAAAACGTTTCCGAGTGGCTTCATCCTCCTTCACTGCCTGTTCTCTCTTGTCAAACTCTGTCTGACATCTATACAAAATTACAACTTTACACGTTTTAAAAAGGGACTAAATTACTCAAAAGAGAACCATTACAATTGAACCACTCAAGGCATATGTAAAGCACATTTTCCACAAACAACCATCAATAGAGGATCTTGATCTTAGGAGATAAACAGCATGTAAAACATTAACACATTCTAAGCAACAATAAATGGCTCATTTGAAGACATTAATGGTCATAGGCTAAAACAATGCAAGTTCTTAGCCACATTTAAGTGACTATGATAAGTGCGTGTTGGCGTCATGAAGCACTCAGATTACAATTTGTTAGGGAACAGCAGCAGTTCATGTGAACACACATACTAACCTCCGAAGCAGCAGCTTTCTAAAATTGCCACTTGGGGGACTCATAGTTAAGTGATGAGACAAGTAATTGCACAGTCGTGCTCCTGTGTATGAGAAGTTCGGGACCAATGTGGACTGAAGACAAAAGAGGAAAGGGTTACTTCACATAAGAAAACAAGAAGTGAAAGTATGTGGATATCTTCAGAATATGGTTGAAATAACTTGCATCTTTCTTCCCAATCAATTACATATATTTTTAATTTTTGTAAAGCAATCAAACAATATGTCAACTGAAAAACCAACCAGGAACGTCTACATAAATGAATAGCTATGGGATGCCACCAATGACCGATTTAGATTATGACTTCAGTAATATTTGAGTCTCTGTTTGTCAAATATTATTTTGGAGGGTGGATACATCAGAATTAGCTTTTTCAGTTTGAGGATATTTTTCAAAAAGAAGAATCCAATCTTGGTATGCATTTATCTAACTACAGACAGGCACTCTTGCTTTGCAGATTTGTGTTTTGCATACAAAGATCATATATTTTAAGACTTACAGGCAAGCACATCCAATCTGAACACTCATTGTGAACCGGAAACAAATACACACACTGTCTAGTTGCCAAATTCCTGTCCCGTGTGCTCTGGTGGGCAAGTCCACTGGGATCCTAACATTGTTGGTTAACTCGTTTCTCTACCTCTTGCATAATTAATGATAACACTTTATAACTCCAACCTGTCATTGAAGGGCTACGTTTTCAGTTTGGCCATGGATCATGGGTGAAGGGTCATTAATGTCATGATCAGGTACTGAAACAGTTCTGAATATGCATTTACTGTGTCATGCAAAACTTGCCTTTACTATACGGTCATTAAACACTAGGGAAAAGCTGCTCAATAGAAACACACCTGTTGATAGATTAGTTCTACAAGTTCGTGAAGCATCTCGTCTGTAGTGACCCACCCATTCAGAATCGCAGTGATGTGCTCAATGTCAGTCTCAAAAGCTCCCGGGGAATCATTCAAGTGGCTTAGGAAATCTTGCACAAATTCCGAAAGAGTGGGCTCAGATTGTATGGAAAAGCTATCGCTTCCATCTTCAAAAGATGTATCCTGAAAAGAAATGGCACATAATATCTCCACTGACACAATTATGTTTTCTGTTTGTATTTCAGTAGTTTTAGAGAGGTTTGGCAGTCCAAGACTTACAATAATCACATTGGTTAATTGTTCTTTACTGGCAGAAATACAATTCACATGCAACTTCAGCTGTGGTTCTCTTAATTTTTTGTTTAGGTAAATGGATTTGGGTCTACTACTCCCTGGATTATTTCTGGATCCTCAAGGTTCAATCCTGGGGCTAACTTTATTTTAGGGCTGCAACGAAGGGTACATTTTGACCCTCGAAGGTTCGGAACACATTACCAAAGGGAAGTAAGGTTTGAACATTCAATGGTACTAATTTGCATAATTTACTGGTTACGTCACCATAGCTACTTGTTTATATTTGATTGAAAAACCTATTTTACAGGTAATCCATTTAAATGGAATAATACATTCACATGTAGTTTAAAAATACGATATACAGAACAGTAATCATGTTTTTAAAATTAAAATAATTAAAATATATATTTATTTAAACGTAATTGATGCGCCTTGCGATATATACAGTAAGCTTGTATTGCAGCAGCACGAACTGCAGTGGACTTAGGCCATTGGATAACACGAGTTGGATGGGGGAAGGGGCAGACGGTGATCAGTTTTCGAAATTAATTAGTGTTAGCGTATATTTTGTATGTTTCAAACATATTCTACCACAGCACTTCTTTTACACTGTCTTGTACACTAGGTATTCAGTACATATTTTACTGAAGCACTACAACCGCTATAGGTACCCACCCAGTGCTTTGGCATACTATACCCTGCTCCATACACAGCACAGCGCCATATAGAGTTGAATTTATGGTTAGACCATGATGTCAATAAATTGTACATGTACTATACTTCACTTTTAACATGCAAGTCAGATAGTGAAATATTGAGGTAGCACTACAACATTCATTTTCACGTATGTTGACAAAACCCAATTTTTCATGTCTCGCAAGGGGTGCTCCTCAGAGATAATGTCTAGAATCTCTATTGCAGAAAATATTTAGGAGTTTTGCATTATCTAGCCTACTAAAATAAATGTACGGCCTGCCAAATGTTTTAGTCTACTACCTCAGTTACCCATACTCTGCTGTATGAATTTCACCCTAACAAACATTTATTTTTTGGCCTAACTATTTTAATTAGTAACCAAATGTCCTGTTATTTTTTTTAATCTTGGATTTTTTTTAATAGGATATTTTCAAGACAACTTAAGGGAAAGTGGAAAACCCAGGCCATGAATTCCATTCTGACAACTGTTAAGTCTACTGCAGTCACACGTGTCTGAATATCACACAGTGTTATTCTAGCTATAAATATGCCGAAACTTTAGGACATGTCATATGATTTAATAAGCCTGTCGATCTCCTGCAAGCATCGGTAGTAAAAGTTTGATTTATTTTTCACTTTACCATAAAGAAAAACAGACTTTGACATTAAAACAAAATATTGTACAAAATATATTATTACACTGTATGACCTAAGAAAATCTACGTACTGCAGTGACTCTAGCCAAGGTTGAAAAACAAACTATGTACACTGGATAAAACTGCCCTACAGCACAGGATACCAATGAGAAGTGTATTAAACGGTTAAAAACACAAGAATGAAACATATCTCCAGCAAATTGTTATCTTTAACTCTCTGCTCCACCCCTATTAAAAGGTTTATTGCTGGTTAGGTTATAGATCATACATTGCAGTTTGGTACTTACTGTGTATGAGCTGTAATTTGCTGGGTAGAACTCTGGTGCTGTTGCTGACAGTCTTGAATCTGCAAGAAGGGTGTCTACCACTTGGGGGTTGACTCTTGGTGCGCTGTTACTGTTGTGTGTAGAGTGCTTCTCATGTGCTCCAGGGGGGGTTCTGGCTGCTCTTCTACTGTCTGAAACTGTACATTACAAAAGCATGTGAAAAGAAACTAATTCACAGTAAACCTCAACATTTATATATTGCTTTTTCTATAATAAAAGATAGAAATATTTTTTGTCATGTGTTATATGCAGTACATGTCTCAGGAGGCAGTGTGGTCCAGTGGTTAAATTCCAGGGCCTGAAGCCAAAAAGTCACCGGTTCAAATCCCACCTCTGCCACTGACTAACTCACTGTGTGACCCTGAGCAAGTCACTTAACCTCCTTGTGCTCCATCCTGCGGATGAGATGTTAAATTAATGTCCTATTGTAAGTGACTCTGCATATAATGCACAGTTCTCAGCCTTCCTCTGTAAAGTGCTTTGTGATGGTGGTCCACTATGAAAGGTGCTATATAAAAATAAAGATATTATTTTGTTCGCCTATAATTTCCAAAACATCCAGCCATATTGTTTAACTTCTGACGATTCTGTTTACCATCTGACTTGTATTGTTCATTTATGCAAAGATGGTTTTAGAGCATGTCTCAGGTACAGGCCCCTCAGTAAGTTGCTACTGTGCAAAAGTGAGATTTTCCCCCTAGAGAAACTTACTGAATAGAAGATTTCTATAAACTTCAAGGGAAAGGTAACGTGACCGTTCCATGTCAAAGCAACCAGTGCTGAAACATCTTCAGCTTCCTCATCTTCGATTTTTTTCCGACACTGAAGCATGAACCTCTGCTCATCCTGTTACTGGTCATGGTGGTAAGAAATTGGTCGAAAGCGTCACCTTTTTCAGTCACCAGTGAATTGTATACTGAGCATCAAAAGAAAATTATCACATTTATTTTCGGAAAAAAAAAATAAAGTATATAAACGATGAACATTGACGAAATGTTTTTGGTTTCTTTTTAACCACTCGATCATTCACCCTAGACCATGACACGCTTCAGTGACTGACTGAAGCATATGCACTTAATCACCTAATTAGTAAAACAGTTGATTGGATTGATTTCAGCTGTTGAATTGCAAGCTTGAATAAAAGCAATAAATAAAATCACAGAAAATAAAAACAAAAAAAAATATGCTACTTATGTCAAGAGAGCAGCACCTACATGCAATCGGCATGTTGGAGGCTGGACTAGGGCAGCGTACTGTGACTCGCCGTCTTGGGTGCTCACAGCCAGCAATTTCAAACCTGGCAAGACAGTATAACCAGACACACTCTGTCAATGACAGGCCACGAACTGGCCAAGATTGACAGAGTACTGTGCAGCATCTTCGTGATCATTTTCGCACTGCTAGTCGAACAGCATCTGATACTGCAGGTCATAACAATCTACGCATCAGTAGTTCAACTGTAAGAAGGAGGTTACAGTCATCATCTACAGGCCAGACGAACATACAGGGGTCCGGTGCTCCGTCGCAACAGGATGAGGTGGTGCCAACAACACCTTAGGTGGACTCGCCTTCAGTGGAGCCAGGTCCTCTTCAGTTACGAATCGAGATTCTGCATAGACTGCCCTGATTGATGTCAGTGAGTATGACGTAGACGTGGTGATCAATACGCTAATTGTTGTGTACGAGAGACCAATCGGTGGGGAGTTCCAAGTGTGATGGTCTGGGCAGGAGTGTCTAGTCGTTACAGAACTCCGCTGGTAGTGACTGACGGCAACATGACTGCACAGCGATATGCTGACCAAGTCCTAAGGCCTCACCTGGTGCCCTTCTTGCAAACCCATCCTAATGTGACAACATTCCAGCAAGACAACGCATGTTCACATGTTGCTCGTGTCACGACAGCTTTCTTGCGGAATGCGAATGCGAGTCATGCCATGGATGCCTTATTCCCCAGACCTAAGCCCAATTGAACATCTGCGGGATGAACTTGGAGGACATGTGGCTTCTAGGGCTCGAAGACCACTGAACAGGCACATGCTTATCCAGGCACTACAAGAGGAATGGGCCAGGATTCCACAAGACAACATCCGAAACCTGGTGCAATGCATGTGTAGATGTACTGCTTGTATTGCTTCCAACTGTGGCCACACACGCTACTAGCCTTTGACTTTCACAGTATCTCCAGTCACCCCATAACTTCACAGTAAAATGTCAATTGTTGGTCAGCACAATAAAAAGTCACTGCACCTGCTCTGAGACAGAGTTTGTCATTTTTCGATCACATCTAGTGCATTTTATCCAAATGTGTGATAAGTTTCTTTTGATGGTCAAATATAAGAGATACGTTTCTTTTGATGAGAGGACACCTTGCATCTTTAATCTATAGGCCATGTCTCAAGTATTCAAGATAGCCACCTGCTGTTTTGCATTTCCGTCAAAAACAATACTTAATAAAATATAAGATGGTCAAGTTAGAAGTTCTTGTTGATTTGATACGGAATTACCCTTCTGTATGCACAGTTCTTACATCCACCTGAGAGGTATCCCCAAAGTCAGACATACACGCTGGTAAGGAAACGGATGCAAAAATTCAAACTGATGCCTTTGAGAAAGAAGATTTTTTTTGTAATAAAACAAAACAATAATACGAGTAGTGGCATGTGTTAAATTTAGGACTGTGGGCACAATTTAGACAGAAGGGAAGACAGGAAGGAAACAGAACAGGACAAGCATAGCCTTTGACCTTTGTAACAGACCTGTGTTCTTTTCATAGTAGACCTCTAAGGAAACAGCAGCAACCCCAGTTTAATATTTGATTGAGTTTTACACACCAGTTTTGCGGAGAACATATAAAAAAAGAGCCATATTAGATTGCCTTAACACCCAACCTCTTATTCCACAATACCATTCTTATCCGACCAACACTGGAAACTACACGTTTACATTTTCTTCTTATCAGCATCCTACTTTTGCTACAAATCAGAGGGAAACTAAATGCTAATTTTGTAGACAATCTGAAGAAACAAAAATAAAATGGACGGAACTGCTGCCACACTGTAAAACAACCTGTTGTTAGTTTGCACACCGGGTTACATGACGGCCCATTCCATGTCAACACTCCCGATGAAAGTTGCGGGAAAACGGGTTTTATAAAAGCAAGGGAGCCTCACATAGGTAAACGAGAGATTAAATAGGTGCAGCTGCATGCCAATGCAATGTGTACATGTCCCCTCTCAGTACACGCAACATAAATTAGTAACCATATAGTTTACATAAAGCTATACCCATTCTAATGCACAGAACGTTCACACAAACACTTGTTAAAACAAAAACAAGCGCTCGACACTGCAGGGCCCACACAGCAATAAGTGTTATGGTGGTATAGGCTCACCAGTCTCCTCTTAGACACCACTGAATGAAGATCGATTTGCACCACGACAGACAGGTATTTTCCAAATAACGTGCGAGGTCTATCTGAGCTGCAGAATTTCTTCAGCATCAGAGGCGGGGTTAATTCATAATCTGATGATATTCTCAGGATTTGGTCTTGCAACTACTGTCACACGACTTAATATAAAATACTTCCTCGTGGGCAAAGACTACTTTTGCTAAAAAAAAAAAAAAAGTTGTTTATAAAATGTATTACAATTGTATTCAGTGTTATGACAAATTACCACAGGTCTGCACACCCCCACTCGAGCAGGTCAGCAATTAAATTATTTACTGTAATTTTACAATTACTCTGTCATCTACTTAACTCAAACTAAATACATTTTACGCGCTCTACACATACACGGTACCTTAATAAAATAAATTCAAACGTTATTTTCTGAACACCACGTGCAGCATCTTTGCAATTAATTATATTATTTCGGAAACACTTCAGAAGCATCATGTCTTGGTTACCTGCACTTGCACTGTTTTCTACCACTGGAGGAGGGGACGTTCTCGGCTGTCTGAGTGGCTCCTGTTGGAAAAAACACTGTTTGGGTTGCGCATCTCCACTCGCTCCCCCGGCCCCAGACACAAGGATCCGGCCGATCGCCTGCTCTCCTAATCCGGGGCTGTTAGGCTTAGGCCGGTTCCGTCCCGCCCCGGGAGCCCGATCGAAGTTCTCTGTCATTCCCGCAAGTGAAAGAGGCCTTTGAGGCGCTTCACAGCAGCCGCATTCGGACCGACAGTTCGGCCTAATAAACAGAATCGACCTGGGTGAAATTATTATCACGTATATTGGCCTGGGTATGTTATTATTGTTACTGTATGTTACTCGGAAATCGAAACTAAACAAACACTACCGTTCCGGAATCAGACTTCCTGCTGCAATAGCAACAGCAGCAAAAATGACTGCGACTACTAGAGGCGTGGAGTAAGAAAACAAACAGTTCCGAGCTACAGACGGTACTTATCTTTCGGAGACTGAATGCTGTGTTAGATTCCTTTACAAATTCAGGGTCATCAGCTATAGATACGTGCATTTATCAATTATGTGAAGCTTTCAACGACGCATGATATTATATTCCAACACCAATACAGGCGGCATGCTACGGTGGCCCTGAAGGGCAAAACACCAGCAAATAACATGTTCGCGACATGCAAACAAATTCAAGAAATGGAACACTTAACTTAAGTGAGCCGGTGCTAAAGTGGACTAACACTGATCACATATCAGCAAATGGAGGAACAATCACCCCTTGGTATTGGAGTGATTGTTCCTCCATCGCCTTTGCTTTGCCCAGTCCTTGGTATGTTTTTTTAATTTTACAAACAGAACATTTGAATATAGGATTTTAAGCACCGCTGGAGAATGGTGCCGAGAGTGTCAAACTGTTTAGTCTACAGATATCTAGATGATTTACTATTTGTATTCAACTTTGGCTATTTATTAATCCCTCCCTCCACTATAGCACCCGCCCACTTAAGTGTTCCATTTCCGTTTTCAAAGTTTTTATTTTATTTTTCTGTGTTGTGCACTTTGTTTAGGGCTACCTTTGTTTGTATGACGCTAACATTTTACTGTCTTGTGTTTTGCACCGCAGCATTAAGCCTTGCGCCTCACATTTAAGTACTAATCATTTTTATACCTGTACCACAGGCCGAGCATTTTCTCTTACAAACATGAAACAACCGTGTAATGCGAGCATGTTATGAGCTGAGCTACACAATAACGTCAAATTTGCCACAAAGAAAACGTGGAAAAAAAGAATGAAACAAAACATTGAATTTAATCATCTTGAAATCATAAAGAAACAACTTAAATGTATAAGTTTAAAACAGATGCTTAGGCCTGTGTTAAGGTTCGAAGGTTCGTTCGCTAGCCAGGAATTCGAAAAAGGTTCGCCAGACACCATTCATTATCATTATTATTATTATTATTATTATTATTATTATTATTATTATGTTAACATAAACTGTTTGACAATGTGTGAATAAAATAAATCACACATTAAATGTCACTCGCATCTCAAATTCGATTTTTTTGGTTTGTATAATGCATATTACTTAAACAAAAGTTGAATTAAAATCCACTACCAATCGTTATCTGTAGCAACTCTCGGCGGCGCTGCTGTGTATGGAGCAGGGTATACTTGTATCCAAAGCACTGGGGCGGTACCTATAGCGGTTGTACTAGTGCTTCAGTAAAATATGTACTGAATACCTAGTGTACAAGACAGTGTAAGAGAAGTGCGATGTTAGAATATGTTTGAAAACATACAAAATATACGCCAACACTAATAATTTTAATTTAAAAAACGGAGCCCCGCCGCCCCTCCCCAACTCTAGAGGCAAACCTTTAATGTCTTCATTCGCGTGTCGACAGCAAAGCGTTGTATAGCGTAAGCGCTATTGAAAGAAATGTCTCGAAACCCCTCTGCTGTTTGGGATTTTTTGTCAAATGCCCAGACGACCAACACAAAGTTGAATGCAAACTATGCAAGCGACTGTTGACGTATCATCGAGGCACAACCAATCTCCGAGGTCACTTGACAAGCGTAAGTTCATATTATTATTATTATTATTATTATTATTATTATTATTATTATTATTATTATTATTATTATTATTATTATAGTAAAATGTGACTGTGACTGATAACCTGCTTGGAACGGTGACTGTTAAATTAAGTTTGTTTTGCATAATTTAAGTCCGCTGCAGTTAGTGCTGCTGCTATGCAAGCTGTCTGTACTCAAGCAGCATCAATTACGTGTAAATAAACAATATGTATTTGTATTTCAATTATAAAAACATACTGTTCTATATAGTGCATTTTTAAACTACATGTGAACGTTTTATTCCACTTATATGGATTACATGTAAAATAATAGGATTTTCAATCCAATACAAGTAGCTATGGTGACGTCACCAAATTAGTACCCTTCGAAGGTCCTTCCTTCGGTATAATATGTTCTGAACCTTCGAAGGTCAAAATGTACCCTTCGTTGCAGCCCTAGATGCTCGAGATCATGCAGGAGAATTTTAGATACCTAAGGGGCAAGTTGTTTGACATGGTTATAAAACTTTTTTTTTTTAATTACTACTATTCAACATACAGTATGTTATTACCAATTTACTAAATAAGCATATTCTATACTGTATTTGTTTATATTATAACCCCACCCATTAACAAGCTGATACCAGTTTTTTATACTTTCCTGCACATTTCATGCCATTAGACATACCAATACTGCTAAAGGTTTAAACTGAACAAAGGAGTCATGCACCGAAAAAACTACAAAATCATATATGTGTATAAATCTTTTTTTTTTTTTTTTTTTTTGCAACTACAGCATAAAAACCGGTCTGCACATTCACTTTTGGTCTGTAGTGCCCCCAATCTATATGTGTGCTAAACCCTAATCACGTGACAAGAATGAATATGACCCAGCAGCAGTTGAATTCGTTCCTGGATTGAAGTTCAACTTCATATAGCTTCGCCGCTGAATCTCTCCTACCCGGGGCTTCCTAAAGGTCAGTGAGTGAGATTGCTTTATTTTTTTACTTATTGAAAATATAGACGAGTTGATGCATTTTAAAGGTTTTAAATAATATTGCAAAAACATGTGAATCGATTTGCAGGCGTAATTATCTCTTTAGGGAAGTTTTTATTTTTATTTTTTTTGTCTTCACAGGCAAACGCAGCCAGCTGCCAAGTTAGGCAAAAACATAATTATTATTTTATATGATTTATTGTAAGTTGATTTTATGTGTAGCGGTTCGCCGCTTTTTGTTTGTGCTACAAGGACTAACTAGTGCAAACGTGTGTTTCCAAATACACGATACACAAATTCATATCTATTTGTGGCGGGTTATTTCATTTTTGCTATATCTCGCACAGCACACTCTTTTTTTGCTTACTATAGTGTTATTATTAATGACTTATGCCATATGTTTACTAAGCCAAACTCCTTATTGCATTTGATTTAAAAGTTTAAACAATAATAATCAAGCTGAAAATCAGAATACCAGTTTCATTACAATTGGTTCAATGCATTATGAATGTTTTAATGCAAATTTTGTTTACAAGATCAGAAACGTACCGTAAGGAATATACATCACTAACATTTGAATATAAAATTCAATATAAAAAAAAGTTTAAATTAAAAAAAAAGTCTTGCTAGGTGATTTAATTGCAAATTACGATCAAATCTTTATTATTAATTTGTAAGTCAATGAATGTTTTATTCAGATAATGAATGAAGTGAGGTTTATATCATTTTTGAATGACAAAATGTGTTACCAATCAAAATAAATCGTTCTAAAAATGGAACGAGGATAGCAATTGGAATCCAGATTACAGTTAGCCAATTAAGCTGGTCTGAGGGCGGGTTTGTATTGCTGTACAAATGTGCTGTGCTGAGAAGATGGTCTGCTGACGTGGTATTTAGTGCACGGGCTTTCTACCTTTGTGTGGGAAGTTGTTATGGAAACTGCCAAACGCTACAGGCCGTTGTAGGAGGAAACAATCACAGTACACATGTCTGAGGCGTGAGAGAACCACAATCCAGTTGACTTGATTATATATCTCGTTGTCCTTAATAGGCATGCTGTATTACAGTAGCAGTGGTAGAGCTTGGGTTGGCATTAGGGGTGATAACCTTTTAAAGAGAGCCTCCAGATTGTCTTTAATACATTTTAGGACATTAGGTAACCAATTGTGATCTGGCACCAAAGTATGTTGGTTGGCATCATGACAGAATAGATCATTGTTATTTAATTTTTTTCTATCATGTTTTGCCTTTCATGTGTAACATGCTGTCATGGTATTCCGATAACCGTGTTATACTGGCAGCAGCCTAATTGACATTGGAGAGATTAGCAGTCTTGTATTTTACCTCTTGAATATGGAGAGATTATTTACAAAGGATGATTAGAAAGTATGTTTTCCACGTCAGTGATGGTGCGTTGATGTGGTAAACTTACTTTCTAATCATCCTGTCTATAGGGGAAAATAAGTGATCCTAGACCAGCTGTACACTATACATAAAGTTTGCTTCAATAGGAAGAAAACTGATTTCAGATACATATATTTACACAAACACATTTCTTCAATTAAACTTAGTTTAAATACAATGCTTAGGTTTCTGGGTATATTTTTGCAGTGTTCAGGTGTGGGTACTTTTAAATAGACAAATAAATAGCCTACCTATGTTAAATGCAGAGTGTTTATCTTGCATAAATTGGACAGTGTGACCCATGCAAGCAGTAGAGTATGAAGGGTACAGCAAGGATACACTGTATGTGTGTGACACAGCCCTACCCAGCTATGTACATGCAACAACCCCACAGAAAAAAAAAAAATGGGCAGAAATTTGAAACGGTAGCAACAAATGGAAAAGAGACCTAATTATTCTGTTAATGTTAAGATGGTCCAGTGTTGGAGGCTTTCATTATTATCTACTTGAAAAGTAAAAAGAAAAAGAAAGGAACATGTTTTATTGAAGTAAAAGATCTAAGATTATAAAGCAAAACTTAAGAAACACTGATAAAATACTCACAATGGACAAAAAAAAAACACAAAAGTACAGTCTGCTAAGTTACAGTTTACATTTTCTGAGTTCATCTTGAAACTAGACACAAGCAGATTTTGCTGTAGCTTCAGTAGTTAATCTTTTCAGCCAGCTGCTCAGAATGTTTAACCCTCCACATTCCATACTGCATTGCTGTGTCTGCGATCAGCTGAGAGCCTGGAGGTTATATCACAAGGGTACTGAAACCTGCTCACTGTCATTTCCATCTGCAGGAGGAGGACGGTAAGGCATAAAGAAGCAGCAGCTCTTGGTAGCCCGTCCTGTGTATAATGGCCAGCCTCCTGCGAGTGGTGGTCAGCAGCTGCTCGAGCCCAGTCTTCAGCAGGCTGTCTGTGAAGGTGCAGACGGTGAAGACTCCATCTTCACGGTTATTCCGAACCCACCAGGCCCTCCAGTGCCAGAGCACTGTTAATCCAGGTAAATCATTTCAAGCACGTTTTCTTTCCAATGGCGTGTGAGGATGATGCATACTTCGACATAGTACATTACCACAAAATCTTTTTTTTTTAATTTTTTTTTTTACATTAACTTGTTTTTGTAATGTCTCCTTTTTTGTGCAAAGTTAGAGTAAATCCAGTCAAGATCCAATCTTACAATCTTCCTAACTGCTGTTTTGGCATACGTGCAAATGGTCACTATAAATATACTTTTCTACCTCGTACCGTATATTGTTGAGTGTAAACTAAAGCCATGCCTGTACCTTTATGACTTTATATAACTGAATACACTAAGAAAAAAAAGCAGAGGGCACGTCAAGGAGACGGGACTTTCCTGCTGCTGGTTGTACAGCAACTAGGCCGTACTGTTCGTACGTACATTGCACTGTGATTATTTCTGTTTTAAACTGCATGAATAAACATGCAGTACAGTGTACTTACATACATATCTATTAAATGAATGACCTGCTCACTGTGCCCCTTTTCAAAGCATGTGTGGAAGGATGCCATTAATAGTCATTGCTCCAGCTATGACGTGGAAGGGTACTAACAGGTGCAGACGGCTATTTCTGGGGCCCTCTTGAATAAAGACTGCTTTTGCTGCACACACTGAATACAGTGAAGTATACACATGCAATTTAAATGACTAGTCTTATCAATCCATGTGTGCTACTGGCTTTAATGTAACACATCTACTGAGCAGATATTCAAGTTCACCTTCATTACATTGTCCAGGGTCCCCTGTAAAATGTCAAAGTAAATCAAGTGCAACGTGCCCTATTCACAAAACTCCACTATATTTAAAGATGTTTGTAATTTTTTAAGAGGGTTGTAAATGTTATTGGGGTAGAAAGTGTTTGGAAACACAGGAATAACTCCCTTGTGGAGAAGCTTGTCACGAGTCTTACTAGATTAGATTCTTGATTAAACAGTAAATCATACAAGTATAGTAGAGTAACTCTCCAAATAGCATTGATCCTCATTCCAGTCGATGCATGGTTCAATAACTGAAATAATCTAGAACAGGCCCACCGAAAGGGCGGGGAAATTTCCCAGGGGCCCGGATGAAGGGGAACTTTTTTTTTTTTTTTTAAATATATTTTAAAACAACTAGCCCTGCACAAGACCCTTTGCGTTCCCACCACCACATTAAAAGGAAAAACTGCCGTACTGCACACCGAGCCGATGTGCTTCTGTTGTGTAATGATTGTGTATCCAGGCGCTGTCAAACACTTCCTTTCACACAATGATTTGAACTTTCGTATTTCATATTTTACTACACCAAAAAGCTGAAAAAAGGCATAGCAATTTAATGTATTTTTTTAAAGACTTTTAAAAACTTTAAAAGAACCCTAAAGTTGCACAATATATACCCCAGTATGAATTATTTTATTATTGAGATCTATAATTTGCTCAAAACAACGTGGTGCAGCAGTTTGTTTGAAAACGTGTAAAATAAATAAAGTACTTTCTTCAGCTGGTGGTAAACACAATTAGAGAATGATCGGTTATATTGCGTAAAATCCAAATATATTTACCAATACAGGCTATTAGTTAAGAGCAGAGATGAGTGGTTTATTTTTGGCACGGGATAAATAAAATAGTGTATAGCAACACCATTAAAATGTAGTTTATAAACGTACACTACCGTTCAAAAGTTTGGGGTCACTTAGAAATTTCCTTGTTTTCCATGAAAACATACATGAAATGAGTTTGAATAGGAAACATAGCAAAATGAATAGGAAATATAGTCATTGACAAGGTTAGAAATAATGATTTTTAATTGAAATAATAATTGTGTCCTTCAAACTTTGCTTTCGTCAAAGAATCCTCCATTTGCAGCAATTACAGCCTTGCAGACCTTTGGCATTCTTGTTGTCAATTTGTTGAGGTAATCTGAAAAGATTTCACCCCATGCTTCCTGAAGCACCTCCCACAAGTTGGATTGGCTTGATGGGCACTTCTTACGCACCATACGGTCAAGCTGCTCCCACAACAGCTCAATAGGGTTGAGATCCGTGACTGTGCTGGCCACTCCATTATAGACAGAATACCAGCTGACTGCTTCTTCCCTAAATAGTTCTTGCATAGTTTGGAGCTGTGCTTTGGGTCATTGTCCTGTTGTAGGAGGAAATTGGCTCCAATCAAGCGCCGCCCACAGGGTATGGCATGGCGTTGCAAAATGGAGTGATAGCCTTCCTTCTTCAAGATCCCTTTACCCTGTACAAATCTTCCACTTTACCACCACCAAAGCACCCCCAGACCATCACATTGCCTCCACCATGCTTGACAGATGCGCCAAGCACTCCTCCAGCATCTTTTCATTTGGTCTGCCTCACGAATGTTCTTCTTTGTGATCCGAACACCTCAAACTTAGATTCGCCTGTCCATAACACTTTTTTCCAATCTTTCTCTGTCCAGTGTCTGTGTTCTTTGCCCATCTTAATCTTTTTTTTTATTGGCCAGTCTGCGATATGGCTTTTCTTTTGCAACTCTGCCTAGAAGGCCAGCATCCCGAGTCGCCTCTTCACTGTTGACGTTGAGACTGGTGTTTTATGGGTACTATTTAATGAAGCTGCCAGTTGAGGACCTGTGAGGCGCCTGTTTCTCAAACTAGACACTAATGTATTTGTCCTCTTGCTCAGTTGTGCACCTGGGCCTCCTCTCCTCTTTCTATTCTGGTTAGAGCCAGTTTGTGCTGTTCTGTGAAGGAGTAGTACACAGCTGTACGAGATCTTCAGTTTCTTGGCAATTTCTCGCATGGAATAGCCTTCATTTCTCAGAACAAGAATAGACTGACGAGTTTCAGAAGAAAGTTCTTTGTTTCTGGCCATTTTGAGCCTGTAATCGAACCCACAATTGCTGATGCTCCAGATACTCAACTAGTCTAAAGAAGGCCAGTTTTATTGCTTCTTTAATCAGCACAACAGTTTTCAGCTGTGCTAACATAATTGCAAAAGGGTTTTCTAATGATCAATTAGCCTTTTAAAATGATAAACTTGGATTAGCAAACACAACGTGCCATTGGAACACAGGACTGATGGTTGCTGATAATGGGCCTCTGTACGCCTATGTAGATATTCCATTACAAATCAGCCGTTTCCAGCTACAATAGTCATTTACAACATTAACAATGTCTACACTGTATTTCTGATCAATTTGATGTTATTTTAATGGACAAAAAATTTGCTTTTCTTTCGAAAACAAGGAAATTTCTAAGTGACCCCAAACTTTTGAATGGTAGTGTATGTTATTTGATGTTAAGTAAGCTTCCGATTTAATGACTATTATACGTGGAGTTTGCACAAAAAAATATTTATTCATTTACCTAAAAAAAAGATTGAATACTGTAAATAACTTAAACATAACAACTTTGAGAAAGTAAACTATCCTGCTGCAGATTTGAATTGAGATATTGAAACTTCAAGGCGTCATTGACAGTTTCCTTCAAACCCATTATCAAAATACTGTATCGGTTGAAATGATCTTCCTCAGACACTGCTAAGATTGCAAGTATCATTGCTTGGTTTAGAAGCTTGGTTTAGACTACAGTATACTAGAAAGTCGGATGAATGTAGTACCATGGGGGGGGCAGCGGGACATACCAATCCTTCCCCGGGGCCCATGATGGCTCTTGGCGGCCCTGATCTAGCACTATTACTTCCAGATTTAGGGGTCAGTTTTTCATGTTTGGACAGATAGGGGTATTTTGAGTTTGCCCCTGCTGCATACTATCAAATAAATACACAGAACAACATGTTACAATATTGTTCACTTTATTTGTAGTATTGAAACACAGACAGGGATCAGTCAAGCCAATTACCAGAACACCTATTACTACTACACTCTGTTCATCAGTGTTACTTCGTTTAGACTGAATATACACACGCTGTATGAAGAGTGAATGAGAACTGAATCGGATTGATTATTTATTACAATCTTTTAATGACCCTGGTCTCTCTTGCAGTAAATGTTTACAAGTTGCCTGCTTTGCTTTTTGCATGCGCTGCTGACTTCTTTATGTGACAATATGAAGTTCCATAGTAGTCTCTGGGACCGGCTTTCGGCTGGTCTTGGCATCTAGGTTTGTTGGTTTAAATAAATAAATGATACAGCCTCTGCTTGGAAAGCAAAAACGGGACTGTAGCCTCATTTTTTAAATAGGTTTTTGTTTTAATGCCGATGGCAGTCCGGTTTGTAAGCACTGGAAATACGTCACCTCAAATACGTCCCCTCCCATTTGCCCTTCCTATTTGGATAGGCCAGATACACCTCTGGATAACACTTTGGCTGGGTTTCCATGGAAAAAAAAAGTCTGCTACACTCTAAAATGTCAACGACTCTGTAATTAAAATATATAGAAAATAAATACATTGCTTATTTTAAGGCAAGGTGAGACTATAGCATATGGTTTTTAATACTCTGAATGTTTGCAGTCCCGAAGACAATCATTAACTTAATAATAATAATAATAATAATCATCATCATCAAAGACGATTCTTTTTCCATGCTCCACTTGGCGCTGCCATCTTGGAATGATGAGTAAAATGACATCACAGGCAGAAAAATTTCTGGCACTATTACTCCCGAGTCAGAGCCTCTCTGACTTTCTCGGCAGGATTGCAAGCAATCTCCTAGTGTAAACCCACCCAAAGAGATTTTACTTCAACGCTTGGTCGCTCAAGCCTGGTGCTGTCGGTAGCCCGTAGCAATAATAAAGCCACTGGCAACGAATTCCCAGCTATGCTAATGTAATACATTTTGGGTACAAACATGGCACTTTTTTGTCCTTGGTTGATACCCATGATAGTTTAGCTACTTAAGGCTAGTGTACAGTGTATTGCGTCTTATAGCTAAGGGACAGAAAAGTCTTAAGCCCAAAGCAATCGGCAAACATGAAGATAACAAAAGTGTAAAGGATGAAACAAATATCTGTGCTTTGCAAAAGGCTTTATTTATTTATTTATTTATTTATTTATTTATTTATTGAAAAAGGCTGCATTTTTTTTATTTGCAGTAGCTTAATATCGGACCATTTCACATCGTTGTCGAGTGAGAGCATTGCCATTTGTTTGAAAAACGATGTTTCGAAAAATATTACCATTTCTCCAGGTATTCAATGCACCGCGTCAATGTCTTATCCGTTTCCTCTCAGAATTTTCTGTTGTCAGATGGCGAGACGTTGCCCAAAATGGTTTGGGCTGATCTTCCATAGAATGTGTCCTCTTCTTCTTCTCTTTAGTTTTGAACAGAGGCCTTCCATGACACCGTGCAGTTCTGTGCAGCTGACATTGGTACATTCCAGTTTTTTCACAGCATTGTGAAACATTCCCATCAGGTTGTGCAGAAGGTAAACATGAATGCTTCCCACACAATCTTGACACATTCTTCTTTTCCTCTCTGAGACGAAGTATGCCCTCAATGCTGGCCAGCTTTGTAGTACTCGTTCAATAGCGGGCAGAAGTGACAGCCACCTTGTTGGTAATGCGTCGAAGCACATCTTTGTATTGCATTTCAACAAACTCGAAAAAGGACATGAGACTCTGTCTTGTTGGCAGAGGAGGAAAACTCGCTGTGTACTTTGAGGAAGAGCGTTTCTATGTCAAAACTCAATGCTCTCATCCCATTTTTGAGGCAATTGTGGACTACATGACATTTGTACCCCACTTGTATCAGTCATTTATTAAGCTGTTTGAGTTTCTGATACACTGACTTCCCAAAATACACAGAGGCATTGTCAGCCGTGTAAGTATTTCCATTTTTTTCCCCACATAACATCATACCCAATGTCATAATGTTTGTTTCTTTTTTTTTTATACACACTGGCCCCCGCTTGCGGCTCTTCCAATTCGCTTTCTAAAAGTTGTTCTTCATTGACTATCTCAGGTTGCTCTTTTTCATTCTTTCTTTTTTCTTTTTCATCATCCATTTAAGTTTGGAAATTTCCACATTCATTGTCACTATTTTTGCATCGAAAATAATCGGCTATTTTTTTAGCAGTCATTTATGTTTCAGCCTCTCGGAAGTGCTTAAAACAGAAGACCCACCCCTTCAACTCTCTGACTGGTTTAAATGTAGTGTCAAGATGTAACTCGTGGTTCCAAGAATTTTTTCGCCCAGCGCGCGCAAGTGATCTAGTCTGCTAGCTCGTTTAAAGGCACAGTAGCATCTGCAAGAAGGGCGGCTCGCGGTTTTTCAGCTGGATGAAGAACCCTGTTCTCTCAAGTTAGTGCAGGAGAATATTGTCCCATAAGTGTTATAGCTTGTTTACAGATCAAATTAATACTTTTTTTAATTGTTATTATTATTTGTTTATTTAGCAGACCCCTTTATCCAAGGCGACTTACAGAGACTAGGGTGTGTGAATATTGCATCAGCTGCAGAGTCACTTGCAAATACGTCTCACCCAAAAGACGGAGCACAAGGAGGTTAAGTGACTTGCTCAGGGTCACACAATGAGTCAGTGGCTGAGGTGGGATTTGAACTGGGGACCTCCTGGTTACAAGCCCTTTTCTTTAACCACTGGACCACACAGCCTCCTAATTGTCTTATTGTTTTCTTCAGGTTTGTGTTTTTTTTTCCTTGGTGTTTTGTCAGTACCCAAGACACAACTACATGGAAGCATTTGATACTAACATTGCATCCCTTTTAGTTTTTATTTTACATGATAAAAATATGTCTGCTGTGGTCCTACCGACTATTTGGTCTAATGCTGTTCAATTGAGCCTTCTAGAATTTGAACACTGATTATCCTATGGAAACATATACAACTATAGAAAGTATATAGCTATATTAGTTACTGTTTAGAATATGATAAACGGTGCATGCTTTGAGGTTTACTATGGGTAAAGTTGTCTGTGTACTGGGTATGGTCGAGGCTTGGCCCAATTTTATGTTTTTCACAGAACTGCAAACATGCCTGGATAAATTAAGTAATTAATGTGCTAATATTGATTGTGTATGGATACAATAGAAGTCCAAACTTGAAAGTGCTACAGATACCTTGTGCCTTTTCAGATTACATGTGCTAATTGAAATTGCACAGAATGTCCATATTGTTTTCACAAAAGAGCAAGAGCCCAGCAGGTCTTTTTATAACCTTGTTAATATGCTACTTGATCTAAATACCAACTTGAAGAAAGAGCAAACTGTAAACATTAAACTTGTTTGTACAGGAGTCTCCGGCTAAGAGAACACCCCTCAGGAAACAAGCTCTAAGACGGAGTTGACCACCAGACAACACTAATATGAATCAATAAATAACATGTATTCTTTGTCATGACAAATGTGAATCAACCTATGAAATGAACAGAATAAGAGAAAAGCAATAGGCAAGTGTATGTTAATAAACTATAATAAAGTAAGAGACAAACTAAATTAACACAACACACGTTAGATTCATTATGAATACATAGAAATATTTAAGACATGCACAGAATTATTTAACAGAATGTTGAAGCAATTCACCTGAACGGGAAACACCAAATTGCTCGGTGACTTCTGTCTGATTCAGGCTTTCAAGAGTTCGAATAAATGCCAACTTTCTGTAGTAAGAGAAACAGCAGCGCATTTCGTAATTTGTTTACATGCTATTTTGTAGCGATGAGGTTCACTTGTGGAAATCGGAGTACAAAACAAGCCAATGAACCAATCTGCGTGCCTCGAGACAGTCTCGTGATAACAAGTCACTTTTGAAAATACTGAATATGGCACTAGAGTAGCGCATAAACACTATCTGTAGCGTACAGAGAAGTGTGGTGAGATTCAGTGCGAGCGTCGGCATAAAGCAACTTATATCTGACGTACAACCTCAAATAAGTAAAATTATAAAATGGCTTGGATAAATTAAATGCTGTGATTGGCTGAACAAGGTCACATGACCATGCAGTAAGAATTGTCTTATGTTTGGCTAGGGGTGAATCACCTGAGAAGATCAATACAATTTCCTTGGGTTTATTTTCATTAAAATCTCAATCTCTTTGGCCACAGCGAGTTCCAGTAAAGCCCATGGCTTAAGTATCAATAGCCATTTGAAGAGACATGATTTTAATTTACGCAAGAACAGTGAAAGATACGACCATGCTCCGCTTGAGTAATGAAGATCGCCTGGTTGCTATTGGCATGATTGAAGGCGGTCTGTCTGTGAGAGAATTTGTCCGGAGAATGAGATGTTCTGCTTCAACAATCAGCAGACTAGTCCAGAGAAACCAGGAAACCAGCTCTGTGAGGGACAGGCCACGTCCTGGAAGGCTGATGGTCTTTTGCCCTTGACAGACCTGATGAAAGACAAAGTGTATGAAGACGTTGTGGTGAGCATTAAGCCTGGGACAGACAGACAGACGCAGCACCGATGGGCATTTCCATAGTGCAGTACCGCTAGTCTGCACCCGGACACACAGGAGCGGTATGCGGTACAGTAGTTGTCAGTTCCACACTGAAGGCTATGTACTCTAATAGAATTTACATATATGGATAAAGGTTTTGCATCACCTAGTAGATTATTAGGATGCATACATTTAATTAAAAAAAGAAAAAAAAGCTATATGAACATAATTTAGATATTTTATTTAACATCATGCAATCTAAGAAACTACAAAATGGTATTTCAAAAGTCTACAATAGTAGTACAGTATTTCATGTTAGATTTGGAAATGTCACATTTTTCAATTTTTGGAAAACTACAAAGCTATATGTCATTTCAATATGTCAGCGTAACATTATTATTTCAAATGGGTGTGATGCAAAACTTTTGCCCATAGCTGTAATGCCCCTCATATAATCTACTAAATAAAAACACTGGTTTGTTTTTCAAAGTTTTGTTTTTCTCTCATCTATAGCAGGTGTATCCTTTTACACCCAATTATTTAGTAAAAATAGTAGTGAACTACAGAAATAATTAATAATTAATAAAATAATAAAAAAAAAAAAAATAGTATCAAGCTGGCTACATGAAGGATGCTTATCAGGGGCGATGTATTAAATAGTGACTTGCCTGTCCTTGTATGAAATGTGGGAGGGATTAAACACTTCAGGGTTTGGACACCTCCGTAGACAGCAGTTTCATTGGTGCTGAGTGTTGCATTTCTTTCGTACATGAGTGTGTGTGTAATTTAAACAAACAAACAAAAAAAATTATATATATATATATATATATATATATATATATATATATATATATATATATATATATATATATATATATATATATATGCTTAAAATGCTACCAAACTTAAATTGTCCCGGATAGTTTGCATTTATCAAAATGAGACGTAGAATATCAAATTTCTGCTTTAAAATGCAGATTAACAAAAATCACAAAATGTAATGCAAAACAAAAAAAAAACATTTAACTGCTAAATTAGATTTAGTGGTGCATTAAGTCTGTGATGGGAAGGTTTTTTTTTTTTACAAAAAGTAACATTTTCTGCTTCATCACATAAAATCCTGTTCCTTTTCTCATCCACAACATATGAAGCAGCACTAAATAAACATTCGCTGTCAACATTGCTACATGGGGCTGAAAGACACTTTCTTACAGCTTCAGCCAAATTTGGAGAAATGCAATGTGTGCGTGTGTGTGTGTGTGTTGCATATGGCTGCAAGGAAAATTCCTGTCTTGGTAGTCTTGCGCCAAATAGTACGCATGCCGAATGAAACGTTGAATTTTAATGCGGTGAGAAATTAAAACATACAGTAAATATCGGTGTGCATAATCTGCTAAAACAACAAAAACAGGCAGATAGCCGATTTGTGCAATTGTCGTATATCGGTGCTGATTCTGCTTTGCTACCAACTTTATTGCTACACCCCTAGTTTATTTCTTTATTTGTTTTCTCACCACATATACACAACTTGGCCTGCAAAACAGGGTTAAAATTTGACTGAGCAGTGAAAAACAATGACCCATTGATGCTAATTTCCAGTCCATTTCTCTGAATTACTTACAGGCATTCCTTATAAGCAGCTAACAGTTGGGGTCCCCAAGGAGATCTTTCAGAATGAGAAGCGAGTGGCCCTGTCCCCGGTTGGGGTGCAGGCTCTCATTAAGCAGGGATTCAATGTGGTGGTGGAATCAGGTGCGGGAGAATCCTCCAAATTCTCAGATGAACATTACATTCAAGCCGGGGCCACCATCAAAGGGACCAAGGATGTTCTGGCTTCCGACCTGGTAGTCAAGGTAACTTTTTTTGCTCTGATGTTAAGGGAACTTGGAAAATACTTTATGAGGTCATGATTTCTGTTGTTGTCTGCTTGTGTTCAATATAGCTTTTATATGGGCTTATTTGGTTGTTAAAAAATGTTGCTTTTTGATAGAGAAATGGTAATACAAATTTGATTTGGTTTATTTCAAATGTGTGGCAGTTCTAGTATAAAATACAGGATCACGTAGAAATTCAATATAAATATATTAAACCGTGAGTGTGTGTTTGTCCTTGTTCAGGTTTGCGTGTTCTAATTTTGCTGAACCTTTTGTGATATTTCTATTTTCTTTCTTTCTTTCTTTTTTTAGGTGAGGGCTCCTATCTTCAACCCTGCACTTGGTACCCATGAGGTTGACCTTCTGAAGGAGTCTGCCACCCTGGTCAGCTTCATCTACCCTGCACAGAACCCAGAGCTCATTGATAAACTTTCACAGCGCAAGACCAATGTGCTAGCAATGGATCAAGTACCCCGAGTCACCATCGCACAGGGATATGATGCCCTCAGCTCTATGGCCAACATTGCAGGGTATGTTTTACTCCTTGGGAGTGCAAGGGAATGCTTGCCCAGGAGACCCTTAAAAGGGAAAGTTAGTTACTAGTAGGGTCTTGCTGTGTAACAGCTGTTGTCTACATATAGTAGAAACTGTACTTTTTTGTTCTTGCTGAATTGGAAGTTATGGCAGTATATCTAAATCCATATGCAGCCTAAGCCCTGTTTCCTTATCCTGAATCTACTGTTCCTATGTGCCATCCTGTCACAGTATGCCATTTAAGATAAGGAAGCTTATCTGAAACCGATAGATGCATTATCTGTGATGTACCACAAAATGTATAGTCCTCATTTGTGATTCATGCTCTTTGTGTATTTTGACAGTTACAAAGCTGTTATTTTGGCAGCTAATCATTTTGGACGCTTTTTCACCGGTCAGATTACAGCAGCTGGCAAAGTTCCCCCTGCTAAGGTAAGTACACCTTACTTTTCAGATTGCCAAAGTACAACAATGCTTCATTTAAATTCTTTAACGCAAAGGACCTGTCTATAATTCAGTTTGTGGCATTAATTCATGATAGGCAAACACAAATGAATCCATCAGTGAGAGAAGAAACCCTTGTAACTTGTATTACTATTGCAGCCTTTGAATTTCAAATGCGTGACTTGTGTATTTGCACACTGATGGTTTCTAATTTCAGGGTGCAGCCTCCTGCTGTAAAATGGGTGACATTGTCCAATTACATGCCTGTATTCCCTTCTGTATGTTTCCAGGTTCTTATTATTGGAGGTGGCGTTGCTGGTTTGGCTTCAGCAGGTGCTGCCAAAGCCATGGGTGCTATTGTGAGAGGATTCGATACCAGGTAGGCAAATACGAATATGATGATCAGAAAGCATAATCTTGTGTGAATGATGCAGCGTTCATTTTACCATTGTCCAGCAGATGGCAGTATTTGTAAAGAGATCTCTAGTGCTTCAGCTTCTATGAACCTGATGTCAGCCAATATAAATGATGGTTAAATCAAATAAGACTGCAATATTCCTTATCTTAAAGCTTAATAAATGAACTAATTTGTAAACTAAAGTTTTTAGCAGCATAAAGCAAAATTACTTTTAAGTTAGGTGATGATGGTTTATTTGTATATTGAATTGTGAAACTTCCCTAAATGATGATGATGATGATGATGATGATGATGATGATGATGTTGTTGTTGTCTGTACTTTATACAAAATAGTCCCTCGTTATCATTTTATCTTACCCATCATACAGTGTAGTCTTTTGGGACTTCTTTTATGATCTAGCTTACACCTTGAATTTCCTTTGCCTTTTACAGAGCTGATGCTTTGGAGCAGTTCAAGTCCCTGGGTGCGGAGCCACTGGCGGTGGATATAAAGGAGTCTGGGGAAGGTCAAGGGGGCTACGCTAAAGTAATGTCCAAGGAGTTTATTGAGGCAGAGATGAAACTGTTTGCCAAACAATGTCAGGAGGTGGACATTGTAATCAGCACAGCCCTCATCCCTGGTATGCTTAGCTCCTGCTTTCAAATGTTTGTAAGACTGGGATGATGCATTGACTGTTTTGAAATATGACACACAAATGTCCAAAAAAAAGAGTCACCAAAACCAAAAGGAACTACCGATTTTTAAAATACGGAATAGCTACTAAATTATTATTACATCAATTACATGAAATCAGATTCTGCATAACCCCTGTAAAAATGTCTTGCCTTATTTTTGCCAAGTGGTGATAAAAGCATGAAAATAATCCATTGAATAATTAAACAAGTAAATCCAAGTAAAGGATTGGTAGTTTTCAACAACATAATTATTTACAAAAACAGTCCTGTATCTTCGTGTCCATTTTGTATATTTTGTTTCTGTTAAACAGGACAGCATCCACATTCTTTGCTTTTAAAGAGGAACAAAGCTTGTTTACAATCTTCCCTGCCTTGCTGAAAACCCACTCACTGGGGACTAATGTTGTTGCTGCAATGCTTAAAATGCTTCTGGCCAAGCGGGCTACTCTTGGAAACCGATCTATGTCTCTTTTTCCACCATTTTATTTGTGTAGTGGTATAAATTAATAAAATTAATCCAAATACCATTACCTTATGTTTTTTGAATGGGGTACATAGTGAAAACTCAAGCAGGCAGAGGAAGCGTTGTCAACACACACACCCCCAAAAAGAAATATGCACATGCTTGACCATCGATGCATCACCCCAGCCTTAAATGTTTGCTCTTGTACTTTGTCAATTTTATATTTAATTTTTCTTTTCTAAAAACAGACTTTGCAGCAAATATTCTTTAAATAACTTGTTATTTGAATAGGATCCATTATCTAAAAATTTATAAGTTCTTCAGGATCTTTGTACTTTTGTCATTACTGCTAAACAAAAAAAAAATTGGTTCCTATTTACCTCTACTGGTAAAAAGGTTGCCTGTCAGCAAATCCTTGTGTCAGCTATGCAGATGGAGCTGGCTTTTCCAGCTGCACTAACAAGATGCCTATGCTGAGTATAGTAAGAACCCTGCTTCAAATCCAGCTATCACTGATAGATTTAAATACAGTAGAACCCCAGAGTTATGAACTGACCGGTCTGCCGAACCCCCACTTTTAACCGGAAGTATGCAATCACTGAATCATGCGTGCAATGGAGCCAGATAGGCGCTCCTACATAAGCGGTGTGCTGGTCATGGAGGCAAAATTATTGTACCAACGAATGTATTGAGAAAGGTGAGGCAGATTTCAAAGTAAGTATGGGCAATTTTACTGGGAACATTTTAGTATTAAGCAAAGCACAGTTTTTTTCTCAAGCCAAAGGAGGCTGAGTGACTGAGCAAGCTGCACGAATGCATTTTGTTTAAAAACAAGCACAACGTTAACCCAGGTTTTCCTGGACGTTTAAATGTGTGTTTTTGCTTCAGTTACGATTTCAATGGTAACTTCAGTTTAGCCTTTTTCTATTTACAGTACTGTTTTAAAGACTTTAGAACCATAACAATATGAGTATTGCATTACTGTGCTGTATCCTTGTATTATTCTTCAGTTTTGAGGGTGTAGATAGCAGGTGTACACATTTATTAAAGCCATTGAAAACTCATGTTCAGAGTTAAGCATTTCAGACTTACGAACAACCACTGTTCTCAAGGGGTTCGGAACTCTGAGGTTCTACTGTATTTTTACTTTTAAGTAATAATTATTTATTTGATACAACATTGACTGCAAAACTGAATTGCCTAAAAAAGGCGTAATGATCAGAATCGTTTTTATGACCACTCCTACCAATGAACCATATAGTCATCACTGTTATGTCCGTTACAGGCAAGAAAGCCCCAATTCTGTTCACTAGAGAGATGATCGAGAGTATGAAGGACGGGTCAGTTGTGGTTGATTTGGCTGCTGAGGCTGGAGGGAACTTTGAGACCACTGTACCTGGGGAGCTGACTGTGCACAAGGTAAAAGACAAAACCATGCATTCTCTTTCTGATTGAGGTCTTGGCCATTCAGGCTCATGAGTTTGGAAGTGTATTCATATAGCAAAGAAGAAGATGACACCTACGAGTTTCGAAGTCTTGCTCAGGTAAAGCTACCTGTACCAAAAAGAATGCACCCTCCATACTGCTACTGTTGTATTTGTTATCCCCTCTGGAGTTGAAATATGTAGATTGAGGCGATGTATGTATGAAGGTTATATTAGTTGTATTTGTTTGTTAGGGGGTGACTCACATTGGTTACACAGACCTCCCAAGTAGGTTGTCCTCTCAGGCCAGCGCTCTGTATTCCAACAACATCATCAAGCTGCTGAGGGCGATCAGCCCTGACAAGGACCATTTCTACTACAACGTGAAGGATGAATTTGATTTCGGTACCATGGACCATGTTGTTCGGGGCACAGTGGTAATGAAGGCAAGTAGAATGATAAAAAAAGTTGCTTAGGAAAACCTATACGTACTGTATGCATGTAAATATTTTTATATTCATCATTTGAACAGGTAGGACCAACTTAGATTAGGTTCTCATGACCTGGGGAACAGGAAAGAGGGAAGGTGTGTGTCCTAGGATGCTAATTCTGTAATAGAAATGTAGATGAAAAGTAAATAACAAACGTATTTCCACTTTAGAGACAAGAAACACAATTATATAAACTCTTTAGATACGAAGGATTATGTTGAACCAATCACTGAGAGTTTTTACATTTATGAACAATATGTTCCTATGTTAATATTATTCCTGTAAAATGTCCTTATCCTCCTTTTTCTTTTAATAGGATGGGAAGTTCATCTTCCCAGCTCCCCCTCCAAACAATATTCCTGTGGCTGCACCAGTGAAGCAGAAGTCTGTTCAAGAGCTGGCGGCTGAAAAGAAGGCTGCTGTTTCTCCTTTTGCACAGACCTTGACAAGTGCTGGCGGTTACACTGGAGGTGAGGAGGGAGTAAATCTGATCAAGTATTCACTACCAGTCAGGAAATCCTTTTCATCTTTTCAGTTTTAAAAATAAATTGACTTTTGCCTTCACATCATTGATTCAACTATTGCGAATGTTGTCCCTCAATATGTTGTTTCTAATTGAAAACTTTGATATATGAGTAGCTGCTGTAATACTCATTTACTGTGGTTGTGCTATAGACTGCAGTACCACTAATGATCAGCCTCTCTTGTGTTCAGATTAGTCAGGTTTGAAAAAGGTGCAAGTCACTTATATTGCTAACAGATGGCCTAAATGCCGCAGTTTAAAATCAGTTTGAGTATCTCAGCAAGTCCTGGCTGGAGATCAAAGCAATTGAATTCCAATTTGAAGACAAGCCATTGCTGAATTTCCACGCCACAGTATTTAAAATAAATGAATTGTTAGAAATTCCGTTCTTGGGTGTTTCACATCAAGAAAGGTACTGTATTTTGGGGGGACAAAAAAACTAGTTCTGCCTCATGTCTGCATTTAAAGGCTCCTAATTGGTTTAAAATGAAGTGTCCCTTGAAGTGCCAGGAAACCAGGAATCATAAAAAGGGCAACATTAAAATCTAAACTATTTTCCCACAGTCCTTGACCTGCTTATAAAAAGGCCCCACTTGCAGTTAGCTATGTCTGTGCTGAGTCTGCTTGGGGCGTATTGTATTTACTTAACAGATATTCTGTAGTAAATGTAGTATTTCATTGTCTTTGTTAATTTTATTCCAAGCAGCAGGGATGCACAGATTGACTGAGGTAAAGGTAAACCATTGCATGCCTGTTCAGTGCTTCAAGCGCTCCTATGAGAAGCACAGCAGACTGCAGATACATAGTGGGAACAATTTCAATAAAATATAATAATGGATTTGTAAAAAATTGCCCTTTTTTTGTAGTAAATTTCATTTGATGGCAAATATTAGGAGAATGAAACTGTTGTGAAATGCATTAATCATAATTCTAAGGCTTGCAAATCCATTTGTTTTATTGAATCAGACCCAAAACAGAATGAATGGATATGATTCATTGCAGTTAGTCCTTCTCTTGTTTTTTTTTTTTTCTTAGTCATTCACTTTTATTTGCACATGGTTCCACAATAATACCACATTTGATAAATTTATGTCAATTTAGATTTTGTCATTCAGAAGGCTTGAAGGCTGCTGAATGTTTCAGGAAGAATACTTGTATAAAGTTACTGTAGAAGTGAAGCATATGGACGGGGGCCTGGGTTGCCCTCACTCTGTTTTGTTTAATATCCTAAATATCCTGCTCCTAATCCAGTTCCGATGGGGAAAAAAATCAAAGTGGCAGTAAGCACTACACTTTGTGCTATGGAACATAAAACTCAATTGTGGATGCAAGAATTCAGGAGGATACAGAGCACTTAACATTTTAAAAATGATTATTCATTGTTAAACCAAGGTCATTAACATTAATGTTAGAAATGTAGAGGCTTGATGGTCCAGCAGTTAAAGAAAAGGGCTTGATACCAGGAGGTTCCAGCTCTGCCACTGACTCCCTGGGTGTGACCCTGAGCAGGTCACTTAACCTCCTTGTGCTCCGTCCTTCGGATGAAACCGAGGTCCTGTTGTAAGTGACTCTGCAGCAGCAGTGACCCCTAGTCTCGAAGTCGCTTTGGATAAAAGCATCTGCTAAATGACTGAATAATAATAATAGTAATAATGTACTTGTTTTGTCACAGGTATTGCTACTTTAATAGGACTGGGCCTCGCTGCTCCTACTGCTGCCTTCACTCAAATGGTGACAACCTTTGGTTTAGCTGGAATTGTGGGCTACCACACAGTCTGGGGTGTCACTCCGGCCCTTCACTCTCCACTCATGTCTGTCACCAATGCCATCTCGGGTAAGCCTTCTTAGAAAAGTCTTTTTTGTGTTCCTTTTATTTTAATTATTATTCAGAATCTCAACTAAAGACTGCAGTCGACAAAATTCCATGCATTGTCAGCCTTAGGTTTGATTCTGTCTCGGGGTGTAATCACAGAGTTCTATACTGTATTTTTGTTTGTTTGTTTGTATGAATGGATGTGTGATTGGTTTTTGAAAAAACAAAGCTGGTGTAAGAAAGCCTATGTATTTGATAATAATCCTCTGCTATCAAACACTAGATAGGTACTTTTCTGTACAATGCAATAGTTCGCTAAACCCAACAGAATGAAGTGCCTGTAAAATAGAATCAATCTGCTGTCAGTTCATGGAATATAGTGCAGTGGAGTATCCACAAACCAGTTAGTCCATCATTTTGATGGTGGTCAGAAAAACTGCTGTTTTTCAGAAATGCAGCTTCTCAAAGAATGAGACTTTGTTCCAACCCTGTCTTTGTATTTTTGTCATAACATCAGTATTTAAGAGAGGTTAAGCAAACTATTTTTTGTGAGCTAAGCAAGGTTATTTTTTTTTTCTGAATTGATTGAAATTCATAAGAAAAATTATATGCTTCCCAAATAGTTTACTTTTCATAAGCATTTTTAACAGTCCAGGCCTGTATTAAATGATTGACATGGATTGGAATTTGCTGAATGTCAAGTGAGTTTAACTGGCATGCTATGCATAAAGAGCTCTACTCACCCACTTCAATAAAATACATGTGTCACATGTGCAAAAGGTTTGCATTCTGTACAAAAAAGCGACACATGTTTACTTTAAAGATCATAACATATTGTAGCGACTCTAAGTTGACATAATAGGTGAACTTTAAATGTGAAGTCAAATACATTTTTTTGTGTGAAACGCATTATGCTCCTAACAAAGTACAAGCTCTGTGTCATCATATTTCTCGATGTTTCTTTTTTTGGACAGGTTTGACAGCAGTTGGTGGATTGTCTCTGATGGGAGGGGGCCTGGCCCCCACTGCTACTGCAGAGGTACTGGCTGCATTGGCAGCCTTCATCTCCTCGGTCAACATAGCCGGTAAGCGATTCTGAGCAATCTGCACATCAAAACTAAACATCAAGTGACCCTATAAAAAAATCAAAGACCTTTTTTTTAAAAAATTTATTTAATTATTTTTTATTATGTTAATTTTTTTTGTACATTAAATAACATGAATTTATATTTTACAAAAAACAAGTTTACAAGTTAGCTACATTGGTTTGACAGCCTGGATGTCCTCCAACCCAGCCTTTCCCAGCTTTGTTTCCAACCAGGCAACAGTTTTAGTTTTAGATGAGGTACTGTTCCCTTTTCAAGAAGGGAATATTAACCATTACAAATGGGTGTTTCCCCTTTAAGACACCCAAACCTGAAGATTTTTATACCAAAGACTCTCGTCAGAGCAGGGAGATGCAGCAGCTGCTGCTCCACCGCCACAACACACGGCAGCTATGTGCCCTGGTAACATCGCCATTTGCCAAGCTGATTATTTCAGAGAACTGATATGTATTATCTTTTTTTTTCCGTATATACCTTTTTAACGATTTTAGCCTTGCTTTTAAGTGCTGAATTATTACTGAATCGCTGAAGTAAAAATTGTTTATTTCGAGCTTTTTTTGTTTTACAGTCTATGCTGGCTAAGTCCCACCGTGGCCTTGTGCGCCGTGGGAAGCCTGCAGCTCGAGTAGCTGTTCCTTCCCGGGCAAAACAGTAACTGCGACCTGTCGTCCCCGATCCTAAGGGACTGAGGTTACTGTTTCGGTGCAGGCTGCTTCTAGTCTCATGGTTGTACGGATTAGAAGTTTAGCCAGTGGCTGACTGGCAGGTGGGCATCCCTGCTAAAGTGCCACTAGCAGTAACAGCGATGTATTGCCCGCGATCTCACAAACGAGATCGAGGTTACTGCTTCGTACCGAGTGCACGGTCGGCACACAGTGTCGACCGAAAGTGCACCGCGTCGGTGCAGAGTATCGGTACAGAGTGCAAACACGTCGGTACCGAGTGCATTGTGTAGTTTGTTGACACTACTGTTGTGTACACTGTGGCATGTCATTCTAGGGACCGTTCCCTCACGCCTGCGCAGTGCTCTGCATCATCAGTGAGGCTGGTCCCTCCTCCCATGTTTCTGTACCAAGAGAGGGTAGGTGCAGAAGGAGCCCAGTCGAGGAACCATGCTCCTCCACTCCTTCCTCATCATCTTCCTCCAGTTCCCCTTCACCCTCACTCCTCCAAAGCTGAGAAGGAAGAAAGCTCGCCGCTCACATTCGGCAAGCAGGGGACGGATTGATAAGATCTGCTGAGCTGCTGCAAGTGTTCAGCCCCACCGATACTGCCAGTGGCTACACCATCCGCCTCCCCTGCAACTTTGCAGACAGTGGCTGGCAAGGTGGAGAGTGATATGCTTTGTATTGCAGCCTCCGAGGAGGTTGACAATCACGTGGGTTTCCCATCTGACGATGTGGAATTGGACATTCCAGTGGCACAGCTCTCTTTGTCAGCAGAGCTTATGCCCCTAATGCAGCGGGCTACTGCAGTCTTGCAGGTGCCCTGGGCTGCAGCAAAAGAGGAGAGGCGCTCAATATATGATGAGCAACCAACAGTCGCTCCTGCTACCCCTCTGCTCCACCCGGATATTCTGTTCGAGTTGAAGTCCACCTGGGAACACCGTGCCACGGCAACGGCAGTTTCAAGTACAATGGACTCCTTGTACAGGGTATTTGAAGCGGACAAGCTGAGTCTTTCCACCTGTAGAGGCCCCCATTGCTGCGCTTGTTCAACCTGCCAAATTGTCCTTATTATCCAAGGACGTGGCATGCCTGAACAAACAATGCAGAGTGACAGAAGTCATTCTTTAAAAAGGCATACGCGGCTAGTGCTTTCACCGCAAGACTGGGAAACTACAATAGTATTCTTGTAGCTTATCAGGTACACCTTATTGGGTCCGTCACTGAGACCCATAAGCCTTCGTCTCAACAGCTGGACTAGCTTTGTTTGATCTCCAGGAACCTGTTCAGGCTATACAAGCTTAGTGGACAGTCGATGGGCATAAACCTGGCAGCATTGGTGGCTGCTCGCAGACAGCTCTGGCGATTAAGACCGCATTCCTGGAAACTCCTGTCACCCCAGGTCACACGTTTGGCCCAGCAGTGGACGAGATGCTGCAACAGTATCAGCACGCCAAGGAACTGGTACGTCTCCTTCCTAAGCACCCACCTCCACCATGCAAGCCTGCAACACAGTCGCACCCTAAGCTACGGTTCCAAATGATGCCTATTTCCACATCCCCATAAAACCAGCGCACAGGAAATACCTGAGGTTCTTTTTTCAGGGAACAGTGTACAAGTTCTGCGTTCTGCTGTTCGGCCTCTCTCTGGCTCCACGCGTTTTTACAAAATACATGGAAGCTAAATTGGCCCTGTTGAGACTGGGAGGCATCAGAGTCCTCAACTATCTGGCCGACTGGATCATTTGCACTGGGTGTCCAGTACAAGCGCACGAACACAGAGCTCATAATCAACCATCTCCCTCTGTTAGGTCTGAAAGTGAACTATGCAAAGAGCCAGCTGGTGCCCGCCCAGATGGTTACTTATCTGGGGGTGCGTCTGGAGTCGGGGCTCATGTTGGCCACCCTGTCAGACGAGTGAAGAGAGTATCCACCTGTCTAGAGCTGTTTCAGCTCGGCAGGGCACTACCCGTAGTGGCTTTCCAGAGGCTTCTGAGCATCCAGTATCCTCCCACTGGGTCTTCTGCATATGCACCCCCTGCAGGTTTGGTTCAACCGCACAGTTTGTCAGCCGGTGTGGAACTGCGACCTATTGACAGTGTCCAATCGCTGTCTTGGTGGAGACAGCTGGCCCATCTATGCCTAGGCGTAGCACTGGGCAGCGTCACCAGGAGAGAGGTCATCACCACAGACGCAACCAACTGAGGCAGGGGTGGAGTGTGGAAGGGCCGAGGCGTGCAGGATGTGTGGCAGCCCCCGTGGGAGGGTAACCACATCAATATTTTGGAACTGTAGGCAGTGTACCTGTCCTTGCAAACATTTTTGGAGAAGGTTTGGGGAAGACACGTCCGTATGGACAATACGTCTTTGGTGATTTAAAAGTAGTGCTCAATGCACTGACAAAACTTCAATTTGTAGCCCATGCATTCAGCTGAGCTCAAATTTTTGTCTTTCAAGGCAGCTTTCTTGCTTGCTATCACCTCCGCTAAGCGAGTGAGTTGAATGCAGGCCCTCTGTTTTGAAAGCTTGTCTAATTTTTTCAGAGGCCAGAACGAGGGTCACTCTTCGTACTAACCCGGCTTTTTTGCTGAAAACCATCTCGGCTTTCCACGTTAACCAGTCAGTGGAATTGGAGGCTTTTCATCCCCGTCTCCAATCTAACAGGGAGCGCCAGCTCCGTATGCTTTCCCCAGTGCAGGCATTAGTATATTATGTTGACAGGACTAAAAGCTGGAGGCAGTCAGAACAATTTTTTGTTTGTTACGGGGCTAAATCTCAGGAACAGGCTCTGTCTAAACAGTGATTGGCAAGACCTTTTTGAATTTGGCCTTTTCTGCTGGAGTTCTCTTCTTACAAGTTTAATAAAAGGTTACTCAAAATTGTTAGAATGACTACTGGTACAAAATGAATGGATCCATAGAAATAAATTCACTCTGAATTCAGGAATGCACACAAAATATACTTAAAGTAGTACTGCTGTTGAAAACTGCAAACCAACAGTAAAACAGCAAGACTGGCTAAATCCTTCTTGACATTATGTAATGCAGGGGTAGGCAACCTTCGGCACTTCCAATCCATTCCATTGCAGGACTTTGTTCAATCCTAAATTATTTACAGTGCCTTGCGAAAGTATTCGGCCCCCTTGAACTTTGCGACCTTTTGCCACATTTCAGGCTTCAAACATAAAGATATGAAACTGTAATTTTTTGTGAAGAATCAACAAGAAGTGGGACACAATCATGAAGTGGAACGAAATTTATTGGATATTTCAAACTTTTTTAACAAATAAAAACTGAAAAATTGGGCTGCAAAATTATTCAGCCCCTTAAGTTAATACTTTTAGCGCCACCTTTTGCTGCGATTACAGCTGTAAGTCGCTTGGGGTATGTCTCTATCAGTTTTGCACATCGAGACTGAAATTTTTGCCCATTCCTCCTTGCAAAACAGCTCGAGCTCAGTGAGGTTGGATGGAGAGCATTTGTGAACAGCAGTTTTCAGTTCTTTCCACAGATTCTCGATTGATTCAGGTCTGGACTTTGACTTGGCCATTCTAACACCTGGATATGTTTATTTGTGAACCATTCCATTGTAGATTTTGCTTTATGTTTTGGATCATTGTCTTGTTGGAAGACAAATCTCCGTCCCAGTCTCAGGTCTTTTGCAGACTCCATCAGGTTTTCTTCCAGAATGGTCCTGTATTTGGCTCCATCCATCTTCCCATCAATTTTAACCATCTTCCCTGTCCCTGCTGAAGAAAAGCAGGCCCAAACCATGATGCTGCCACCACCATGTTTGACAGTGGGGATGGTGTGTTCAGGGTGATGAGCTGTGTTGCTTTTACGCCAAACATAACGCTTTGCATTGTTGCCAAAAGTTCGATTTTGGTTTCATCTGACCAGAGCACCTTCTTCCACATGTTTGGTGTGTCTCCCAGGTGGCTTGTGGCAAACTGTAAACGACACTTTTATGGATATCTTTAAGAAATGGCTTTCTTCTTGCCACTCTTCCATAAAGGCCAGATTTGTGCAGTATACGACTGATTGTTGTCCTATGGACAGAGTCTCCCACCTCAGCTGTAGATCTCTGCAGTTCATCCAGAGTGATCATGGGCCTCTTGGCTGCATCTCTGATCAGTCTTCTCCTTGTATGAGCTGAAAGTTTAGAGGGACGCCAGGTCTTGGTAGATTTGCAGTGGTCTGATACTCCTTCCATTTCAATATTATCGCTTGCACAGTGCTCCTTGGGATGTTTAAAGCTTGGGAAATCTTTTGTATCCAAATCCGCTTTAAACTTCTCCACAACAGTATCTCGGACCTGCCTGGTGTGTTCCTTGTTCTTCATGATGCTCTCTGCTTTAAACGGACCTCTGAGACTATCACAGTGCAGGTGCATTTATACGGAGACTTGATTACACACAGGTGGATTCTATTTATCATCATTAGTCATTTAGGTCAACATTGGATCATTCAGAGATCCTCACTGAACTTCTGAGAGAGTTTGCTGCACTGAAAGTAAAGGGGCTGAATAATTTTGCACGCCCAATTTTTCAGTTTTTATTTGTTAAAAAGTTTGAAATATCCAATAAATTTCGTTCCACTTCATGATTGTGTCCCACTTGTTGTTGATTCTTCACAAAAATTACAGTTTCATATCTTTATGTTTGAAGCCTGAAATGTGGCAAAAGGTCGAAAGTTCAAGGGGGCGAATACTTTCAAGCAAGGCACTGTAATTGACCCTGTTGGAGGTCAATTAAATAATTAAGGTGCTATTTAGAACAAGGTCCTGCAATGGAATGGATTGGAAGTGCTAAAGGTTGCCTACCCCTGATAATGCCTACATAAACATTAATCTCCAAACATACTTCCATAAATTCAAGTCTTAATCTGTTTTGGTCATAAACTTGTAGAAACTCTAGAGAAGTTTAAAGTGAGCTTGAAGCCTGGCAGTTGTGACAGAGAAATGCCTGTGTACGTGTTCCTAGCCCAGTTCTGTGAAAGCTTTTTATAAGTCTCCCAGCTCATGTTTCAATGTCCAAGGGTCACCACCAGCCTTGTAAATGAACTTGCTGTTAATTTGTTTATTCATACACAGTGTCCTTGGCTTCAGCACTGCATCACACTTGAGTGCAGATGATTTGATTATAAGAGTTCTTACTGTTAGATTATACAAAAGAAGTACAGAATGATATATCCACACTCGAGTCTATTAAAATAGTTGCCAGAATGTGCTGTGTATTTAGAAAAAGAGGGACTGTGTGCTCTAAAAGAGTTTGGCTTGGGAACTTATTAGTCAATATCTGTACCCTGTGTCATATACCTGTCAAACGTTTACTGCCATAAAATGCATAGAATTCATAATGCGTTGCTTATAGCAGTTGTCAAGAAAATTGGCAGATGCAGATAATGTACTAATATTAACACCTCTGACTTGTTTTGTATCTTTTCTCTGCAGGTGGCTTTCTTGTCACCAAGAAAATGCTGGATATGTTCAGGCGTCCCACTGACCCCCCTGAGCACCACTACCTGTACCTCCTGCCTGCTGGGGTTTTCGTGGGAGGATATGCTGCTGCACTCAATTGCGGTTACAAAATTGAGGAGGTGAGGGGCTCTCCAGAAAACACAATATACTTCACTGCACAGCACACATTCTCAATAACTGTCAAATGATTCTTAACCTATTCTTTATTATTGTGCTTATATCTACAGCATACCTTGTACTCTAAACATATTGTAAGATTCCCATGGTGTATTTGTAAAAAGATAAATATGTTCTGAATACATAGAAAAACAGATCATTTATGTAGTCAGTCTGTGTTCCTTTGGGATGGTATAGCATTGGTTTCTCTTTTCTTTTTATTTCTCTTCTATATCCCCTAGACAGTGATTGTGATTGTTATGAAGTGTTACTGAGCAACATTATTACCTTAACCTTGACATTTTTATTACACAGCAGGAAACAGAAAATTACAGGTTGCTAGCAAAAATAATGACCTTGTTTCTATTAAATATTGCCTTGTTAAAACTCTAGCACTTCAAGACGGGATGTAGTAGTTACAGGATAGTGATGTCTGTGCGACCGCCTTTTAAAATTCCACCCCGTACAAGGGATGTGCTTTTGGTACATTTGTATGAATGTTTAAATGCTATGCAGGTGTCAGCGTTAAACCATATCTACATACACATAGACTCTTTATATTGCATTCTGTTGTATACTGACAGCCCTGGTTACAGTGCCTTGCATAAGTATTTACCCCCCTTGGACTTTTCCACATTTTGTAGTGTTACAACCTGGAATTAAAATGGATTTAATTGGGATTTTTACCATTTGATTTACACAACATACTTAACACTTTGAAGGTGCAAAATATTTTTTATTGTGACACAAAAGTTAATTAAACAAACAAAAAAAAATTGTTGGTTTGCATAAGTAATACTTGGTAGAAGCACCTTTGGCAGCAATTACAGCTGCGAGTCATTTTGGGAAGTCTCTACCAGCTTTGCACATCTGGATCCTGCAATTTTTGCCTATTCTTCTTGGCAAAATTGCTCAAGCTCTGTCAAGTTGAATGGGGACCGTTGGTGAACAGCAATTTTCAAGTCTTGCCACAGATTCTCAATCAGATTGAAGTCTGGGCTTTGACTGGGCCATTCTAAGACATTCAGGTTCTTGTTTTTAAACCACTCCAGTGTAGCTTTGGCTGTGTGTTTAGGGTCATTGTCCTGCTGGAAGGTGAACCTCCGCCCCAGTCCCAGGTCTCTTGCAGACTGAAACAGGGTTTCCTCTAGGATTTCCCTGTATTTGGCTCCATCTATCTTGCCCTCAATCCTGACCAGTTTCCCAGTCCCTGCCGATGAAAAGCATCCCCATAACATGATGCTGCCACCACCATGCTTCACCGTGGGGATGGTGTTCTCAGGGTGATGAGCAGTGTTGGCTTTGTGCCACACATAGCGTTTTGCGCTAAGGCCAAAAAGTTCAATTTTGGTCTCATCAGACCAGAGAACCTTTTTCCACATGTTTGCTGTGTCTTCCACATGCCTTTTGGCAAAATCCAAATGGGATTTGATATGTTTTTTTCAGCAATGGCTTTCTTCTCGCCACTCTTCCATAAAGCCCAGCTTTGTGGAGCGTCCGGGTTATAGTTGTCCCATGGACGGTTTCTCCCATCTTTAGCTGTGGATCTCTCCAGCGCCTTCAGAGTTACCATTGGCCTCTTGGTTGCTTCTCTGACTAATGCCCTCCTTACCTGGTCACTGAGTTGGTGGATGGCCTTCTCTTGGCAGAGTCGCGGTTGTGCCATATTCTTTCCATTTTTTAATAATGGATTTAACGGTGCTCCGGGGGATGTTCAAAGTTTGGAATATTTTTTTATAACCCAACCCTGATTGGTGCTTCTCTAGTACTTTATCCCTGACTTGTTTTGATAGCTCCTTGGTCTTCATGATGCTGTTTGTTTAGAAATGCTCTCTAACAAACTCTGGGGCCTTCCAGAAACAGGTGTATTTAATCTGAGATCATGTGACACTTTAATTGCACACAGGTGGACTCCATTCAACTAATTATGTGACTTCTGAAGGCAATTGGTTGCACCAGAGCTTATTTAGGGGTGTCACAGCAAAGGGGGTGAATACTTATGCAATCAAGACTTTTCAGTTTTTTATTTGTAAATAATTTTGAAAAATATGTAGATTTTTTTCCCCACTTCTACATTATGGTCTATTTTGTGTAGATCAGTGACAAAAAATCCTAATTAAAACCATTTTAATTCCAGGTTGTAACACTACAAAATGTGGAAAAGTCCAAGGGGGGTGAATACTTATGCAAGGCACTGTAGTATTTTCTAAGCAAAGAAACCATAACATTAAGCAAATAATGTTTTAACATTGCAAAGACCTAACTACAAAGTTAAGCTACAAAAAACACACCAAAGTATATATTGAAATTAGGGCTGTCACTCGATTCAAATTTTATATTGGTTAATTTATGGGCATTAGTTGATTTAACCAGTAGATTCATTTGTGCACATTTTTAATAAAGGTAACGATCTTATAGTGGCTGTCCTGCATGTAATACTGAAAAATCAATAGAATCTTAAAAAAAAAGGGAATTTGGTCTTTTTTAAAAGCATTTGTATTATTATTTTTATCTTCGTAAATGTCTGTTGGTATTTGTACTGCACTATTGAGATGTACCTGTAGGCACACAGTGAATAAAATAAAAAAAACAGCTTATATTTGTTGCAGAACCTATCAAATGCACAGATTCCAATGCATTGTGATATTAATGGTTCAAATGTATGTATGGATTTATTTATTTATTTTTTAAATCTCCCCTTCAGTTGACAAATTACATGCAGTTGTAGACAAAAGTTTACATACCCCAATGGAATGTTATAATTTCTAGAAATTTCTTAAAGGATTTTAGGAAAAATCTTTTGCAGCAAAAGTTTTGCTTTTGTGGATGAGGAAAACTAGTTACAAGAAATAGACAAGGAAAATAAAATTACCGTACAACCTCCATTTTCCAAACATCTATTTTCCAAACAACAACCGCCTCCCCTGCACTCCACCCCCCTATTCTTGCCATGTGTTTAATACGCAACTAAATGTCTGCGCGCTTATTGGCGTCCGGTTGTGGTGTTTTACGTTGTGCGTAGTTTTGAAGTACAGTGTACTGCAGCGATGGAGGGGAAAAGAAAAAGAACGGTACAGAATCTTTCACAAAAAATTTAAATTGTTAAACGTTTGAAGTCAGGTGAAAGTGTTACCCAATTCAAGATTGGAAAATCTACAGTAAGCGATCTGAAGAGAGATGGTGAAAATTTGTTAGTTTGTGAGCAAGAGGGATACACTAGTTAGGAAGTCCTAGAAAAACAATGAAGACGATAAGCTGGACAAAGCAGTCTGGTGTTCCACCAGTCCCACTTGCAGCCAATTCACTTTGAATATCTTTGGCAGTCAATCTCAGATTGTTGTCAACCTTCCTCACTATTCTTCTACTTGTTCTCGGTGAAAGAACCTTCTTTCTTCCAGACCGAGGGAGCGTTGTGACAGTTCCATGAGTCTTGTACTTCTTGATAATAGAAACAATAGTTGAAATTCGGATACTCAAATGCTTGGAAATCTTCTTGTGTCCTTCTCCAGCTTTATGACAATAAATCGTTTTCTGCTTAAGGTCTTCAGATAGCGCTTTACTTTTTCCCCTATTGACTTATTTGTAATGACAGCATTCATCCTATGCCTAACCCTTTTATGCTCTGTAAGAATGTTCACCTATAAGCCAGCAATTTCTAGACCTTTCTATAATCTATTTCTTGTAACTTTTTTTTTTTTTTTCCTCATCCACAAAAGAAAAACTTTTGCTACAAAAGATTTTTCCTAAAATTGTTTGTTTTTGAGAAATTTCTAGAAATGATAAATTTCTATTAACTTGACTACAACTGTAGATATCAAGGACATTTTATTATTATTTTTTTAAACAAACGATTTGCATAAAGTTGTACTGGTAAATTAAAGCCTATACATCATCATTTATTTACAGGTATGCATTCTCTTAATTAATATTGGGGATCTTCCTTTTAAAATCGTGTTCTTCATATTCACAGGGATGTAATGGGTAAATAAATGTCAGTCACCACCTGGAGCGTTCTGTTTATTATGGATGTTTGCTTTTTACTGCCATCAGTAACTCCATCTACAGTAATTTCTGAATGCTTTCATTTCAAATGGTGAAGAATTGAATGTGTTTTTGTGGTACGGCCATTTTGTTTGGCATAATTATTTACATACCACGGTTTTCTCATCCGGCTCCTCAAAATGCTTCCAAACGTGGCTTCGCTTTGTTCCTTTGTTTAGAGATGCCATTTTATTAAAAATATATAACAAACTTCAGAAAAAAACGCTTGTCATTAACTTTTACACTGTGGCGTTGATACCGTACCACGTCTACTACAGCATGAAAAACACAGTGCACCAGTAAAGCGCCAGATCGACAGAGAATAAAACCCGCCCCAGTATCAATCTTTGTTGTACCAATTAGAAAAGCTACTTCCTTTTCATAATATCCGTCCTTACTCTGGCTTCACTGCAGTCGGATATGTGACGACTGACTCTATATGATAATAAATTACTAAAATTAATACATTAATACATATGCCTTTGAAATTTGTCACGTGAGCGATTGTACGTGTAGCATATTATTCAACTTTAACCACTACTTTGGAGTTTATACGTTTTAAATGTTTAGAATTCCCATCCCTACCCCATAACACTCTGTATTCTTTTATTAGTGAATTTCAAAGTGATAAAGAACCTCTTGTCTCCTGTATACTGTACGTGTTGATGATTTTTTTAAATGCAATCATGATTGCTGTGGTGTTTGTAGTTGTGGTTTTTACAGTAACGTTTAGGTGTGATTAAACTCTGTTATGGCATTAGCACAATTTTATTGAGAGCAACAACCTGTTGTTCTAAAGAGATGCCTTTTACTTGGAATCCTAATTTACAAGACAAGCGCCTGCCAAGGGGCTTTGCCATTTTATACATGGGGGTTGAGGGGTGGGAATTTTTAAATTTGGGTTTTCTCTATTTCGTTTCCTCATTTACTTTTGAATATGTTAGTGTAGTGGTTCTGCCATGTGCTGAAATTAGTGTTTTGAAATGTTAAACCTACAATAGTTATAATTTAATTAAAAAAATAAAAAAAATACAAAAATACAGGCTTTCCTTTGTTAAACCAAGCTCCATGAATGCTGTGCGTCTCTCTCTCCAGATGATGTACCTAGGCTCTGGCTTGTGCTGTGTAGGAGCCCTGGCCGGCCTCTCCACCCAGAAGACGTCCCGACTCGGCAATGCCCTGGGCATGATGGGCGTTGCTGGTGGTCTGGCAGCCACCCTTGGAGCTCTGAAGCCTTCTCCTGAACTCCTGGCTCAGATGAGTGGCGCCATGGCCGTTGGTGGCACTTTGGGTAAGTGTAAGAGCTTGAAATGTCATTTTGTCTCTTATCCCCAAAGCCATTTTAGAGCAATGTAGCTCAGCACAAATGATATGTTTAATTATCTTTGCCATTTACAGTATGCCTACCCTCTCTGGGGGGACAATTCACAAGTAGGGACTGAAATCTAAAGCACATAAGGGGTGAACCTCATAAATTTATTTATTTTTATTTTTTTATTCTCAAAGGAATTTTGTCTTCAGTACTTTGTGTGTTTAACCCCACTTAACATACTTTTAGGATTGACTATTGCAAAGCGAATCCAGATCTCGGACCTGCCTCAGCTGGTTGCTGCCTTCCACAGCTTGGTGGGGCTGGCTGCAGTCCTGACCTGCGTCGCAGAGTACATGGTGGAATACCCACATTTCGCCACTGACCCAGCTGCCAACCTCACCAAAATCGTAGCCTACTTGGGTACCTACATCGGAGGAGTGACCTTCAGCGGCTCCCTCATCGCTTATGGGAAACTCCAGGGTATGTTTGTTTTGGGGGGGATTCAAAAGATATTAAAATGAAGTAAGGTTATGTATTTGGCAGAGCTGACTGCTATAAATATGACACACATGTGACTATAAACCTTAGACATGGCAATTTTATTAATGTCTATTTCTTTTTAAATCCCAGGACAAATACATTGGATAAAATATATTTATTCTGGTATTTCTATGCCCTTCATTTTATGTAATCGCTTTATCATATGACTTGGCATTCCGGAAGTTCACAACACTGTCATAAATATTACTTCAAACTATTCTTCTTTGTTGTCACATTATCTATAATAATATACATACTGCCTCCTTAAACAGTTTTTGCATTGTACTTCGCAGCAAAATGATGGTTTCAGTAAATCAGTAATTTGAACGTATTACAAGCTAGTAAGCTAAATTAGTAAAGAAATAATCAAATGAAAAATAATTCAGGAAAACCAAAATAACATGATCGTTTTAATGATTTTAAATATATGATCATATTACTTTTTATTCTTATTAGTCTGGCCTTTTGCCTTTTATTACAGCATCTGAATTGCTTAGCATAGCATGTACAGCCTTTTGCACAAATATCTGAGCTGGCTGCTTTTCACCTACTGTACCTTTTTTTTATTTTTTTCCAAATTGATCTAACAGTGCTCTATTTCATTCTGAACTAGACATTGACTGAGCCATGGAACCAACCATTTCCAGACCAAAACATTTAATCAAAGTCAACATTTACTGCCAGCTGAGGCAACTTGTGGCAAAACTATTGCGTTTAGCTTCATATAAAGTGCACAGTACTGTAGGAAGCACAGCCCTGTCTAGTCTGTATCCAGACCCAACATCAGATTAGGACCCAATTAGTCTGCAGCCTCCAGTCATTTTCCACAGCTCTTCAGTGTGGTACAGTATGCCCTCCTGAATCATTAAACAGTAGAACAATCTTGTATGGAAACCTTTACAAACAACGGGCAATTAGCAAGGCTTTAATAAAAACCCTTTCTTGCCTCTTGTCAGTATAACAAGTGCTTTATCATTCTTCTGTGGATCATTTAGTTTTCCAGACTTCAATTTTTTTTTTCTTTGACTTGAGTCTATTACATTGATGAAGGCACTAGCCAAAAAAAAAAAACTTGCCATGGTTAGTACACAGGCTTCTATTGCTGAAATCTGCTATTCTCTCAAAGGTGTCCTGAATTCATCACCTCTGATGCTTCCCGGACGTCACTTCTTGAATGCTGGGCTGATGGCAGCTAGTGTGGGTGGAATGATCCCTTACATGATGGATCCCAGCTACACCACTGGTATCACCTGCCTGGGCTCTGTGTCTGCGCTGTCTGCCATCATGGTAAATACTGACTGACAACCGTCTTCCCAAATTCCAGCACTGGCCTGAACATGCGTCAGGGACACTAACGTACTAATCATGATATGTATAGGATACTAAGTTGTGGCATCATATTTGTTATATTCTAAGATAACTTTTTCATATTTTACATAGACAACAAAGGTGATTTATTCAGTGATGCAATTTACTGTATTTAAACATGTATTTCACCAGTTTTCAAACTCAAATATTTTCTGTAGGTGGAGTTTAAATATCTACATTACATTAATGTAGAAAAAATACAATATAGAAAAGATAGTTGAAAGTGACTTTGTAAATGTTTTAAGATTAGCTAGCAATCATACTTCAAAGTCCAGCTGTTTTTTTAGTTTTTGTTTAATATAAAGTTTTCCAGATGGAAGGATTAAGATGCATGTTTAGGATTTTTAATTCAAAAAGGTGGATAAAGAGACACTCCTCCATTGTGGATTTATGTACTGATGCACAATGAAAATGCAACAGTCCTCAATAACTCATTGGACACAGACATAATATTATTTGCATTTTAAATAGTGAGCAGATTTGTTGATTTGTTTTAGTATTGTTCCTTGGTATAACAAAATACTGAGCTCAAGTCATATGATTTCATAAAAATGCCAGGTACTCAGTGTTTAGTATTTGAGTTGAGTTAAAATTGCCAAAATTAGTTGATTTAAGAATCTGTATAAATAGCCATTCGCAAAGACACGATTTTAATTAACACAAGAACAGCGAAAGATACGACCATGCTCCGCTTGAGTAATGAAGATCGTCTGGTTGCTATCGGCATGATGGAAGGCGGCCTGTCTGTAAGAGAAGTTCCCCGGAGAATGAGATGTTCTGCTTCAACAATCAGCAGACTAGTCCAGAGAAACCAGGAAACCCGCTCTGTGAGGGACAGGCCATGTCCTGGAAGGCAGAGGGTCACCACACCGACCCAGGGCCGTGACATCCGACTGATCCATCTGCAAAATCACGTAAAGACAACTGCGACCAGCCAGCCTTCACCAGCTGGCCGCAGCTGCACAGGAAAAGTGGCGGAAAATCCCACAGCAGTTTATCCAGAGGCTGCCAGGATTGTGTTAATGGAGGTCATACCCGATAGTAGTTTGTCACGTTTCATATTGAAAACTTATCATGATTTTTTGATCTGTATTTTTGTTCACATTTTCTGTGATTTTTGTTTGATATCTACAGTGCCTTGCGAAAGTATTCGGCCCCCTTGAACTTTGCGACCTTTTGCCACATTTCAGGCTTCAAACATAAAGATATGAAACTGTAATTTTTTGTGAAGAATCAACAACAAGTGGGACACAATCATGAAGTGGAACGAAATTTATTGGATATTTCAAACTTTTTAACAAATAAAAACTGAAAAATTGGGTGCAAAATTATTCAGCCCCTTTACTTTCAGTGCAGCAAACTCTCTCCAGAAGTTCAGTGAGGATCTCTGAATGATCCAATGTTGACCTAAATGACTAATGATGATAAATAGAATCCACCTGTGTGTAATCAAGTCTCCGTATAAATGCACCTGCACTGTGATAGTCTCAGAGGTCCGTTTAAAGCAGAGAGCATCATGAAGAACAAGGAACACACCAGGCAGGTCCGAGATACTGTTGTGGAGAAGTTTAAAGCCGGATTTGGATACAAAAGATTTCCCAAGCTTTAAACATCCCAAGGAGCACTGTGCAAGCGATAATATTGAAATGGAAGGAGTATCAGACCACTGCAAATCTACCAAGACCTGGCCGTCCCTCTAAACTTTCAGCTCATACAAGGAGAAGACTGATCAGAGATGCAGCCAAGAGGCCCATGATCACTCTGGATGAACTGCAGAGATCTACAGCTGAGGTGGGAGACTCTGTCCATAGGACAACAATCAGTCGATACTGCACAAATCTGGCCTTTATGGAAGAGTGGCAAGAAGAAAGCCATTTCTTAAAGATATCCATAAAAGTGTCGTTTACAGTTTGCCACAAGCCACCTGGGAGACACACCAAACATGTGGAAGAAGGTGCTCTGGTCAGATGAAACCAAAATCGAACTTTTTGGCAACAATGCAAAACGTTATGTTTGGCGTAAAAGCAACACAGCTCATCACCCTGAACACACCATCCCCACTGTCAAACATGGTGGTGGCAGCATCATGGTTTGGGCCTGCTTTTCTTCAGCAGGGACAGGGAAGATGGTTAAAATTGATGGGAAGATGGATGGAGCCAAATACAGGACCATTCTGGAAGAAAACCTGATGGAGTCTGCAAAAGACCTGAGACTGGGATGGAGATTTGTCTTCCAACAAGACAATGATCCAAAACATAAAGCAAAATCTACAATGGAATGGTTCACAAATAAACATATCCAGGTGTTAGAATGGCCAAGTCAAAGTCCAGACCTGAATCCAATCGAATCTGTGGAAAGAACTGAAAACTGCTGTTCACAAATGCTCTCCATCCAACCTCACTGAGCTCGAGCTGTTTTGCAAGGAGGAATGGGCAAAAATTTCAGTCTCTCGATGTGCAAAACTGATAGAGACATACCCCAAGCGACTTACATCTGTAATCGCAGCAAAAGGTGGCGCTACAAAGTATTAACTTAAGGGGCTGAATAATTTTGCACGCCCAATTTTTCAGTTTTTATTTGTTAAAGTTTGAAATATCCAATAAATTTCGTTCCACTTCATGATTGTGTCCCACTTGTTGTTGATTCTTCACAAAAAATTACAGTTTCATATCTTTATGTTTGAAGCCTGAAATGTGGCAAAAGGTCGCAAAGTTCAAGGGGGCCGAATACTTTCGCAAGGCACTGTATGTTTTAAAATATTTCATTAAATCCATTAGACCCGTGTGTTGCGTTTCTTTTGTGCATCAGTATATACAACTAAATACAAAAATCTTTTTGTTTTTTTTGCTTCTCCTAACTAGGGTGTTACTCTGACTGCGGCAATTGGGGGTGCTGACATGCCCGTGGTGATCACAGTGTTGAACAGCTACTCGGGCTGGGCTTTGTGTGCAGAGGGATTCCTGCTCAATAACAACCTGCTCACCATTGTCGGGGCCCTCATCGGGTCTTCCGGAGCCATCCTCTCCTACATCATGTGTGTGGTAAGGCAAAGAACTGCTTGCATTTCCTGTGGAGGTGCTCCGCAACAAATCCAGTATGTGGCATGGAAATACATGAATCCTAATATAATCCACACTTGTTTAATTTTGGTAAATAAATAATTAAATGTTGGAGAGAGGGTTGTAGATGCACACCTTTTTAAATGAAGATTTCTCAGAAGGCAACAGAAGTGTTGGTGATCATATTAGAAGCCCTGGAAGAATGTGTCCTCAAAGTTTGGGTGAAGTTTATGACCAAGGAAGTAAAACAATGTGGTTACATGTACATTCCTTTAAAGAACTTTATAACATTTTAAAGCTTTCTGAAGTAAATAACAGTAGTTCCCGAGCAGTTTCAATTTACTATCAGAAAATGAATATCCAGATTTCTCAAGGTCCTGTACCACATGTTTACAGTGGCAAACTGGCTCCTTTTAAACGTATCTAGTCAGATGTACCTACATCCTACCATAAGAAGGCACTGTCAGTGTTGGTATAGATCACTTTTAACACCTTGAAGGACCGGAGATATACTCATACCTAGTAGCCCCACAGCAGTCTTTCTGACGACTGTATTCAAAACACAGTAAATAGTATATCGAACGGAGAAACAGTCGGATGTAATTAGTTGTTTTTTTTTATTGCGTACATCACATAAACATCTGAACAACCGAATCATATATATGTGAACATTTATTTTACAAAACAAAACAAGAAAATGTAAATAAACATCTGAACACAAATCGGTATACAAAATACATATTTATAAAACTGAAATGATAATACATTTTTAACTTAACAGCAATCGGTTTATTAGATGAGCAAAAGCAACTGAACAACATAGATAAAAAAAACTTAGAAAAAAAACATTTTATAGAAGCGCACAGCACAAAAAAAGTCATTTGTTATTGAGTCTAAGGCTGTTCACAATCAACACAGATAATGCGCTTCTCCACGGCGCCTTTCTGCAAAGGGCACAGCTATCCGAAGTTTTATTTTTATTGCGCTTGCCTGGCATTGGCGTCTCTTGCGGGTCTCAGCGGGATTGCCAGGTTCAGCTGTGGGTACCCGCTTGGCAGCCTCCCTCTGTTCCAAATGCTTCTTGCAAAGTTGCTGTGCTAACTGTAAAATATAGTCTCTCCTTGGTAAATTCTTCTCTGTGCATTCTTTGTAAAGTACCCAGGAGTTGATGGCTGCTAGGTCCAATACATTGTAAAACACCTGAACAGACCACCGTCGGGAGCCAGCTTTCACGGAATACTTCCGTGCCATCTGATCCAAAACATCAACTCCATATTTTGTTGCATTATAAAAGTCCATGGTCTCTGGTGTTTATTTTCACTAGTCCCGATGCTAATTGAGTGACCAAAGCAGCGCAGCTGGCAAGCAGGCGTCAGCCTTCAAAAGGCTGATTGAAAACAATAGACTGTCAGTCATTCACTCAGGCAGAGAGTAGAGACTAATCTGATTACAGCTAAACACATTGCGGACTGGTAAATAAAAATAATAAAGTAGAATACCATTCTGTATAATCAAAATACAATTGTTTTCTGTGTGGCCGTCAATGTGACTGCTTCCGGGGCTTTTAGGTATAATGTAATATATATCCTTTGTTTCTGCACTCCCGCCTTTCATGCTTTGTGAGAATATTTAATACATACGGACAGAAAGGTACACGAACGCACAGCCCCATATGTGTTACACAACTGGAGAAAATTACATTTTAAACCAAAAACCGCCAAAATGACTGCCACGGGTCTTCTAGTGTTAAACTGCCATTTAATATCTGTATTAAATGCATTAACAATATGTGCCATTCTGTTTAGTTGGTGTATGTTCTAAGTTCCACATTTACTGAGTTTTATAACAATAAGATTATAAACCTTAGAAGTCAGCTTTTGGTTAGTGACCCAATGGAAGAGTCCCTTATGAAGAATTTAGAATTTTGTGGAACTCCTTTCTCAAAATTTAATGAGCTCTCTTCAAATAGTGTTTTTGAGATGGTTTTAAAATCAAAATCTACCTACCACCTGTTCTTTTGAGACCCTATTCTCAAATCAAGCTTTTCAGCTCTGTGCTCTCTGGTAACTCGCATTATTAGTGAATCACTTTGTTCTGGCATGGTACCTTTTGCATTTAAATGTGCTGTAATCTCTCCCCTTTTAAAAAAGCATAATTTAGACCCCAGATTGCCCTGTAACTACAGACCTGTTTCCAATTTACCTTACTTGTCTAAGATTTTGGAACGAGCTGTTGTTTATCAGTTACAAAATCATTTACATAACAACAATGTATATGATGTTTTCCAGTCTGGTTTGAGATCCTTGCACAGCACGGAGACAGGTCTTATAAGGGTAGTCAATGATTTACTCATGAATGCTGACTCAGGTTCTGTTTCCAGTCTTGTCTTGTTAGACCTTAGCGCTGCTTTTGATACCATCAATCACACGATTCTCTTGAGTAGACTGGAAAAGGTTATAGGAGTAACGGGCTTTGTGCTCAGCTGGTTTAAATCCTACCTAACTGGTAGAGAGCAGTACGTAAAAATTGGCCAATGTTCATCATCAAAATTTACAGTTGCAAGGATCCACAGGGATCTGTTCTGGGGCCGATTTTGTTCTGTAGTTACATGCTTCCATTGGAACAGATTTTTCGTAAATATGGCATAAAATGTCACTGTTATGCGGACGACACCCAGGTTCACATGCGCACTTCTCCAGAGGAGTTATCAATATCTTGTCTTGCGCTTTTTCTAAGTGACATCAAGAATTGGATGCAACTAAATTTTAAGTTGAATCCGGACAAGACTGAGGTAATGCTGGTCGGCTCCTCACATCAATTAAATAAATGTGGAGTTTTTAAACTGCTTGTAGACAGACTTGAGACCCAGCCTAGCACTAGTCTAAAGAATCTTGGCATTATTTTTGACCAAAACTTGGCTTTTGATGAGCATATTCGTAATATTACTAAAGTTTCCTTTTACCATCGACGTAATATTGTGCCTATTCGCTCATAACTTTGTTTTTTCTCATATAGACTATTGCAGTGCTTTGCTTGCTGGTGTCTCTAAAACCAAATTCACTGATCATATTACTCCAGACTTAGCCATGCTGCACTGGCTCCCAGTGGAGTTCAGAGTAAAATTTAAAATCCTATTGCTGACTTTTAAGGCTCTGCATGGGTTAGCGCCAAGCTATATCTGCGAGCTTCTGGTACCATATACCCCAATGCGCAGTCTTCAATCCTATGATTCCGGTCTACTTAAGGTACCAATAACTAAGCAGCGATCTTTCAGGGACAGAGCCTTTTCATGTCTGGCCACAAGGCTGTGGAACGACCTCCTGAAGGTCAGAAGGGATAGTGACTCTGTAACCACGTTTAAATCTAAGTTGAAAATACATTTTTTTTCAATGGATTTTATTATATGAACAAATTGTTATGTTTTTTTTTATTGTCCAGCGCTTTGAGATGCACATGAAAGGTGCTATATAAAATAAAGATTATTATATTACTATACTTTATTGGCAGGAATACCAACTTCATATTTCTCAGACATATTTTGTTCTAGTTCTATTTAATGATTCAATCTGCATTATGATCTAAAACAAATATATTTTTCTATATGTGCCTATAGCTATGACAGGAGGGAAGTTGTCCTTTCCCCCCATCCACAAGAGGCAAATCCTGTAACTAAAGTTCCAACACAGATCAATAATTACCTGTGCTGCAACATTCACAGCAACTGAGATGCCTGCTGGTGTGCATGCTGGTTCAGGAGAGATTGCAGGACGCTTTCTAAACTGCTCTCCTCTTGTTTTAACCCACAGGCTATGAACCGCTCTCTGGCTAATGTAATTCTTGGTGGCTACGGTACCTCTTCCACTGGCACTGGCAAGCCCATGGAAATTACTGGAACTCACACAGAGATCAACCTGGATCAAACTGTTGAGATGATCAAAGAGGCCAACAGCATCATCATCACTCCAGGTATTTCAGCGGCCTTAAATTGTGTTTGGGTTCAGAAAATAGAACACACTTGAATATTGTGTGTATTGTTTTCCTCTGACCAGGTATAGAAAAGACTACAGTAAAACCTGTATTTTTGGCCAACTATACTAAATTGGTACCTGTTAACAGCTAGTAAATTATATACATGTGGATTACAGGGGCATGAAGTAACCATAGATGTTCTGCCCCTTTGGTGACTGGTGAATTCAGGCACTGTGTGTGTAAATCATGGTGTGTTTATGAATTCTGGAACTACAGCCAACAGATGGTTTTCACAAGAATATGAGGGAAAGGGTTCACAATAAGATGTACGTTTTGGCATAAAGTTGTAAGGGGGGCTTAGGTAGCCATATATCTATCTGTCATCTTTCCTAGACCTATAGGTATGCATTGTTAACCCAAGCCACCGTATGCTTTGATAGTATAGAAAAGATGACTCCATGCAAAATATCAGGCCAGTAAAACATTCTAAAAACAAATCATGTATCTGCCTTCTTCTTTTTCTTCTTTTTCTTTTTTCTTCTTTTTCTATTTTTTTAGTACAATATACTGAAATGTTTTTATTAGTTATCTTAGGGAAGTCTTTATGTAAAGTTACTTGGTGCTGAAAGTGGGTGCTTCTGAAATCAGGATGGAAACTAAAGCATTTCCTGAAGGACCAATCATTAACCCTTTGCGGTCCATTTATTAATTCTGCGTCTGGCTCGCCAGGTCCAATTTATTTTCACATGCGCAGTTAATTTGACGCGCTGTTTAAAAGTATTTTTTTCCACAGTCAAACGGGTTTAAATGGCCCTGCATATCAACAAAGCACTCACTAGGGATCTCCAGCCCCGCCCCACCCTTTCGTTTGCTATCGCTTTCACATATGCTACCAAATAAAAAATAATAATAATAATAGTCGTACATACCGATCAATCGTCTCCTGATGACTCGTTTTATCACCAAACTCCTCAATAATGCAATCCAAGTCATTATTTTATTGCTATAACATCTCAAAAAGCTCTGCAAATGTCCGTGATAGTCTCTGTGCGCTGATACTGTAACTCCCAGCTTGTTTCCATATGACCGCCCCATCTGATGATAGGGGCTAGTATGACTATTCATGAGATACGCCTTTTTTTTTATCGGCTTGTCTCGGCTCCTTTCGTTCCCCACTCGGCCATTGAATGGTTTTCGTCTTTTTCCGTTGAAAACCAACTTTTTGCGTTTTTTTGCGTTTTTAAAATGATGTCGGACAGGGTCCGACAAAGGACCTGATGGGAATAATTGCAATGTCGGACCCAGTCCGACAAAGGGCCGCAAAGGGTTAAGACCTGCAGCAGGATATAACCTGTAATTATTGGAAAATCCTCACAAGCTGTACTAAATCAAATGAAATGGGATGTTTTGAATTGGACATTTGTAAGAATATGCATGTTTAGGTTCCTGGAAGTTGTTGTTGTTGTTGGCGTTGGCTGTGAAATGAAGTATTTCAGATGGTAACCCAGACAAAAGAGAAATGCAGATGTTTTTGTTGATTTATTCTTGGGGGATAACAACTTGCTGTTGTGCACATTTAAATTTTTTTTTTTTTTTTTTTTTTTTTAAATGAGCATTTCAAGTTAAATGCATATTTTTTGGCTATTTGGCATTTCAACCAAAACCAATATGTAATTGTGTGCATGTATGTATGTATGTATGTATGTATGTATGTATGTATGTATGTATGATATTTATTTATTTATTTATTTATTTTATTTATTTATTTATTTAGTAACAGTTTTAGTTACATCTCATATGAAAAGTAAATTGACACAAGAATTTCTCACAGCTTGCAAGACTCACAACTTTTTTTTATAATAACTCTGGAAACCATGGTAAATGTGGGCAATCCTTTGCTCATGTGGGCACTAATTCATGAAATGGTATTCCCACTGGATTCATGAAGTGTGTCCTACAAATCGTTCTGTTATACTTTGCCCATTGGACAAAGGTGTTTTTGTTTCTCTCACTGTTTGTTCTGTTGCTACAAAAACAGTCTTGGTAGATTTTCTAGAGAGCTATGCAAGTTTCTGAAAACTTTTTAATTGTAGAAGTCTAGCATATACACCCAAACATTTAAAAATGCATACCTCAAACCAAAACTATATACTCATGTGCATATCCCTTTAATTCACAAACCCTCAGTCACACACACACAGTAACGAATGTACTTACTGTAAATTATTACTAATTTACATTGCTTTTGTCTACAGTAGGAGCCCAGTAAAACTTCATGTAACATAATACAAATTGCAAAGCGCTATATATATATATATATATATATATATATATATATATATATATATATATATATATATATATATATATATATATATATATATAATTTAGGGCTGTCAATTGATTAAAGTTTCTGATTTAAAGTTAATTTATGGGCATTAGTTGATTAATTGGTAGATTTAATCCATGCAGATTTTTAATAAAAGTAATGATCTTATATTGGCTGTCCTGGGGCCCGTTTCACAAAAGCGATCTGTGACCATTCACAATCGCAAGCACCTCACTAATAAAAAATTGGGTTTCATAAAACTTTCGCAGGGCTGCGACATCTCCAATTTTCACCAGAAACCTGCAACTGCCAGACAGCAGCAGCAAGTAGCAATTTTAATCACGTATCCTGTTTTAGGACTTGCATACCATGGCGCTCAAACTGTACGCTTTATTGAACGGATTTGTCAAGTAAAACATTCTGATGACAATATGAACTTGTCTCTGTATTTTGTAACCCCACCCCCCCAACACATACATATGGTACATACAGTACCAGTCAAAAGTTTGAGTACACCTGCTACCTGCTTGAAACCAGGTTTTTCATGATTGTCTGCTTTTAACTGTATAAACTTGTCTATAAACACTTAGTATTTCATTATATGATACGTGTACTTATATAAGCTGATAGGAGGCTGTGTGGTCCAGTGGTTAAAGTAAGGGGCTTGTAACCAGGAGGTCCCCGGTTCAAATCCCACCTCAGCCACTGACTCATTGTGTGACCCTGAGCAAGTCACTTAACCTCCTTGTGTTCCGTCTTTCGGGTGAGACGTAATTGTAAGTGACTTTGCAGCTGATGCACAGTTCACACACCCTAGTCTCTGTAAGTCACCTTGGATAAAGGCGTCTGCTAAATAAACAAATAATAATAATAATCATGAGTGAATTGCATTCAAAAATTTTATTTTTAAATGAAAATGTAAATCTTGTCAATTTCAATGAAATGGTCACCCAAAGCAAGGGGATTTCAGTCTGAAGCCCAAGTCAGTTAAAAGTCTGAAATTTGTATAACACGGTGTTAGAACACTGGCCTAAGTATAAAAGTGTCTTTGTTAGATGTTCTCTGAGTTAACTAGCATGTTACCTAATTAACCTTTTGTCACCAATTATTGTTAACAGGTGAGGGTCCATGATTACTATAAATATAGGTAGCATAGGCACAAGTTTGTCATTCCTGAATGTAAGGGAGCAGAAAATGGCAAAATACGCTCAGTTAAGCAAAGAAAAAAGACAGTCTTAATTACTTTAAGAAATGAAGGTCAATCTTTAATACAAATCGCAAGAACTTTGCAAGTGCCTGCTGTGGCTAAGACCATCAAACGATTTGAAGAAACTGGCACTCATGAGGACCAAACAAGGTCAGGCAGGCCAAGGGTGACCTCAGAATCAGAGAACAAGTTCATTCAAGTCACAAGTCTGCGAAAGCGGCGATAAACTGCCCCTGAAATACAAGCTCAGCTAAATGCTACTAGAAGTACAGATGTTTCAACATCAACTGTTCAGAGGAGATTGCGTGAAGCTGGCCTAACTGGAATTGCTGCAAAGAAACCATTGTTAAGAGTGCAGAATAAAAGGAAGAGACTTGCCTGGGCCAAAAAACACAAACTGGACGTTTGAGGAGCGGAAGTCGGTCTTATGGACCGATGAGTCAAAATTTGAAATATTTGGGTCCAACCACCGAGTATTTGTAAGACGCAGAGAGGGTGAGCGCATGAGTTCTGCATGTGTGGTTCCCACTGTCAAGCATGGAGGAGGCAGTGTCGTGGTCTGGGGTTGCTTTGCTGGTGACAGAGTTGGTGATCTTTACCAAGTCCATGGCAAGCTCAACCAGCATGGCTATCTTAGCATACTTCAGAGGCATGCCATTCCATCAGGATTACGGCTAGTTGGGCAGTCCTTCATTCTTCAGCAAGATAATGACCCGAAACACTCCTCAAAGTTGTGCAAGAACTATCTGGCGAAGAAGGAAAGTGAAGGACAACTCAATCTAATGACCTGGCCTGCCCAGTCTCCAGACCTCAATCCCATAGAACTTGTATGGGACGAACTGGACAGAAGAGTCAAAGCAAAGCTACCCACAAGTGCCCTACATCTCTGGGAATTGCTGCAGAAAAGCTGGGAAGACATGTCGGGTGATTTCTTGCTGAAACTTGTTAACCGAATGCCTTGTGTTTGTGAGGCTGTTATTAAGGCAAAGGGTGGCTATTTTTGAGGAATCCAAGATTTAGAGACAATTTTCAATTTTCTTGAACATTGCTTTGATACTCCTTATGTTTTGTTTTGTACAGTACTGTGCAAAAGTTTTAGGCAGGTGTGAAAAAATGCTGTAAAGTAAGAATGCTTTCAAAAATAGACATGTTAATAGATTATATTTATCAATTAACTAAATGCAAAGTGAGTGAACAGAAGAAAAATCTAAATCAAATCCGTCTCCAGTACGCTCCAGGTCTGCTGGCAAATACTGTAAATAAACGCCAAATCAAGCGTAGAAACTGACGATTTTTTCTTACGTGCTCGTTGTGATGTATTGTATCCCTACGCTTCTGCTCATCCAGTTGAACATCAATCCAGGTTTGTCCACGAGTTGAGTGCAGTGTTACAGTGGCTCACTAGTGACTTTGGGAACGCTCGTGTTTTTGTGCTGACTTCGTTAGACATCCTAGATTGCTGTAGCCAATGTTGTTCCATATCGCCTTTTCTGTACTGAACAAAAGACAGTTCCAGCAGTATACTTTTTTTTTTTGTTAATTGACAGCTACCGGTAAGCCACGGATACCTTTCATAATTTGAATTTTGGAAATGAGTATATCCCTTCCCTTCCTGTGTCAGTTTGGGTATTTGTGGTGTATATCTCCCATTTTTTTCGAGATAGTTCTTCTGAAAATTGATTTGTAACCAAATCTTTGACATTTTTTTTTTTTTATTTGTAACAAGCAATTTCAAATATTACTGCATGAAATTCAGCTATTCTTACATCCTTACCCTAGCATATTGGACAGTTGCAAAACCAGGGCAGATCTTTGACTTCCCATTGGTTAAACTCCCAGTTATGTCCCACCTCTGCTCACTCATGATTGGATACCTGCATAACAAGGGGCAGCTCTTTGGCTCTCCCACTGGTTAAACCTGCTAAAGACCTTCAACTGTTTGTTCCACCTCTTAATTTTTATATACAAAAATATAATTCTGCAACTCTTTTTAACAGATTAATCGGACCGATTTTAATCAACTAATCAGAGCAGCCCTAATATCTCTCTCTCCTCTCTTTCTGTGTGTGTGTGTGTGTGTATTGTCAAGAATTCTCGCAACATACTCTTTTTATTTATGTATATGCTCTGAGCACACTCTTAAATTCAGGGGAAACATTCAGGAGGACATTAAGATGTTTCAAACTCCTGTAGTGGATTGTTCGTGCACTGGGCTTGCAACGTATCCAGACAACTTTTTAATAATAAAGAAAATCACACAGACTCATTTAATTTGAAGTTTTAACGAATCAGAGCAGCAGTAGTGCTCTTTTCGGTTTATTAAATGCTTATGTTAATTGGATTGGTTGGTTGCGCACCATAAATCCCAAGTAAAACGCAGTCTGGGCGATCCAGTGCTTTACAGGTTTAACAGCATTAGTACTTCAATACAGTAATACAAATATGGTTATCATATATTTAGCTCTTAGGCTGTAAAATGCAAAAAGCTAAAAATGCCCACCGCTAAATTCTAGAACATTTAATATATATCACTCTCTTAAGACTAAAACATAATTTCTATACCTTATAGCAATGCATCAATATAAAAGAGATATTTAATTCAAATATATGCTTACCTTCCAGTATATGGAAGTGTAGTGTAGGATATATTGAAAAATAAGAACTGTCTTCAAAAGGCAGAGACTTGTGAATACGACCAAACAGCAATTATTTTTTCTGAGATCTTCAGAGCATGGACCACATCAGCTTGCAGTTAGCAAGTCGCGCGATATTTGACTGGGGTTTTTATAGGATTTTCCCTCCGTTGAATACATCAGGTCCCAAGTAAATCTAATCATCACTCTGCCTTGACATTTCTTATCTTTAAGTTAATGATACATTCTAGAAGGATCTGTTCAACTCCTTTTTCAAAACTGATTGAATATAACTTCTTGCCAAAAAACATGATTTCATCGCTCTTTTTCCAACTCCTCCTTTTTCTAAAAAGTGAGGTGGACCAAAGTTCACAGGATCCTTGCTATAATATAATACAAGTATATGTGTATATATGAGAGTTGTTTTTAATATGTAACACCAGCTCTATTTGATTATATTAAGCTGGGTCAAAAAATATATGTCCATCCTAGCTGCATATTACGTTACCTTTTCAGTGTGTTGTGAATGTGTCAGTTTAACTTCATAAACAAATGTGTGTTAACAAAGTATTTGACAAAGACTGCCTTTGAATAAACATACAGTAGTGAGTTCAGTTATTTTCATTTAAATTTTAAACTATAATGAACATGTTAAGTATAATAGCCTTATTTAACTGTGCCATTCTCGGACTATGCCTGACCTCTCTCTGTTTCTGAAAGTTGCCTGCACAAGCAGGATTCGGACACCCTGTTTTCTTGCCAAGGCTATTGTTTTGATTAATATGAAACACCATTGTAATCAGTTTTCTCCCAACAAAAGTCGCTACTTATTTGATAAGTGACTGGACACAACTCCCCTAATTTGTGGAATGCTCCCTTCTGCGACAAGGTTTTCTTATCATAGAAAGACCTTGGATTCAAAACTGCAGACTACAAGTAAATCTCACTTTGACTGCCAAAAAGAACCTTCCATATCTAGCACCGCTCTGCTTGCAAGCGGAAAAGGGCAAGGCTATTTTTCTGTAGATTTATTGTCTGGTAATTTGTCTGTTGAGGGAGGTTGACCACAGTGCATCAAACCCTCTGTTTTTAGGGACAACATTGACAAATTAGCTGTATCTGTGTCGTAATGTGTTAGTGTTGTACATTAAATCTGCTTGCTTTTTGGCAATCTGAATCTTCTAAAAAGATGTGCTCCTTTTGTATAAACCTTACCATGTTTAATCTGCTTGTTTCAGGTTATGGTCTGTGTGCAGCAAAAGCTCAGTACCCCATCGCTGAATTGGTAAAGATGCTCCAAGAACAGGGCAAGAAAGTCCGGTATGTAGCACTTAGTTGTATGAAATATATCTTTTTCAACAAGCACTATTTTTTTGTTATGCGCAACAACAGTGTATTAACAGCAAAAAATGAAACATGATCCAAAGCAGCAGATGATCAGACGGTAATGGCTCTTACATCTATAATTAACTATCAATTAACTAAATGCAAAGTGAGTGAACAAAAGAAAAATCTAAATCAAATCCATATTTGGTGTGACCACCCTTTGCATTCAAAACAGCATCAAGCATCAATTCTTCTAGGTACACTTGCACACAGTTTTTGAAGGAACTTGGCAGGTAGGTTGGCCCAATCATCTTGGAGAACTAACCACAGTTCTTCTGTGGATTTAGGCAGCCTCAGTTGCTTCTCTCTCTTCATGTAATCCCAGACAGACTCGATGATGTTGAGATCAGGCCTCTGTGGGGGCCATACCATCACTTCCAGGACTCCTTGTTCTTCTTTACGCTGAAGAATAGTTCTTAATGACTTTCGCTGTATGTTTGGGGTCGTTGTCATGCTGCAGAATAAATTTGGGGCCAATCAGATGCCTCCCTGATGGTATTGCATGATGGATAAGTATCTGCCTGTACTTCTCAGCATTGAGGAGACCATTAATTCTGACCAAATCCCCAACTTGATTTGCAGAAATGCAGCCCCAAACTTGCAAGGAACCTCCACCATGCTTCACTGTTGCCTGCAGACACTCATTCGTGTACGCTCTCCAGCCCTTCGGCGAACAAATTGCCTTCTGCTACAGCCAAATATTTCAAATTTTGACTCATCAGTCCAGAGCACCTGCTGCCATTTTTCTGCACCCCAGTTCCTGTGTTTTCGTGCATAGTTGAGTCGCTTGGCCATGTTTCCACGTCGGAGGTATGGCTTTTTGGCCGCAAGTCTTCCATGAAGGCCACTTCTGACTTCTCCGGACAGTAGATGGGTGTACCAGGGTCCCACTGTTTTCTGCCAATTCTGAGCTGATGGCACTGCTGGACATCTTCCGATTGCGAAGGGAAGTAAGCATGATGTGTCTTTCATCTGCTGCAGTAAGTTTCCTTGGCCGACCACTCGTCCTACGGTCCTCAACGTTGCCCGTTTCTTTGTGCTTCTTCAAAAGAGCTTGGACAGCTCATCTGGAAACCCCTGTCTGCCTTGAAATTTCTGCCTGGGAGAGACCTTGCTGATGCAGTATAACGACCTTGTGTCTTGTTGCTGTGCTCAGTCTTGCCATGGTGTATGACTTTTGACAGTAAACTGTCTTCAGCAACCTCACCTTGTTAGCTGAGTTTGGCTGTTCCTCACCCAGTTTTATTCCTCCTACACAGCTGTTTCTGTTTCAGTTAATGATTGTGTTTCAACCTACATATTGAATTGATGATCATCAGCACCTGTTTGGTATAATTGTTTAATCATACACCTGACTATATGCCTACAAAATCCCTGACTTTGTGCAAGTGTACCTAGAAGAATTGATGCTGTTTTGAAGGCAAAGGGTGGTCACACCAAATATGGATTTGATTTAGATTTTTCTTCTGTTCACTCACTTTGCATTTAGTTAATTGATAAATATAATGTATTAACATGTCTATTTTTGAAAGCATTCTTACTTTACAGCATTTTTTCACATCTGCCTAAAACTTTTGCACTGTACTGTGTGTGTGTATATATATATATATATATATATATATATATATATATATATATATATATATATATATATATATATATTTTTTTTTTTTATATATATAGTAACACAGCAGGGAGGGGGTTAATCCTCCCTGTGTGGGAAACATGTGCAAATGCACATTTGTTTTAATTTAATTGTTTTTGTTAATTGTTTAATTTAATTTGTTAATTGTTTTATTGTTAATTATCCCGTGCACCTGGGTAGTAATTGTAAATTAGGACCAGGTGCAGGGTATATAGGAGGTGCAGTCAGTCTGCACAGGGCTGCTGTGTAGAAGGAGTCAGGTGGTGTGTTCTGTGTCCATGAAGTCAACTGAAGAAGTAAGTGTTGTGTTAAACTGTGTGGTTTATTTTTGGTGTATGCCAGGTAAATGGCTTAGCCGTCCTGCAAGCTAGTCAGGGACCAGAATACTGTGTAGTAAGCGCTCCAAAGGAGCAAGGTGTTTATTTTGTTTGTTTTGTTTTTGTGATTATTAAAAATAGCGCAACAGCGCTTTGAATCCTCAGTTTCTTGTGTCTGGGTCTATTTTTAAAGGGGCAAAAGAACCCGAGTGGGTGCGGTTCGTTTACAATATTATATATATATATATATATATATATATATATATATATATATATATATATATATATATATATATATATATACAGTACAGTGCAAAAGTTTTAGGCAGATGTGAAAAAATGCTGTAAAGTAAGAATGCTTTCAAAAATAGACATGTTAATAGATTATATTTATCAATTAACTAAATGCAAAGTGAGTGAACAGAAGAAAAATCTAAATCAAATCTATATTTGGTGTGACCACCCTTTGCCTTCAAAACTGCATCAATTCTGCTAGGTACACTTGCACAAAGTCAGGGATTTTGTTGACATATAGTCAGGTGTATGATTAAACAATTATACCAAACAGGTGCTAATGATCAACAATTCAATATGTAGGTTGAAACACAATCATTAACTGAAACAGAAACCGCTGTGTAGGAGGAATAAAACTGGGTGAGGAACAGCCAAACTCAGCTAACAAGGTGAGGTTGCTGAAGACAGTTTACTGTCAAAAGTCATATACCATGGCAAGACTGAGCACAGCAACAAGACACAAGGTCGTTATACTGCATCAGCAAGGTCTCTCCCAGGCAGAAATTTCAAGGCAGACGGGGGTTTCCAGATGTACTGTCCAAGCTCTTTTGAAGAAGCACAAAGAAACAGTCAACGTTGAGGACCGTAGACGCAGTGGTCGGCCAAGGAACTAACTGCAGCAGATGAAAGACACATCATGCTTACTTCCCTTCGCAATCGGAAGATGTCCAACAGTGCCATCAGCTCAGAACTGGCAGAAAACAGTGGGACCCTGGTACACCCATCTACTGTCCGGAGAAGTCTGGTCAGAAGTGGCCTTCATGGAAGACTTGCAGCCAAAAAGCCATACCTCCGACGTGGAAACAAGGCCAAGCAACTCAACTATGCACGAAAACACAGGAACTGGGGTGCAGAAAAATGGCAGCAGGTGCTCTGGACTGAGTCAAAATTTGAAATATATGGCTGTAGCAGAAGGCAGTTTGTTTGCTGAAGGGCTGGAGAGTGGTACACGAATGAGTGTCTGCAGGCAACAGTGAAGCATGGTGGAGGTTCCTTGCAAGTTTGGGGCTGCATTTCTGCAAATGGAGTTGGGGATTTGGTCAGAATTAATGGTCTTCTCAATGCTGAGAAGTACAGGCAGATACCTATCCATCATGCAATACCATCAGGGAGGCATCTGATTGGCCCAAAATTTATTCTGCAGCATGACAACGACCCCAAACATACAGCGAAAGTCATTAAGAACTATCTTCAGCGTAAAGAAGAACAAGGAGTCCTGGAAGTGATGGTATGGCCCCCACAGAGCCCTGATCTCAACATCATCCAGTCTGTCTGGGATTACATGAAGAGAGAGAAGCAACTGAGGCTGCCTAAATCCACAGAAGAACTGTGGTTAGTTCTCCAAGATGTTTGGGCCAACCTACCTGCCGAGTTCCTTCAAAAACTGTGTGCAAGTGTACCTAGAAGAATTGATGCTTGATGCAGTTTTGAAGGCAAAGGGTGGTCACACCAAATATGGATTTGATGTAGGTTTTTCTTCTGTTCACTCACTTTGCATTTAGTTAATTGATAAATAAATATAATCTATTAACATGTCTATTTTTGAAAGCATTCTTACTTTACAGCATTTTTTCACACCTGCCTAAAACTTTTGCACAGTACTGTGTGTGTGTGTGTGTGTGTATATATATATATATATATATATATATATATATATATATATATATATATATATATATATATATATATATATATATAAATTGGCTGCAATGTTTTGGCTTCCGATTTCAGTTCATAAATTACTTTTTTTCTTCTTTTAAGTATTTCTAGTGATTTGATGAGTAACCTGATTCTCCTGGCTTTTGAATTCTCTCTGTCTCTCTCTCTCTCTCTCTTGTGTGTGTGTGTATATGTAAAACAATAAGAAACGGAAAACATCTGTGTAGCATAATATTTCATACAGCTGTTTGCATATAATGCTTGGAACTAATGCAGTCATTATTCAATTCCTTTTGACCTAAAGAAATAATTTTACTCGCAAGAAAGTCTAGTAATTCCTAAGAGATGGAATAATTAACACTACTTGAATTTACCATTAATTCAGCTGTCAGGTTATATATAATGTGTAGGGCCCTGCGAAATTCACAGGAGAATTAAAACGACAGGACTAACCTGCAATTCAGTCCTAAACCTCCAGATGGCTGTGTAGCCACTCCAGCTAAACTGATATAAAGAATAATTAAGGAATAAACACATTACATTCTGGATAATTAGAAAATACCCCCTAATTATGGCCATTCTAGAAATTGATGCGTTTTAAGAAAAAGCTTACCTTGAGACTTACTTCGTTGAGAGATCGCATGCAGCAATATCCACCTGGTGTCTCAACACTCCCTGATTGCAATGCATGGTAAGGGACTAGTGGACCGTATACAGTGGTTTGAAAGCCATAACATTAGTGTTCAAACATATAATAAAGTTGTAGAATTATTAAATATATACCGAGCACTGGCATAAGAGTTGCACAGCACAGATGCCAATATAAACAAAGTGTGTTAAAACTTTCCACAAAGTTTATGAAAAATTGATGAGCTACTACAACCCTGATCAATGCAAAATAAAACCAGGTTTTATTCAACCAGCTCAAGTTTCTGAAGCAGTAAGGATTTTTGATCCACAACAAGTTTGCAGTATGGTTAAAGAAACCCTCCCATTAGATTCTATTCCATGATTTGATGCTTACTGTAAATTAAACATGGAGGGATATTGGCTATATGCAAAAAGAAATGGTAGTGGAATTTCTTTCACTGAATTTGAGAAATGCAGATTAACCGTTTCCCAATTTAGCAAGAAAGGCTAAAAGATATTTGTCAGTTCTTACCAATTCGGTGGATGCTGAAAAGTGTTTCTTCATACGCCCTTTCACAGAGCAACGTCAATCCGTGAAAGACGACCGGCTTAACCAACTGACAATGCTTAAATTAAACAGCAAAATATAATGCACAAGAACTGAGAATAAAACAAAACCAATAAAAACAAAACAAATAATAAAAACACAGCTAATATATGGTCTTGTGCAGTTTAAAAAAAAATACGTTATAGCAAACTTGTATTTTCATTTTAAAACATGATATCAGGTACGACACTACGTTAAAGGAAGCTATTTCCAGTCCATGCTTTTAGACTGATTTTTACTTCCTTGGCCATTTCACCTAGATGGTGAAATTGTCCCCACTCTTTCACTGGCTTTTTTTCTGTCAATAGCCAATCAGCTTCTTCCCCAGTTGACTGAGATGCTATCAGAGTAACATGCTTTGACCCAGAAGACACTGCTGGGGTGAAATAAAGCAGGAACAGACTTTCCGGAAGACACAGCACACACATTGAGAACCTACTTTACTTGCTGTAGTACCAGATGTCTTTTTAAATATGTTTGCTGTAACATTTTTTTTTCCTCTCTGGCCTAAGTGAGCTGTCATATTTGCTTAGTTTTATACTTAAATGTAGTATTCAATGTTCTGTATGTTTACCATAGCATTTCTATTACAACATTAGGTATGGGTTTGTGCAGTGCAAAATTAGTAATTGCTACGTAAAAACTTGAATCTGTAGAAACTAGGAATTAAATTACTTGGTGGGAATTTGACAATAAATTATAATTGAATTTCTTTTCCCAACTATTGTACCCTGTAAACTACACACATGCGTGCCCATCTAATTAATCACATATCCCATGTCCAGTTGTCAGTGTATGCTTGCTTTAGATGGAAGTTCTCCAATTAACCTGTATAACAGTAAGCCACTCGCTGCAATGCTTTGGATTCTTTCCCCTAATGGGGAATGGTAAACTGAAGAGGGTCACAAGTCTTCTTGCTTTACGGCTTATTACTAAAGTGCTTTAAACCATTTGTGTGTGTGTGTGTGTTTCTCTCTCAACGAAAGAAATCTGATGTGTAGTAATTGTAGTGTTTTCATCGCAAAGTGGAGATCCCGTTGTGTTCATTGAGTGCAGCTGTTGGCACCCTGTCTTCAGTAGTTTCTGAGCTCCTCAGAACTCTGTGTGCACACAATCCAGATGTAGTAACAATTACACACATCCGTGCTGCGTCAGGGCCAGGCTGGATACAAAGCTTGTCTTCAATTTGCTGCTGCTGTCGTGTGCCAAGAAAGATATCATTGGGCATTTTGCATTTATTTATTTTTTCACATCCTCCTCCTTTTTTTCAGCTTTTGTGATTCACAATTAAGTCAGAGGGTCAAGAGTGCTGAAATGTCAGGTGAACTTAAGTCTCTTTTAGCTATAAAACACCAACTCTATCATCGGTGCGGAAGCAAAGGCTGGGCGAGACATTTTCCTGACATACAACATCTGCAGACGATTAACTGAGTCACAGAAGGGAAATGCACGTGTGGAAAAGCATCTTCCTGCTGGTTTTGTTATTGAATTCCCCAACCTGCTAAGCAGTAATGGAACTATAACACACTCAATAGATCAAACTGCAGGTCCCCCATTGTCCCAGACTTTACTGTCATAAGAGTCAACTGCCAGTAGCTATTGTACGTTTCTCCCTGTGTTTGATCCAAACGGTCAGCTGACACTAATTAGATAGATTTAATTGACTGGGGAAACGGATAGTTATAGTGGACACATTTGCTGGTGTTTCACCTCAGGTGTCTCTGGTTCATATTTGGACCAGGTGACAAAGGAAATTTTAGATTTGCAATTCTGGGTTCTTTCCCTTGTGGACGATGTTTCCCATTGTAAAAGTGCCACACAAATATTTACACCATTGCCTCTGTTCAGAGAATGGAGCTTTAACCACTTATATTAACATTTGGTTAATGCTTTGAAAATTTGCATAGAGAAGACTGCACTGTGGCTATGTATCTATCTAATATATATATTTTTTTAAATAAAACTCTAATGTGCCTCTCTTTAATTGTCTGCTATGCATTTCCGTAAGAAAGAACAGGCTTGTGAATGAAAGCATCCTGTCAGCAGGGTGTGAAGTGAACTGACAGTGAATCTGTCATGGCACACACTCTGAGGACTGTCTGCATCTGGAGGCACAAGCTTCCTAAATTGCTGGCATGGGGGAATGAGGTTCATTCTTAATAACTTCTTGATTGTTCAAAAATATGATTTAACTTGTTTGCCCTTGATGCTTCTATTTTCTAACCCCACCGACAACAACCACAGATTGGCTGGCTTAGGATATGCCTACTTTCTGCACTGCAGCACGGACCTGCTTTGTGTCTTTTTATTACTTGACATGATCCAGTATTCCACTGGGTGGGGATGGAGACAGACTCTGCCTTAACATAACCTACAGCCTGAAGATAGTAATAATACAACATTGTTGGGCAAGGAATGAGGAAGACTAGAACCACAGGCAGTTCCTCCCTTTACCAAGCCAAATGTATGTGGTGGGAGACATAAGAGGATATTGGGGCCTTAGATGGCCTTGTGGAGAGTTTAATGTAGTTTCATAACAGATACTCAGATTCTCTTTGGGTATTTAGGCGTTCCTGCCACAGTTAAACCACGTGAAAGACCATTCTAGGAAGGTACTATCGTGAGGCTTGGATCACACTCGCATCAAGGAAATGGGAGTTGGTTCGTCATGTTTCAGTAATGCTTGGCTCCCTTTCAAGTATGAAATGTAACCATTAACCCATTGGGTAATGGTTACATTTCTCTTTCAGGGCAGCAGGGTTATGATGATAACCTGACAGTTTTCAGTTTACTGCGGTGCATTACATTGTCTTGCATTTGAATATAGAATCTGCATATGCTGCATGTTTTACATAAATCAGTCAATTACCTGTTTCATTTGACATGCTGTACAGACACACATAATGGCCCAATTTGATGATATTTTATGCATTTCAGAAATTACTTTTTTTTTGTGTCTGTCCACCCCCCCTGTACCTTTTAATTTAACTAAGCAATATTTATATAACTACACCTCCATCAGATTGACTTGGGATAGTGTCAAGAGATGGTAGTTAATTTTCCCCTTATGTTTGACAAACAGCCAGTGTTGTGTGTTGGTGTTTCATCTGGCGAGGGAGAGAGGGGAGGAGGAGGAGGGAGGGGGAGTGTAAGACGCTACTGATTCACATTTTGATTTGAAGAATTGAAAGGTTATTTGTCCAGTACCGCATACAGCATGTAGACGAAGGAACTTGGGATCTTTCTTGTATACAAATGAAAAGACTAGTGCAAGCAACATTTCAAAAGCGTGTGCCATTTCTAAACTCTGCTGTTTCTTATTCAGTGCATGGGGCAGATCCTGTCACTCTAATCCACATTTGCCCTTTGAGTACTTACTGAAGCAGGAGGCTGGAGACGTGTACAAACTCTCCCACTGTCTTTGCAGGTTTGGGATCCACCCAGTAGCCGGCCGAATGCCTGGTCAGCTGAATGTGCTGCTGGCTGAAGCTGGAGTTCCTTATGACATAGTGCTGGAAATGGATGAAATCAATGAAGACTTCCCAGGTATAATCTGCCATCATGAGCCTAGTTAAACAATAAAGACTGTGTTCCAGGCTGTGTACTACTATGCATAAGGTTTACTATATTTCTTATCTTTTTCTTAGCAAGGGGTAGAATCTTTTGCTAAAAGTGGCATGTTTTATTCTTGACATTTAGAAACTGACCTGGTTATGGTTATTGGTGCAAATGATACTGTGAACTCAGCGGCCCAAGAGGACCCGAACTCCATCATTGCTGGAATGCCGGTTCTGGAAGTCTGGAAGTCGAAACAGGTGAGTAAAATATGAGGGCTCTCAGCTAATTCCATAATTTTTGTTAAGACAGCAGTCAGATAAATCAGGTTGCAAAGCATACCCGAAGGAGGTTCTAAAGCAGAAATGATAAGAATTTAAAGAAAGTGCTTGCTTCTCTCTCTCTCTCTCTCTCTCTCTCTCTCTCTCTCTCTCTCTCTCTCTCCTGCCCTAAGTGAAAGCCAAAATCATATCATTATATCATTTCCTCAATGGGAAGTGTAATAATTTTCAAACCTTATTTGGCGAGTTGTTCTCCTATATGAAACTCCTAATACTCAATGAACACGACTCAGTCTTATGTGTGAGGTTGTTATGTTGTGGGTGGTTGGGGTAGGGGAATTTTAATGATACAAATGGGATAAATCGGTTGTACTTTGTTGAAATGTTACCTTAGGTATGTTATCAGAAGTTCTTTATTGTATCCAAGTGGGTTAAATATCTACCAGATGAAACTGCTAGTTTCGCTAACAAGGGTACCATCTGTTCTGAAGCAGATCTGACTTACAAGTAAACAGGTTTTCTCTCCATGGGGTATGTATCAATACAGCTTTATTTTAAATATAACAAACTTTATATCTTCAAAGCAATGAAAAGCACAGGTTAAATGAAAGTCATACTGGATGTATTAAATGGGTAGAGAAAGCAAAGAAATTAGAAACCTAAGTGGTGGTTCAGTTCCCAGGAAATGAAGGGCAACTCCTGCTGACCTCAAAACTCTTAGAAACCTTCCGCAAATGATTTCATAGGGAACCTGAACACCCAGGTGTGGTGATCTGGTGTAAAAGCTGGTGTAACAATCTGTTTACCATCTACATTTTATGATTAACGTACTGATCCAAAAGCTGTTCTGGGTTGACTTGAGGAGACTGGAACTTTCTGTTTAACAGGTCACGGATGAGCAACTGACATTTATCAATTTGCTCACAGATGGCCCGTAGAGAACTGCCAACAGAAACAAGAACACATTTTGGTCCCTGAACAACCAGATTATAGTAAAAATGTAACAAGTTTAAAGTGATGAAAACCTGTGTACCGCACTGAGCATTCAGCCTTTCCTCTGGGTTTTGATTTGACGTTTCTTGCTGTCTACAGATCATTATAATGAAGAGGTCCCTGGGAGTAGGCTATGCAGCTGTGGACAATCCTATCTTCTACAAGCCCAACGCTGCAATGCTGCTGGGTGATGCCAAGAAGACCTGCGATGCTCTGCAGTCAAAAGTCCGGGAGTCGTATCAGTGAAGAGGCAGATAAACAGTCTGCAGCAAACGGCAGACAAATCTCCTAATTACTGAAAATATACAATACAGACAGATCTTGTAATCAAAGGATGGGTCCCCACAAAGGATGGGTCCACACATTATGTTGGTGTCTTCCAAATAGCTTTTATTAGTAGTAGATGAAATGAAATGACGGACTGCTGAATTTTAGTATAATGTATGCAGTTTCCAGTGTTTTTTTAAATTGGAATATAAGATTTTTCACAAACTGAAACTCCATATTTCTTATTAAGGTTGAAAATGATTCAAGAACGTTTTATATTATTTAAGCCCCCAGTAAAATATTTTTTGAAATAGATTTCTGGACAGAAGACTTGCTTCTGTAGTGTAAGGGATTCCAACGGAAATATTGAATAATTCTAGAGCTTGGTCTATTTTCAAATGTTGTAGGTTTTAGTCTCCAAATCACCATAATGTATTATATGTAATCAGAATACAAGGGGATTTGATTTTTATTTTTTTTAACAAAAAAAAAAAAAAATCACTTTTTCCTGACTTAATTGTTATTATAAAGAAAACTCAAGATTGCTGTCTTTTTTTGGGGGTTTTTTATATAGTAAACAGATGAAGGGTGCTGCAGCTTTAGATGCTTTTGTAGTTTGCACCCGACAAATGGATGGTTTAGTCAGGAAACCTTTGTATTGCAGCATCGATCAGACAAAACTGTTCATGTTGCGTAATTGTTTTCAGTATTGCATTAAACAGCAGGATGAATTTTAAAATTAAGTTGGTGAAACTGGCATACAGTAAGCAAAAAAATTCTACACAGTACGATTAATATCAATTAAGAAGCGGCTCCATAAAAGTGAATGTAAAATTCGGTCGTTTCTAACACATGGAAATATTTACTGATTGTCTTTTATTTTTTATTACATCTTCTCTTACAAGCTTAAATGATACACTGGTACCAGTAGCCACATACCCCAGCACTCTACTGTTTGTCCTGCTAGTATTAGCTTAACAATGATTTAGTATTAGATATACAGCTTAATGGCCCTTGTATCAAATATTAGTAACTCAGCACTTAAATTGCAAAGCATTAAATATTACCAATTCAACACTTAAATTGTAAACAGCTTTTATTTCTTTTGTAACTTCTGTTTGTTTCCAGTATTGTCGGCACAATCGGATATACTTTTTAACTCATGCTTAATATAAGAATAGCTTTATAAAAATACAATTAGTCTTGTAATTTGGGAATTCCTCTTTGGGAATTAAATGTTAAACTTCTAGGTCATCTGTAAACTGACAGCATCTTGACTTTATTTATATAACTACCTTAATGTGATTATATGCACAAGGACTTGATGTCATGTATTACATTCAAGTACAGTTAGAAACATTACCATCACAACTTCCCTACCTCCAAATCTGGTAACCAGACCAACTCGCACTAACTCCTACAGATTTTGTGCCTACACTTGCTTGACTTGAAACAGAATAGGATATTTTTGTTTGTGTAGAACACAAAATGCTACTTATTGGGATGTCAAGGGTGTTGGAGAGCTATTATTCACTTTCAGAAACGGAGTGGCTGTGTGTTGGTAAAAGGTGTCCTATTTTTGTGCACCATTGCGAAAAAAGTTTGGGAACAGTTGAGCGTAGTTTACAAAGAATTTTAAAAAGTTGCCCCTTCAATTCCAGTAAAGGGAAGGGTCCATAACTAAAAAGAACAATGAATTACTTAGGTAGGTGTAGTATTTAGGTCTTACTGGCTGCAGTCAGTTTTCTAGTATTTTCTTTTCTTCATTTTCTGTGTTCGTTTTATTTAGATTGTAAATTCTTTTAATACCAGCTCTGTAAACATTTCGGAAGAAAAAAAAAAGGCATTAAAATGATGAATTCAGCATGCTGTGGAGAGTGTTGAACTGATATTAATCTTCAGGCTGTGTTGTATCATGGAACATCACAAACCTAATAAATGACCTAACAAGAACTCTTGCCTATTTTCATTTTTTTAACAATAGGGGTGATTTCAAGAAGTCATGCCTTTTATTTTACAAAGCCACTTTATCTTTCACCTGGTGAACCTGGTTTTGAACCCGGCCCAGAATGAAAAGACCAAAAGCCTGTTTGGTATTGCTTAGTATTTAGAGCAGAGGATTGGACGTCTTTACGCTGCTTTATCACAAGATGACTATTCTTGTGCAGCCCCATCCAGGTATTAAACTTTCCACTGGGTGTAGAACACCTTTGCATACCAGGAGCCCAGTTTTAACTAGTGTGTTTTGGTGAATTGGTGACTATGAATGTGCTGAAATGGTGCAGAAGGACTTGCTGTGGTCTCTCCAACACTGTTCAAAGGTTTGGTATACAGTAGTCTCCGGCTAAGAGAGCAACCCTTGGGAAGCAAGTGAAGTGTTCTCTTAGACAAGAGTTGACCAACAGACACCAATATGAATCAATAAATATGTATTACTTGTCATGACGCACGTGCATCAACATATGAAATAAGCTGAATAAGAGAAATGCAATAGGCAAGTCTATGTTAATAAACTATAATAATACAGTAACAAACCAACTAATGTTAATAAACTATCAAAATAAATGAACACAGCATCCCTACACACGTTAAATGCAGCAGCAGCTCTAGATGTACAGGAGCAATATTCAAGACACGCAGAACATTATTTAACAGAATGGGGAAACACAAATTGCTTGGCGACTTGTGTCTGATTCAAGTTTTTTCAAGAGCTAGAACAATTGCCAGCGTTTTGTAGCAAGAGAAACTGCAGTGCATTTTACCGTTTGTTTACATGCCATTTTGTAGTGATGAAGTGCACTTGTGGAAATCGGAATACAAAACGAGTCAATGATATGATCGTGATTCTTGAAAGATTGAATAAACCAATCGGTGTGCCTCAAGACACTCGTGATGACAAGTCATTTTTTAAAAGACTGAATAAACCATTTTAATGTTTGACTTATCTGGTTACAAAAGTACTGTATCCGTTGTGAACAATCCCTGTCGGTGCCAAGGTGTTTAAGTGAAGTTCCTGTTCCTTTAGCTGGAGCATTTACAATGGGGAAAAATCAATTTCACCACAAGGGTGTTTTCATAGGTGAAGTGTTTTCTTAGGAGGTGTTCCTGTACGTGGAGACTACTGTACTGCTAAACTATGTACCAGATTGATAAAGGTGTTTAAAATGATTTGTAGCTAACAAAATAATGGCATAAATTGTACCTGTAGTGCACTTAACTGCATATTTGAGATCTATACAACACATTAAAAAAAAATATATATATATATATTTTAAAACCTGATATGTGGTACTACACTAGATTAAATAAATCTTTGTTGGCAAACCGTGTAGTACCAAATGAAAATGCATGTTTTCTGTAACATGTTTTTCTTTTAAAACTGCAAAATTGAGACGTGCAGGATTTATGGCTAAAAACATATTTTTACTTCGACAGAAAAATGGTGCAATGTCACTTGGAATGGTCATTTTTGGACTTCAGTGTTCCTACTTTACTACTTTTGTAACATCAACAGTTATATTCCTTCCACTAAAAATGGTGGATTTTTTCTCCTACTGTACATTTCGTGGGGTATTGCAACTATTTTTGTTATCCTTAAGATGGGATTCCTTCCAGACATAACATTAACGTTGAGGCTGCAGCATAACATGCATGACCTGTGCTGGTTGTCCTAAAACTTTTTTTTTTAAATTATTTAAGCAGCATGGATTAATTGATATGCTAAATACAGTAAGTAGAGTTTCCTGTGATATCATTCCCCTGACTTCTCTTTTAATTGGGGAATTTGTCTTATTTTGAGACTGAGGAGGGAATGAATTTATCCAGGCCAGTATTTTATTGACCAGTACTGGAATTTATCTACAACACTGGGGTTAACAGACTTGGCTCTGCTTAGTTGAGATGTTGCATGCATGGAAGTGCTCTGTCTGTAGACGAATTCCGTCAAAATGGCAAAATTCCTATGATTCGTGTGGAAATGCCAAACAAATGTGGGGGTGGGGAACTATAATGTTTAGCATATTTTTCTCCTGTTGAACTGTAACTTGATTGAGACCATTGGCACCTAACCCATAGAGCACTGGGAAGGCAAACTGTATATCTGCCACTACTTTTTTGCTCATTGCAAACACTATTATTCTATGTTTTGTTATGGTTTTGCCTATAAACAGTTTAAAATGTAAAAAAAAGGAAGTCGTTCATAAGACGCCATATAAAATTAAAAATAAATAAAAACCCACAATAAAACGGCCCCTACACAAACATTGGTTTGACCCACCATAGTCCGCTCTGCACTATTACCACTAGCAGCAGTTACATTACTGTTTTACCCTCTGACTCAATTGACCATATTGAGAACCAAGCACAAAGGCAAATACACAATTTCTTAGAGCAATAAGACCATTTTAATGGTATAAAGCAAGAAACAACTGTTGACTGGTCCTTCCTGCAACTAAGTTTATACTGTTGAAATTATTTTATTCAGCAAAAAAACAAAACCAAATATATATATATATATATCCATTTGCTTCAGAGTGAAGTGAAATTTTTATATAGTAAAACTGCTTTTGACATGGCAAGTATTTTGAACTGCCTTACTTGGGGAATAATTACCTTCTAAAGAACAGTACTTGCTTTTTAATCTTTGTTTAACACCTTCCTTTAATAAACTACATGTGGGAATTCTAGGTGTAGCACTGTACAAATACTTGCATGTATATGTATTTAATGCGTGCTCAGTAAGTACATATTGTCCATTTTATGCTGAAACATCTGCCCAATTTTGTAGGTTTGCAATTACTGAAACCGTAACTTCACAACAGCAAGGTTTGCTTGGTTTCTTAGAGCTTCTTATTTGTAAAAAAAATAAATAAATAAAACAAAGAAACATTTGCTTCTCTATGCTCAGCAGTTAGTCCTTCAGTTTGCAACCCTACTGTTTAACAAAATTAGGCGCCTATGATTGAGACACAAAATTCTTTGACCATTGCTTCTGACATTGATTAAAACACTGAATTGTTGTACTGCTTTTAGAATGAAACACTCAGCTATAGATACCAAAACTAACTCGGTGTTACTGAATACCAAAGGTTACTGGTCCAGAGCTTATCTATAAAAGTAAGTATAATTTAGATTTTTGTTATGATACAGTTAAATAAACTGTTAATGCAAAAACTTTTTTTTTTTACATTTGGTTATTAGTTATCAACATAGAAATTTGAAAAACTGTGTGAACCCTGTATTTATGATATCTGATTGAGTTAAGGAGAGATTGTATATGATTTTTGCAGCTGAGGTTTTATAAAATTAATATGTGAATTGGGCATACATGTAAAAGTAACAGTAACATTTCAAAAACCATGTTTAATTAGCCTCATGTGAGATTTATCAGGTTGATCCATCTGGTAAAATGACAAGTTGTAAGTGAAGTAATTTCTGAATTTCTTTTTCTACAAAGTCAAGTTCAAATTTGTAGAACCCCAGAGCTTCGGGGGGGGTTGGTTTTGCCCCAGGAGTTTCAGTCAAAGTGATCGTTGGCCACTTTCACCCATGATGTTGGTGCTGCTACGGTTTGAAAACTGGATTTATAAAAAATAGAAATAAAAACATAAAATACTTAAAGAAAATACAATACCTATTTCCGAAGAGATTTCAGAAACCTTACCATCTGGGCTTTTTGCTAATTGCTTCTGTAATCTGTGTAATCCAAATTGCATAAATGCATTATACAGGGTGGGCAATATTTATGCACCCTTTCTCTTCAGCACAGTTCAGTACCTTAATGTTCCCCATGAGTTTACAACTGAAAAGAAGCAAAAAGGTCTGTTGGTGTCCTATTAGGTCACATAATTATGGCCCACCCTGTGTGCTAATAAACCATAATAGGAATCATTAACAAAGGTTGACAAACTAAAGAAAATAATAGTGTTTGCAGGGTGGATGTAAAGTGATTACTCCAGTGCAGCAGTGCACAGATGTTGGATAACTGAGCAGACCACACTGTTTTCCTTACTGTTTTTCTTGACCTATTATATTCTTAACACAAGGAGGCTAACATAACCTCCCTGTGTATGAGATCAGCCTGCTCCAATATCACAGTTGTGGGACTACAGTGTAATTACAGCTACAGATGACTAACCTCAGGATGCTGATCAGAGAAAACCAGAGCTACTGTAATCCATCCTTGTACAGTGGGGCATCATCTTTACCTGTGATCATTAGGGGCTGCCATAAAAGTCAATTTGATTTAAATCTAGTTGTGGTTTATTTAATTTTTCACCTGGCTATCTTACCAAAATTCAGCATCATATTTAAGCCTGAGGGCAATGTCTACCTCATTTATCACATACAGTTCCTTTTAAATGTGATCTTTATCCATGTTTTAACCACAATAAAGCAATGCTGTCTATCCTTGTTTCACTCTAGGTGTCATTTAATGCAATCATCAGTTCTAAGCGCTGCATGTTTACTCTTTGGTAAACATATGCCCTGTTTTAACCACCTTTAAAGGAACCTTATGTAACCTTTGGCTTTCAAATGGTTCTTCCTAATAATATTGACTGGCCTAATCTGGTTACCTGTTATGCCTATTTATTTAATTTATTTCCTTTTAATCAATTACTATAAGAATATCTATAAAAAATATAGATTATTTATTCTCCCGCAGTGTGCAGTGGGCAGCAGTGTGGAGTAGTGGTTAGGGCTCTGGAATCTTGACCGGAGGGTTGTGGGTTCAATCCCAGGTTGGGGTCACTGCTGCTGTACCCTTGAGCAAGGTACTTTACCTAGATTGCTCCAATAAAAAAAAACAAATGGATAATTGTATGTAAAAAATAATGTATAATGTGATATCTTGTAACAATTGTAAGTTGCCTTGGATAAGGGTGTCTGCTAAGAAATAAATTGACAACTTTTAAGTTGTGCATTGCAGTTTGCACAGGCAACTTAGTTAGCTGCCGTACCTTGGCTGGGCTAAAATATGATGCTGAAATTTGGTTAAGATAGCCTGGTGCTGGAAAATTTCAAAACTTATTTTTCTTGGGTAAGGATCTTCTGAACAAAAATGGAAATGGTATAGTGTATGATAAATGTGCAGTACAAATTTAAAGGATTACAAAATAAGAAATCATGGAAAATCAGTTTGGTTAAAAACGACTCACCCATAGATTTGATTCAGCTGTGTGAATTCTGAAAGTGAAAAATTGTTACAGAGGCATGTCTTTTTTCACAATCAGATAGTTACACAACCAAACTTTGTTAAATAATACTACCAATTTTCATGTTCAACAAAAAGAAACAAACATGGCAAAAATTAATTGTAAAACAAAAAACTAGCTTTGACGTTTTTAAATAAATGGTTTTTCAGTCTCCAATACATTTGACCATAGCTCTAAAAACCCAATGACAGGTTACACAATAGAACTAGAAAGAAATGTACTTACTGTATAATATTAGACAAATGCATCGGTAAGAAGTCCATATAACGCAATAAACATTGCTAACCAAGTTTCTTTTTAGTACTACTGTAAATCTCCAATAAATATTGCTTCTACCAATAGCTAAATGAAGTCTAACCCTTTGCATGTACTATTTGTTGTTCTTTCTGGTCAGGAAGAAATAGATTGCTTGGACTTTCTGGTCAGGTCTAGCATTTTGTCACCAACCAATTACAACTGGTTTGTAGATACAGGACATAGAGGCTGTTTCTCCATTTAGTGCTTTGATGACTACTGTATGTAACTGAAAAAAGAATCAGTCAAATTATTTTTATATAGAACCTTTCATGGTAAGGCTATCTCAAAGCGCTTAACAATAAAAAATAAAAAGCGCTAAAAGACCAGTAAAACAAAACCGAACAATTAACCAATTAGACAGTCTTCTACAGAAAAAAAATAAAATAATTCTAGACCTTTCTATAGGACAGGTCTACAGCTATGGCCAAAAGTTTTGCATCACCTAGAATTGTAGGATTGAGACATAATTAAAGAAACAAAAAAAAGAAATTCATAGCCTTTGATGCTATGATAGTATTGTCAACAAGGTGCTAGAAATTTCAATATGATAATGCAGAACCCAATTCTGGAAAAATCTAGAAAATGCTGGATTGTAGTTGAACATTCTTAGAGAGTATAAAAGGGTGAGGCATAGGATGATTGCTGTCATTACCAATAAGTCAATATGGGACAAAGTAAAGTGCTATCTGAAGACCTTAGACAGAAAATTATTTATTGTCATAAAGCTGGAGAAGGATACAAGAAGATTTCCAAGCATTTGAGTATCCCAATTTCAACTATTGTTTCTATTATCAAGACTTACAGTACTGTCACAACGCTCCCTCGGTCTGGAAGAAAGAAGGTTCTTTCACCAAGAACAAGTAGAAGAATTGTGAGGAAGGTTAATAACAATCCGAGATTGACTGCCAAAGATATTCAAAGTGAATTGGCTGCAAGTGGGGCTGGGTTTGCATTTCAACCATAGGTCGAGTATTGCATGGTGAAGGTCTCAATGGTTGCAGGCCAAGGAAAACACCACTCTTAGGAAAACGTCACAAGGGACAATCGCTTGAAGTTTACAAAACGGCATTTGAATGATGGATATGAGTTCTGGTCAAAGGTTTTGTGGAGTGATGAAAGTTCTTACGTTTGGAGAAAGTCTGGTGAGGCGTACAAAGAAAAGAACACCATACCTACTGTCAAGCATGGAAGTGGTAATATCTTTCTGTGGGGCTGTTTTTCCTCTAATGGTACAGGACATTTAGTCCCAGTACATGGTAAAATGGATTCCATAGCATACCAAAAGATATTGGCCAATCATCTGAAACCTTCCACTACAAAACCTGGTTTAAAGTGCAACTGGACATTCCAACACAACAACAATCAAAAGCACACATCAAAATCTACTTCAGAGTGGTTAAAGAAGAATAAAATCAAGGTTCTGGAATGGCCTAGTCAAAGTCCTGATCTCAATTGAATTGAGATTCTTTGGTATGAGTTATTATTATTAGTTTATTTAGCAGACACCTTTATCCAAGGCGACTTACAGAGGCTAGAGTGTGTGAACTATGCATCAGCTGCAGAGTCACTTACAACTATGTCTCACCCGAAAGACGGAGCAAAAGGAGGTTAAGTGACTTGCACAGGGCCACACAATGAGTTAGTAGCTGAGGTGAGATTTGAACCAGGGACCTCTTGGTTACAAGCCTGGTTCTTTAACCACTGGACCACACAGCCTCCTATAGTTGAAGAAGGCTGTGCACAAGAGGTCCTCAGAATTTTAATGAAATTGAACAATTTTGTGTTGAATGGTCAAAAATCACTAAAGAATCATGCCAAAACTAATTGACAAATATCAGAATTGTTTAAAAGAAGTTAGTATTGCTAAAGGTGCCTCAACTAGCTATTAATTTAATGTTCCTTGTCAGAGTATGAATACTTTTGAATTAGCATTTTTGGAATTTTGCACAAAAAATTCATCCACAAAAGCAAAACTTTTGCTACAAAAGATTTTTCCTATAATTATTTGTTTTTGAGAAATTTCTAGAAATTATAAATATCCATTGGGGTATGTAAACTTTTGATTACAACTGTATATATGAATGAACATAATGTATATATTTTATTTAACATCATGTAATCAAAGAGACTAGAAAATTATATTGCAAAAGTCTACCGGAAACCATAATAGTAGTGCAGTATTTCATGTTAGATTTCAAAATGTCATTTTTCATTAAATATATGAAAAACTACAAAGCTGTATGTAATTCAATATGTTAAAGTAAAATTATTCAGCATGTTTCATGTGACTTTATGGAGCAAAATATGTTAATTCTATAGGGTGATGCAAAACATTTGGCCATTGGTGTACACTGTTGAAAGAAAGACATTCAGCAAAATAAATCCGGAAGAACACTGAAAATGGAATCCATAGAAGACCCTAAATAACTGGAAGTGGTGAGATTAACTGTGATAAACTCCAGTCAATTTTCACAACACTGACTGATAACATCCATCACATTTTTAAATGTAAGAATACTATTCAAAACATCTAAAAAGAAAAATAAGATCAAAGACATGAAACATAATAGACACACTGGACCGAACCAACAAATTACAAATGAAAGATGTAATTATCCTCTATTCTGAAGAAAATGAGAACATTCACAGACTGGGTGTAGCTTAATTTCTGTCAAAAGATGCAAGTAAGGTATTACTGGAATGAAATCTGATCAATGCAAGACAGGAAAGATAATGATTTAAACCGAAGTCGTGCCAACTGACAATGATTGTATCCTGCTCAAGATAGAGAACCTAAAGTCAAAGCTCTTTATGAAAATCAATTTTCTTACTTTTCAAACTTTGAATGGTTAGCATTCTTGTACAAGGTACATTTCATCTTGCACCATTTTCTTATCGCAGGTGTTTGAGCTATTATTGTGTTCACAGGACATATTTTACAGTTTTTAAATGGACTATACCTGGCTTGTTAGTAGACATTAGTGAGAGTTATATTTTAATGTGAATGTAGTTACTCAAATTATTTAACTAAAAATACCTGATTTAAAGATAAAGGATATGTAACGAGCCTAGGGTTTGAGATAAGGTGTGGTGCTACCTTGCAATGAAGCATGAGTTTGACCACCCAGCACCTTCGTCAGTAGTAAATCAGTTTTCAATCCTTATCTTATCTCTCTGTTTCTTGGGGAAAATTTCTTTTTCAGTTTTTATTATAAACATTTTAAAAAGAACAAAAAATGAATTAGCTTAAAAGCATACTGTATGAACTTAAAGTAAGAATGTATTACTACACTGTATAAACATCTGTCCTAACCATAATCAATAATGAGAGAGTTTTTCAAGACCAAGAGAGTGCTAGTTATTACCTGGCTGGTAACAATGCTTTTTATGATTACGTGAATTGCTGACAATAAAAGTATATATATATATATATATATATATATATATATATATATATATATATATATATATATATATACACACACATACAAACAATCCTACCTCTCTAGATTTTCTCAGCTTATAAAAACAAGCAAGCCTTTTTTATTTAATATTCCCTTATCCAAAATTTAAAGTCAAAGAAAACCTGCAATTCAAGTAAAATCATTACCTCAAAACAAACCAAATTTTACAATCTTTTGACGATATGAGCATGTGTTTCTGGAGAACTATAATTTTAGGAAATATTAGCCTTCGTGTTGTACTAATATACAGTACTGCCTTCTTCAGTGCAAAAGTTATGGATTGAAAGAAAACCACTCTACCTTTTGCCATTCCATTTTAACAACCTAAATGTATTTAGTCACACCAAGGAGGCTCTTTTGTGTGTCCTTTTTATCACCACGAGGGGGTGCTGTTTTAGACATTGCAGAGCTGCGCTTTACCTGAAATAGATACATAGCTATTCTACATGTATACATGTATACTAAAAATCTTGTTAAACATGCATTACATGTCTCTTCAGTAAAAATGCAACAAACTACATTTAAAAAAAAAACAACAAAAAAAACGACTTCAGACCATATTATATTATACAGGATATTTTGAGAGGTTTGAAACAAACTATTTCCAAGTACAAAAAGATAGCCTACAGCAAAGCGAGGAAAATTGAGACCTTCCTGTTATGTTCAAGTCGTACACTATGTTTGATGGCTGGAAGACAACATTTGAAACTATTTAGAATTATAATGTTTTTTTGCTACATGGCCTATGGTTCCAGACTAGAAAAATAACCTGCAACCGTCCCCCACTTTCTAAAAGCTACAGATGATTAGACAGTTGCTTTAATTGCAGGCTTCATTTTCATTTTGTTTCCAAAGCCATTTTATGTGTTAGGTATGCTGTATTTTTGACTGAGTCTCTGGAGGTATAAATGTGTTTTAGACTATAGTGTATGCTGTATTTTTGACTGAGTCTCTGGAGGTATAAATGTGTTTTAGACTATAGTGATGAAAAAATTCATTGTTTAATTGATCTTTAATCTTCATGACTTATTTTGCAAGGCTTAATTAAACATGAATTGATTGATACATTACTCTGGTGCCTCACATGCCTTGCTGACCAGTACCGTTGTGGGACTAAAGCTCTTAAGTTTCTATTTGTTTTGTGATGAGAAAATGATAATAATAATTTAAAAAAGTTTTCTCAATGCATATATTATATAACTATGTATGTAATAAAATGCACAGTTATGTTTTTAGTTGCATTTGAAGACTTTTGTGAAGTCACATAAAAGTAATAAATTGTTCTTAATATATCAGTTATCTAATATATCAGATTATTACCTGATTAGGGGAATTAGCTGCTTATAGCACTTCTATAGACTACCATACAATGCCATCTTATTCTCATATTGTGTCCTTCAACGGATTCTATTATAGTCTGATAATTTAATTTAGGACCAATAGCAGAATATGACTTTTCATCTCACATTTTACCAAAATGAGAGATTTTTCTAAACTTATTTCTTCCTTCATACTTGCTTCTACCTTAAAGAGTAAGTAATGGGGTTCTGAAAAATATAGCATTATACAACTGTTTAAATAATGTGCCTGTAATTTTTCTTTTCATTGTTAACATCCTGACAGCCTTTTACACGTATAACTTTAAAGTCTATTTCAAAGCTTTTTTCTCGTGCACTGTCCTCTAAATCAAAGCAGGAAGAGCGATTTATAAAAAAGTGCTCTGGCTCTTCAGTATAGTACTACATCATGGATCATTATTGCTGTGTTACCTGTTTGACAATGTGGTCAATAATCCTTACACTATCAGTGCACTGGAGCAGACATTTTGCAGATACATTTTTTAAACAGTTGTAGCAGCACGTGGGGACATGTAACACTATATTTTCCGAACCCCACTACTTACTCTTTAACCAATGCTATTTGCATTGGGATATAAACATGAATACATACCCATGAGAATTCCAGGGCTTTCTTAGAAAAAGAGATTACGGTTTAGTTACTACGGTTTTGTATAGACATTCAATATATACCACTAAGCAGCTTGTAATTGTGAAACCACATCATGTCTTTGAATTCTGCTGCTGTCTATCATTTTCTATTGTGTTACTCATTCATTTTTGTGCTCTAGATAACCTGTTGCCAAAATATAAATAAACATGAATAAAATGTGTAGGAGGAAGGAAGCCATCATCATGTGAAAGCATGTCGTTAAATAATATTTGGCATCAGGGATTATATAAATATGTTGTACATTACCTAGATATTGTTCATGTATATGCATTAAGTGTATGCATTATTACTTTTATTCTAAGGTAATTCTTCAAGATTCTTTAATTTCTGTTTCTTTATTTAACTCATTCAGCTCTATAGAGCCATTTGGCATCATTACTTTTTATTTTCTTCATAACTGATGTATAAGTTATATAAAAAGTACACATAAATTACCCCGATGAGGCAAGAATAGAATAGCCAGCAAACTTTTCACTACAATTTAGTCGGTAGTTTCTCTGGTTGAGCTGACGTTCAGTCAAGCATGACAGAAAGATGTGATCCCATTTATATATATACTGTATATATATATATATATATATATATATATATATATATATATATATATATATATATATATATATATATATATATATATATATATATATATATATATATATATATATATATATATATATATATGGGACAGAAATTAGACTGAAACCATGAGTAATGAAGGCTCAAGCCATTTATTTCCATACAATAATTAATCAAATAAAATCATAAAGTGAGGGAAGGGAACTGGGAGTTAAAAATGAAATAAAATGATTGCAATTACTATTTAATTAGTTGTTTATTTAGCAGACGCCTTTACCCAAGGCTACTTACAGAGACAAGGGTGTGTGAACTATGCATCAGCTACAGAGTCACTTACAATTACATCTTACCTGAAAGACAGAGCACAAGGAGGTTAAGTGACTTGCTCAGGGTCACACCATGAGTTAGTGGCTGAGATGGGATTTGAACCGGGGACCTCCTAGTTACAAGCCCTTTTCTTTAACCACTGGACCACACAGCCTTCTATTTGTTTCTTTTTGTCCTTTCCCACTCTTTCTCTCTCTCTATCTCCCCCCACACCCCCTTCTATCATTCATTTTTCCTCCAATTCTCCCAGTCTTTTCCACGCACCCCCTTATATCCCCTCGCTCCCTCTGCCCCTTACTCAGACCCCCCCCCCCAAGATCGCTACTATATATATTTATATTAAATTAAGATAATAATTAACATCTTTTTGTGGGTATTTTTAAGTCGAGGAACCTCTGAGTGGGTACAGTTGAAAGCCATCTAGGCTTTTGTGGATCAGCCATGTTAGAGAAACCTGTCCAGTAATATGCACCCCCACCCCCTTTTTTTTATAGGGCCCTCCTTATGGGGTCTCTTATGCACTGACTGTCTGTCCTTTCGTCACACTCTACATGGTACCAGAATAATTGCCTTGATTTTGCACCAAACTTTTATCATACACTCTTAGCCTCCTATAAACCTTACAGATTGCAATTGGCTGCAATCCAATCAACTCTCGATTTTATACAAATACGACAATTAGGACCCTACAATTGTGCCTACACTGTGGTAATCTCCCCAAGAAAATCCAAGGGTGCTACTGTTGTTGTATTATTACATCTTCCTTTAGTATCTGCAGCCTTCCAGCAGCTGAGAGCACTACTGGGTTAACCAAGGCACTGGCATCTTCCAAAACAAAAGGCAGTGCATGGGGTTTAAGACAGCTGCAAAATGTATTAAACCCTGAGCCTTGAGACTTGACAGGACTGTTTAAACCCCAGTGTCTGGCAGTAAATGACTGAATTGAAAGTAAACTGAGACAGTTTTCTTACTGTATACTTATATCTTTCTAAATCATGAGTTCAATAAGAAAAAAAATATGTTGACCAAAAATAACCCAGTCTAGACTAATGATACCTACGTTTGGGGCTTTAGAGTAAATCAGTACAATAAATAAATACTGATTTCCAACACCAACGTTTATAAATGACCAAAAGTTCAGTAATGATGATCGTTAAGAATGTTTCTAATTTGTTGTATTAACACGGTGGTAGAAGAAATTAGTTGGAGACGTGTCTGACGAGTGGGTGGAACATGGCTGACAGTCAATGTTTTGTAGATGATCCCAGAAGAGCCTAGACTGGTATGGATGGATGCACATTGTTTTATTTTTATTTTTTTTATTTCGGGTGGGTACAGTATATGAGGCTTTATTGTCCAGTCCCTGTCATCTACACTTGTAACCACAGCATTGTTCTAGTGAGGAAAGCTAATCCAAAGCCTCTTTAGAAGGATTTTATTTCCTGTAAAGGTGTCTTGCAGAAAGCAAGTGGTTGTATCTAATAAACTAATTCCATAAATGTTACCTGTTGTGCACTCGACAACGCTACAACGTTATTGTCCAGCAGGATTGTGGGAATTAGCAGGCGACTCTCATTCATGGCAGCCAGGACTCAGGAGGGTCTGTACATAAGCTTACACATATCCTGGAATTACTAAAAGAAACTTAATTCAATGACAAGACTGGAAGTCTTTCTCAATGTCTTTATTTCAAATAACTTCCAGTCAAAACATTTTTCTTGCAGTATTGAGTGTTTAATAGCTATGGCTGGTTTACAAACTGAAAACTTGAGGAGAAGAATTCAGAAAGATTAATACAATCTGAATGAGCCTCTCCTTAAACAGCCAATAGTATAATTAGGCCAAAAAATTGGAGGTTTAAAAATGTAGTGCATAATATCTATCTACTAAGATATATTGAGGAGGTCACTACCCATATGAATAAGACTAAGAAATAAACTGCTAAAGACTGAAAAATATAACTGCTATATTAAACATGCATATTTATGTCTTGGCTTGTAGCAGAAAAATTGTACTTTAGTTTGTTAATAATGCAGCTATGCCATTATAAACACTCTGGTTTTGCTGTGTTTTTAAAATTGTGTAATATGGTGTATGCTAAGTAAGCTCACTCTTCACTATGACAGATGGAGCTGCAAAAGATTTACATCTCTATTATGATTCATAATGAGATAAACGATAAAGTAACTTCACAAGATGGATGTCTAGTAAATGGAAAGGGACTACACAAACGGCCAAATACTAAGTAATAGGTCCGGTGCTGGAACAGAACATGCTGTATGGCATGGAGCAAAACTTAAACTGAATCATATAACCCTAATGGGATGGATAGAACACTTGAACAGTCATCGGATTTGAAGCTCAAGGTTCAAACACTCACTTGGCAGGGCATGTCTTATATACTACAGCTAACTTGTCAAATCGTACAAGTGCTATTGTACAAGGACTATAAACCTTTTTGAGGAGTCGAGCTAGGCCTCGGGGTATTTTTGTTCAGCTTCAAGTGGTCTTGTGCCAAACCTGGAACTGATGATTATATGATGAAACAATGTAGAAATTGGCAGCTTTTTGAAATCACGCGCACTGTCCAAGTGGCCGAGTGCAGGTGTAAGCTTAGAGAAGAACAGTGACCCAATAAACGCTGGAAAGCATTGAGCATTAGTAAGGCTCATAAATAAGTACCCCTCTTTTAAAAAGCATGAGCTGTGACTGTAGATGAGCAATGGCACCCTGCCAGAGACAAATGTTTAGCAGGAGAAGAACAGGCTCATAAAATACAGGAAACATGTTTGATGAAACATTTTGTAAGTGTCAAAGACTGAAGACCCGTAGGAAGAGTGTCTTAAAAAAACCAAAATGTATTAGTAACATTCAATCTGATGGGTAATCGCTGGAAAAGATAACATTTAGCTCATCTCTTTAAAAACTGTTTTCTCTGATGCATCTGATAAAGAAACATTATATGGGTTTGAAATGATTGCTAATTGTTCCTTTGAGGCCCGTACTGTTCTTCCTGAGAACCTTTTTGAACAATATCTTGCAATGTATCTTGATTGAAAAACATTTTCTCAACACGTAAGATTGGATTGTAGACATCTGGACATGTGTTTGTCACTTTTAAACCAGATACTTATGGAATAACATCATGCCGTCATGTCTTGATTTACATTCTGTGATGAAAAGTGCAGCAAAGAAAGTAAAAAAGGGCTTGGTTGACTCAGTAATGCAAACATTTCAATGAAAGTAAAAGAAAATCATTATCTTTTTAATGGTATTATATATTATCTCTAAACCAAATCTCTAATATGGCTGCAGTAACAGCAAGTGGCTGATTGAATTGTTTTCGGTGTTTTAGAGTACAGTGCCTTGCATAAGTATTCACCCCCTTGGGCTTTTCCACATTTTGTAGTGTTACAACCTGGAATTAAAATGGATTTAATTAGGAATTTTTTGTCACTGATCTACACAAAATAGTCCATAATGTCAAAGTGGGGGAAAAAAATTAAATATTTTTCAAAATTATTTACAAATAAAAGACTGAAAAGTCTTGATTGCATAAGTATTCACTCCCTTTGCTGTGACACCCCTAAATAAGCTCTGGTGCAACCAATTGCCTTCAGAAGTCACATAATTAGTTGAATGGAGTCTACCTGTGCAATTAAAGTGTCACATGATCTCAGTTTAAATACACCTGTTTCTGGAAGGCCCCAGAGTTTGTTAGAGAGCATATCTAAACAAACAGCATCATGAAGACCAAGGAGCTATCAAAACAAGTCAGGGATAAAGTTCTGGAGAAGCACCAATCAGGGTTGGGTTATAAAAAAATATCCCAAACATTGAACATCCCCCGGAGCACCGTTAAATCCATTATTAAAAAATGGAAAGAATATGGCACAACCACGACTCTGCCAAGAGAAGGCCGTCCACCAAAACTCAGTGACCAGGTAAGGAGTGCATTAGTCAGAGAAGCAACCAAGAGGCCAATGGTAACTCTGAAGGCGCTGGAGAGATCCACAGCTAAGATGGGAGAAACCGTCCATGAGACAACTATAACCCCGACGCTCCACAAAGCTGGGCTTTATGGAAGAGTGGCGAGAAGAAAGCCATTGCTGAAAAAAACATATCAAATCCCGTTTGGATTTTGCCAAAAGGCATGTGGGAGACACAGCAAACATGTGAAAAAAGGTTCTCTGGTTTAACTTTTTGGCCTTAGCGCAAAACGCTATGTGTGGCGCACAGCTAACACTGCTCATCACCCTGAGAACACCCCACGGTGAAGCATGGTGGTGGCAGCATCATGTTATGGGGATGCTTTTCATTGGCAGGACCTAGAAAACTGGTCAGGATTGAGGGCAAGATGGATGGAGCCAAATACAGGGAAATCCTAGAGGAAACCCTGTTTCAGTCTGCAAGTGACCTGGGACTGGGGCAGAGGTTTACCTTCCAGCAGGACAATGACCCTAAACACACAGCCAAAGCTACACTGGAGTGGTTTAAAAACAAGAACCTGAATGTCTTAGAATGGCCCAGTCAAAGCCCAGACTTCAATCCGATTGAGAATCTGTGGCAAGACTTGAAAATTGCTGTACACCAACGGTCCCCATTCAACTTGACAGAGCTTGAGCAATTTTGCCAAGAAGAATGGGCAAAAATTGCAGGATCCAGATGTGCAAAGCTGGTACAGACTTACCCAAAAAGACTCACAGCTGTAATTGCTGCCAAAAGTGCTTCTACCAAGTATTGACTCAGGGGGGTGAATACTTATGCAACCAACAAATGTCTTTTTTTTGTTAAATTAACTTTTGTGTCACAATAAAAAATATTTTGCACCTTCAAAGTGTTAAGTTTGTTGTGTAAATCAAATGGTAAAAATCCCAATTAAATCCATTTTCATTCCAGGTTGTAACACTACAAAATGTGGAAAAGTCCAAGGGGGGTGAATACTTATGCAAGGCACTGTACATCCCGATTATCCTGTGTATCGTTTTTCAAGTAAAAAATGGATACTTGCAAAAGAAAAATGAAGGAAGAAAAGACAAAAGAGTCTACAGATAGTGCAAAGCGACAGCGTTATAGAGTCCCTTTGGATCATTTTTATGTTGACTTTAATACCAAGTTGTTAGTTATTATAGTTGTTAGTTATTAATAGTTTTATCAAAGAGATCCCCAAACACTGTCTTTTGATTCTGTATATCCAAAGACTAATAATTAAAAGTTTTAAGAAAAACTGTTGTGACATAAATGATATATTTAACACATGGAAATAAATACATTTGTTAATCAGATTATTCAGCCTTTTATTGCAACCCTGGTACCATTCAGTAGAGTGTACATTGCAAAGGGGTACTTGAGATAAAACCTTCAGACAGAAGGGGTACAGTTTTAAAAAAAAGGCTGAAAACCACAGGACTAGGAAAGGAGAGCTTCTAGCTGTTTTATTTTTAATATCACTTGTATGTAATACACCCCACCCTTTGAGCAATGAGGATTAGTATACAAGGTTAACTGAGGTTAATATGAATACAGCGATGCAAAAGGGAAACAGAATTGAAATATGATTTTGTAACTGTTTCCTTCTGTGACAGCTAAGTGCTTTTTGATGAGTTTAGGGAAAAGATGAAAGGTTTTTTATAAGGTCAGGAAATAGCTTAACTGCATGTACTGTATTCTGGAGAAAAGTCTTAGCATGATTTTCCAAAAAATAAAATAACTTCAACTGCTGATTCCTACCATTGAAATACAATTTGTAGTCATGGTGTCTTAACTGCATTAACTGTTACTACATTGCTGTATTTTTACAGTACACTCATTTGCTTTGCCACTACTAATATTGGCATACATGCCTTATAAAGTATGTCAGTAACACACATCTCCACCGCAAAAAGGTGACGACCATGACATGTATGAACATTATGTAGAGAATTGTAAAGAATGAGAAATGCAATGCAATGTTCAATCACAATAAGCATGTCTCCAGATAGATGCAAACATGTAAGTGGATGGATAGACAAACAGACCTTTACATCACCTGCAGTATATGCCCTTTGCAGGGGGTCAACTGTACAAAAGTTGAAAAAAAAAAACTGTAGCTGGATTTTTTCTGTATCCAAGCTGGATAATAAACAGGCCCTGTGCTGTGGAGTTTCGTGTTTGCATATTGAAAGTGTACACAGCCCTGCTCCATTGGGTTCACCCTGAGAAGAAACAGAACACTGCTTGGATTGAAGTTTGTGAAGCATTTCTTCTCTCCTACCTCTTAAAACTGTTTTTGTAATTTTGCAGTTTACAATGCATAAAAGCATGGTATATATATATATATATATATATATATATATATATATATATATATATATATATATATATATATACAGTCACCTCCAAAATTATTGGCACCCTTGATAAAGATGAGCAAAAAAGACTATATCAAATAAATAATACCAGTACTGAGCTATATTGTAATTTTCCAACATGTGGAATATATTTGACTTTATTAATGATTCAATAGAATCAACCAAAATTACACATTTCTCAAATTATAAAATTATTTCCACAATTGTGTGTCACAATTATTGGCACCCTTGTTTTCAGTACTTTGTGCACCCTCCCCTTGCAAGGATAACGACAGAGTCTTTTTCTATAATGTTTAATGAGATTGGAGAACATATTGGGAGGGACCTTAGACCATTCCTCCATACAGAATCTTTACAGATCCTTAATATCCTTCAGTCTGCGCTTATGGACTGCCCTCTTCAATTGAAACCACAGGTTTTCAATGGGGTCCGGAGAGTGAGATGGCCATTGCAAAATGTTGATTTTGTGGTCAATTAACCATTTCTTTGTGGATTTTGATGTGTGCTTGGGGTCATTGTCTTGCTGGAAGATCCACTTGCGGCCAAGTTTCAGCCTCCTGGCAGAGGCAACCAGGTTTTTGGCTACTGCTATTGGGTAGAGTTCATGATGCCGTTGACCTTAACAAGGGCCCCAGGACCAGTGGAAGCAAAACAGCCCCATAACATTAAAGATCCACCACCATATTTTACAGTAGGTATGAGGTTCTTTTCTGCACACGCATCCTTCTTTTGACACCAAACCCACCGCTGGTGTGCTTGGCCAAAGAGCTCTATTTTCGTCTCATCTGACCATAGCACCCGGTTCCAATCAAAGTGCCAATACCGTTTAGCAAACTCCAGGCGGTTACGTTTGTTGGTTGCTCTCAATAAAGGCTTTTTTTCTGGCAACCCTTCCAAATAGCCTATTGGCATGGAGGTGGTGTCTAATTGTAGATTTGGAGACTTGGTGACCCCAAGATGCAACCAAGTTCTGTAATTCTCCAACTGTGGTCCTTGGATTTCCCTTTGCCTCCCGAACCATCTGCCTCACTGCGCGTGGGGGCAAGATACAATTGCAAGATACACTTGAACTTCTTAATTATTGCACTAATAGTGGTAAGTGGTATATTTAGTTTTTTAGCTATTGTTTTGTACCCATTGTCTGATTTATGAAGGTCAACAACCATTTGTCTCTTTTCATTTGTGAGTTATTTGCCTTTCCCCATGGTGATGGATGACAAATGGATTTCATATGCGTGTTACCTCATTTTTATACCCAAGTGAAACAGGAAGCCATGGAAGGCCACAATACAGTTCCTTAAGACTGAGATGAACTTAAAGAAGTAGAATGTTAATTTTGTTTGATTTTATTTATAAGAATCTTTAGGGGTGCCAATAATTCTGACACCTATCTTTTTGAGAATTTTTTTTTATTTCTTGTTAATAAAAGAAAAAAAAAAACTTTTTCTCTGAGCAATTGTATTAGAATAAAAGAATATGGTTTTCCCATATATTCGAGCATAAAATATAGCTCATTACCTGTGTTGTTTATTTTATACAGCCTTTTTTGCTCATCTTTATCAAGGGTGCCAATAATTTTGGAGGTGACTATATATATATATAATATTTTTCTAAGAAATTCAGCTTTTCTTTCTTTGTAGATGCAGCACTACAAGTTCCAGAATGCACTGTAAAAAAACAAAAAAAAAACAAAAAGAACGGTCATAAACTGTCCCAGAGAACCAGAATCCATAGGGTCCCCCTACTGTCGGTATATGTATACCATTTGTGTCAGAATCCTCATCGAGGGCTTGTGCATGTTAATGTTGTATCCTGATAAATTGTTGCTGTCTCTGTGAGAAATATCATTTTTCTAACCTGCAATGGACATTCTAAAAAAAGCAAAAAACCTCCAGGGCACTCCTAGTGGCTTCATTAAAAAAATGTCCACCTTGCTGTGTAAATGAATACAGTTTGCTACCACCACCATAAAACTATTATTATTGAAAATGAATTGTAGTCTATAGATTCCAATTTCCAAGGTGTATTTTATTGGTAACTGCAGTTAACAAATAACTAACATTTAATGGAGTGTCACGAACACATTCTGTGATTCTTACCCAATAACATATAAACCACTATCATTGCACAATACTGTATCATAGTGTCTACTGAGAATTATTATGTAACTGGAACCATCTAATATATATTGATTGGTCTTAAGATTTTAATTCCAGCAACCATGACTTTCTTCTTAAGAAGCTTGCTTGATGAGATTTTGGTTAACTGTTTTTCAGTGAATTTCAAAGTTTGCTAAAGTATAATTACGTATAATCAAATAATACTTAACCATGGGTTCCCCTAGATTTAATTTTGAGCCCCTTGCTGTTTTCTGTTTTCTTAATGACCTGCTACAATCGAGTAAATATTCAGGTCCACTTATTTGTGGACGATGCTGTGGTTTATTACAGTGTTTAAGTATTTGCTGTCTGACTGATCATTTACAACATTGGTTTATAGGTAAACATCAATACAGATTGTCAGTGTATATAATGCTATTTGAAACTTGGAATACTCTGCGGACAGTTTAGCTTATTGAATCCAGCAGGAATTGGGATATTAGCAGCACAGTGCAGGAATTCTAGATATAATCTTGTATATTGTGTCTTGTCCCTCTGATAAACTAATTGGATAAGAATGGCCAAGGAATGAAAGGGCAAAGAGACGATTGTGGGGTTGACATGCAACTCGATTGGTACTTGCTGTGCTCAATTGATATGCAGAATACACTTCACATTAAAACTGAGTGATTCAAATGTATTTATTTAACCAGGATAGAACTCTTGAGATATACATCTAGTTTTCAAGGGGGTCCTGTCAAGAGGAGGTAGCAAGAAATAACATTATTAAATCAATAAATCATTCAAACAAGACAAACCCAGTCAAATAAAAGCATAAAAAGGTTAAACAATTTCATTTCCTGGTTGTAGTCAATGTTTATAGTATTTACAACACTGGTCAGATTTATAATAAATATTTAGGAGTGATTTGTAAAGAGGCCATTTTTATGTTTACAGGCCATGAGTTTCAAAGATGAGATGCCTGATATACAAAAGCATGCTGCCCCACATTAGAGCTCCATTTAGGAATTAGGCACTTCATTTGATCTTAGTGCCTAGGTAGAGTCACATGTCTCTAACAGAGATGTAAGGCAACTTGGAACATTTCTGGTATACACCTCATGGACTAAGAGCTATTCTCCAAACTGAGCCAGCCTAAAAATTCATAGAGAGTACAGTGGTGCTGGTTGTAATCTGCATTCAATATACAGTACAACTTGCAGCACTATTATAGATGGGAACCAACTTTGTCTGAACTGTGTGGGATGCAATTATGTATACCGAATCAGCATAGTCTATTAAAGGTAATATCGTTTGGGTTACTAATCGAAAGCGATCTTCTTGAGAAAAACACTGCCTGTGTCTGTAAAAAAAAACAAGTCTAACTCTGCATTTGCATACCAGATGTTCAAATGGTATTTAGCACTGACTGAATTTAGCCATAAAACAAGACATTTATATTGTGTTACAGTTTCAACACAAGTGATATAAGAGCAAGATTACTTTTAACATTGTGCAATTTAGGTGCAGATCCAAATAGCATGGTGTTAGTAGTATATAAAACCAACCTATTATTTACTAATTCATTTTGTAAGGCATCATAAGACGATTTGCATGGGACTAAATCACCACATAAACAGGTGGATTTGGAATTTTTAGCGACATCGGTGAAATGTAGTCCTGTTCGAACCGTTTATGTCAGTGTTATGTTAGAATTGATACAGCATTTCCGGGGTATTTGCCTCAAAGTAATACCAGCCTTTACAATAAACCATAATATAATATCACACTTGGTATGATCTGTCCTGAGATTCTACAATTCAGTAGAAACGCAACAACTGGGCAATACCAAATTGGGTACGGGCAAAAATACAAAACATAATTGGCAACTCTTAAAAAATGGATGCTTTGAATGGTGCATTTGAAGATATGTATGGAAATACATACCACTCAAGGGACAAAATGGCTATTCTTGGAAATTGATTTGCTTCGTTCTTCCCCCATATTGCACAAGTTATTTACATCTGGTTCATTGTTTACAAATCATGCACAAAAGTGTCTTTGGCCAAGACATTGCATTTCATTTTTAATTTACCGTCTTTCCTTGATGAAAACTAGTCCACATCTGGGACGTTACTAGACGTCCTCTGCTTTTGACCAACTCAGAATCGTATTAGAGGACTGTATCATCCGCATACAAATGTGAAGTATTTAAGAACATTACACATGTTATTTATATAGATGCAAAAAATCAATGGACTGAGAATGTAATCTTGAGGAACCCCCTTTTTGATTATTTAGTACTATCAATAAATACCCTTTGAGTCAAATTGTGTTAGTAATTTTTAAACCAACTTACAGCAAGAAGATCAAAGACAATATTATACAGTTTAATAATCATGGCTTTTTTTGATCAATAAAGATAGCTGAAATATAAAACCCCTTATCCATTGCAGAGAATATATTGTTTCGTAAACTGGTAATGGCAGTAACTGTGTTATGCATGGGTCTAAAACCAGACTGCTGTGACAAAATGCATCTGTATTTGAATACATTTTTCCAGTAGTTCTGACATCACAGGCAATAAGAAAATTGGACGATAATTATTTAAATGTAGCAGATATTAACCTGTCTTTAAATCTGGATCTGTTACTGATTTAAATAATTATCATCCAGTTTTCTTATTAAAAATAAACTCTTGGTACTACAGCATATTGGTTTGGAATTTTACCAGTCAGTAATAAAGCATTAACATGCTTGTTAAGGGGAATTTAAGAATGTCAATTTCATAGTATTGCAGTCATCTTCAGGACCTGCCATTGAATTAAGTTTTTACTTTATCAGGAGACAAGCGCCTAAAAGAGAATTACTTATTGCAGTTTGTTTTTCTGTCAGAGTCCGAACTACAGGTGGTAAAGTACTTTCTGCGATCAGTTGTTAAAAAAAAAAGACTTGCTTGAATAAAATGTTGATTAAAAAGGTTTATAATGTTGCCCTTATCATCACACTTAATACCATTTATAATAAATTATTTTGGAAATTCATGTCCTCGTTTGCAGTATCCAGAGTAGTATAGCCAATTATAAGAATTTGCTATTTTAATAAAACAATGCACCACACGCTCGTTTTTTATTTAAGTTTTAGTTGTTGTTGTTTTTTTTTTAAATTTAGTAGTCGGCAATTGTTTTTACCCCGTTTTTCTCCCAATTTGAAATGGCCATTTGTATTTAGGCTCAGCTCACCGCTACCACCCCTGTGCTGACTCGGGAGCGGCGAAGACGAACACACGCTCTCCTCCAAAAAATCATTTTTTTCTGTTTAAATCTAAAAATATGTTTGACCACTCTACTAGTAGTAGAAGGCTTTTCAGTCTGTCTGACAGTACTCTTTTCTGCACTACTTTACAGCATTGGTCGACACCTCTGAGGTGCTCGTATAAAGATTGAAATGTACTTTAAATGGCATTTTGTTTCAAATAAAGCTAGTGGAGTGATCTTTTTGTATTTTTGTGATGCGGTTACAAACATTATAAGAGCATATACTAAGGTTACATCCCTCTAGCTCAGCCAATCAGAGTGCTGGGAATCTTCCATTTAAATCAAAGAACCTGAAGAAGAGGGCTTTACCATCTGGTTAATTGCCGTTAATTGTTCTGAATTCCATCTGTGGTCTTAATGCTAAAGTATCATAGCTCAATGGATATTTCCAATAGCCTAAATATTAACTCAATACTAAAAAAACTACTACTTACATGGAGCTGCTCTTCAGTTCAGGTACCTCATACACAAAAGTGAATATGGTTTGTGAACTGTTTGTAAAACAAGTAAAAAATAAAAGCAACTTTTTCTTTTTTAATTAGGATTTTAGTGGACACGTTCATGTATTTCTGTAAGTTTCAGTATTTAAGTTAACGTTAGGTCCTAAAACGTATCACTGAAAAAGATATCTAGTAGTCTATATGTGGTAATGCTGATCTCAACCATTTTGGTACCTCTCACTGTTCTTTCCTTTTTAGTAACTACATGTCTCAGCTGCCTGTGTTGTGTTTACATGTCCATATTATTTACTGTTGGCTTTCTCAAGTTCATATATATTGTACAAAATGCTGCATGTAAAATTTTACACTACTTGGTTTTAACAAAGTATCTTTACTGCTACTGACAGACACTGTAGTTTGCAGTTTATATGGATAACAATGTAAATTTACATCAACAAATATTTGCTTTGACTTTTTTTTTTTTAAATTTAGTCAATTAGTTGCCAATTAGTTTTTATTGTTTTTTTCCCCAATTTGAATTGCCCAATTATTTTTTAGGCTCAGCTCACCGCTACCACCCCTGTGCTGACTCGGGAGGGGTGAAGATGAACACATGCTGTCCTCCGCTGCAGCCAGCCCACTTCTTTACACTCTGCAGACTCACCGTGCAGCCGCCTCAGAGCTACAGTGTCGGAGGACAGCTTACAGGCAAGCCCGCAGGCGCCGGCCAGACTACAGGGTCGCTGGTGCGTGGTGAGCCGAGGACACCCTGGCTGACCTAACCCTCCCTCCCCTGGACGACGCCGCCAATTGAGCCGCCCCTGGGAGCTCCCGTCCACGGTCGGCTGTGGAATAGCCTGGACTCGAACCCGCGATGTCCAGGCTATAGAGCGCATCCTGTACTCTAGCGAGTGCTTTTACTGGATGCGCCACTCGGGAACCCTGCTTTGACTTTTTAAGCCATGTGAACACAATTATATCATCAGTATACCCTGCTCTGAGTATAACAAGAGTGGAATGTTTCTCTGTTCTGCCAGTCCAGCATCTGTTATGGCTGCCATGGAGAGAACTGTCAGTTCAATGCCCATGCCTAATCTATAGACCACCAAACTCATTCCATTTGTGTGCAAATTCACTTTCTAATGTACAAGCCCTTCTGTTATGGTGATGGATGTTATTCATTTAAATTGCCCATTTTAAATGTTCAGACAAGCTTAAAATCATACCTATGCGATTTTCTAGAACCATATGCCAACTATTATATAATCCATGCTGTAATTTAATGTACAAGTAATTATTTTGTATTAAATATCCTGTATCTGAGAGGAAATAGAAACAGTCCTTTAAGGTAGTTTTTTGTTTTATTCCTAAGTGTCGACTACCACAAACTGTTTTTGCTCTGTAGTGTGGACTTAGTTCAGAACTTCATGTCATAGCTCAAACATGAAATGCCTGGCTCAGTGTGGTACAATCAAAACAACCGGGCTCCCAGAGGTGGGGGAAACATCTTTGCTGCGTAGTAAAAAGAAACTGCTGGGTCTTCATTCATTCTGCAGCAATTTATCTTGATTGCAAAATTTTCCACCTACATATCTGATGGCAGAACTGTGTCATTACCTTACGATATTTTCTCCCCCACTGATTCTGGGAGACAGTTCAAATTGATAATTATAACCACTCTCAGTAAAATAATTAAACAAAACTGGAGACACATACTGTAAAACAGGCTTTTTTGCAGCAACTTAATTTCGCTAATGGCCTTCAAGGTCAATTTTTGCTGCAATAAATGTTTGCGCTTCTTTTTCTTTTAATGTACGGCACATGTATGAATAATATATTTCACGGCACATTCATTTTGCAGATTTTTAATAAATGCAAAATTAGCAAACATTTCTTGCTTGCAAAATTTTCTTGTTTTACAGTAATCTATTACACAAAGTAACAAGGCACAGTAAAGCATAGAAGCAAATGCATTGGATCCTTCAAGGGTATATACGCACCATGCCGGGGCCTGATTCAGGACCCCAGGTAGCTGTATGTAGCCCTCCAAACACAGGAGTGCAGGAGGGCTGAAGGTTGATTGTTTTTTTTAACTTTTTGTTATTTTTGTATGGGCATGAAAGCAGGTTCAAGGCATATTTTTTTGGTCATAGAGGGTGTCATCTACATGACAAAAAAGAGTGCAGGTAGTATCGGATTAGCTTATACTCAAGTATTACTGAACTGAGACCAGTGGCGGCGTTTGTCCTGCTGTGGCCCCATGCGAAGCTCGATTCCGTGGCCCCTATTCCTATCGTAATACTACGCTACGATACCATGACTTTCAAACAGGGCAACAACAACTATTAATGGTATTGCATTTTACTACAGCAAACACAAAAAAAACACATTCACAAAGAGACAGAAATTAATCTTTCATGCTTTCGCAGCAGCAAAATCTGCAATTATATCTGAATAATCCCGTTTTTGGCAAATCTGGTGAACAATCGATATCTGCCCTAGTCCAGTCAAACGTTCCTGTAGCATTGTAGAAAGTAAATAGTTTTTGATTCATTTCATGTTCAAGTAAGAAAAGCTTCTCAACCCTGATGCTACTGTGACAGGCACTGTCAAAAGCAGATGCAATTGCATGGGTTACATGTACCGGAAACCGCTACTGCTTGAGACACAGGTGAGGGCCTTGCTCGGAAAAGAGGAACAGTTTGCACATGATGTCCTTGTTTCACAGTCACCGGTATGAATAGCTCACTCCTGTGCCATGGAAAGTTTATAAAAGGATAGAAGGAGAAGGTTTGCAACATGATAATATTTTGCCTTGGAATGCTGAAAGAGGAATTATCCACTTGACCTAAACATGCACACACCAGGGGCCCTTAGATGTGTGCAGTACTATACCGCTGAGCTGGGGGAGTAATGTATAAGCAAAGAGAAAGTTCAATCTTAAGTGGCTATTAATAACCACTGAACAGAGTGTATACAATTCCTTCCATGACTCTTTTTTTCTTTGTAGGGAGCCATATGCCCTAAACAAATTGAAGGGACATGATCAACACTCTTTAATCCTGCCTTTAGTTGAATCAATTTTTTTTCATTAAGATTATAGATGACCATCCTTAATTCTAGTACTGCACCAAATATATTAACACAGGCTTTACAGTTACCCAAACAGTGCTTCACAGCTTCTAGTATTTTCTGTCAAATACTGTGAGAATAAAGGATATCATATGATAATATGTACTAAACCTTTATTTATAACTGGTAATATTTTTGGATGAGGTGCAAAAAAGCTATTAGTCCTTTGAAGGTCTGGTGGTATTTGGGCCTCTCTGCAGTTAATTTATCCTGATGTATTCCCTCTGGAGTTATTCCACTTGCTTATATAAACTGGCCTTTCAATAGCAAGAAAAAATCACATGATTTAAAAAAAAAAAAAAACCTTGATCAAAAAACATGACAATGTTTTAATTAACCCTAAAACTGGACCACAATGTGATATTTTGTTGAACCTACTTATATTCTGAACTATCATATATTTAAATGATATTTTTAATTTTTAGCCCTAAAACATGTATGAACTTAAATTGTTCAATGATTGGTAGCGATGAGCTTATAATTATAATTCCAGACTAGTATTAAAAACCACTTCTGAAAACTGTGTTAACATTTAAAATGGAGACCAGCAACAATATTATTTATTTATTTGGCAGACACCTTTATCCAAGGCGACTTACAGGTATTATTATTATTTATTTCTTAGCAGACGCCCTTATCCAGGGCGACTTACAATTGTTACAAGATATCACATTATTTTTACATACAATTACCCATTTATACAGTTGAGTTTTTACTGGAGCAATCTAGGTAAAGTACCTTGCTCAAGGGTACAACACCAGTGTCCCCCCACCTGGGATTGAACCCACGACCCTCCGATCAAGAGTTCAGAGCCCTAACCACTAATCCACACTGCTCCCCTGTATTACAGGGCAGTACAGGGTTACAATGCAAGATTAATATTTAAACACTGTATAGCTTACAGTAAGTGCAATAATACTAACAGAATACAATATGAAACAGGGTGCAAGTTAGGATTACAACAAGTTATATCTACAATGACATAGTAGTGCAATAATACATCAGCTGAGGATCCAGTAACGTGGTGCGTAGGTCAGGGGAATACATAGCATAGTAGGAGAGGTAGATCAAGAGATCTACAAATGCAGTCTAAACAGGACGGGTCTTGAGGAGGCTGCGGAAGGCAGTGAGAGACGGAGCAGTCTTGAAATTCTCTGATGTTACTTCAAATGGAATTAATAATGAATTGTAAAATATTTTTTTATCACATGTTATGTATTACTTACTACTTCTCTTATTTTAAATATTATTACAAAAATGAGTCAGACATGTACTAATTACTTACTCTAAATGTACCGCCCTAGTTTAGATGACTATACACTTTAAAAATGCAGGGCACGCACAGTAGTGGCTCTCCTCTTATCTTAAGCAAATGTGATACTGAGCTAAAACGTATGCTGTTTTGCTTAATATATTTATGTTTCGAGGTGTATTTTAATAAACTGACTTTTGAATCCTTGCTGGATGTTTTCAAATCCTGGGGTAAAAGCTAAACAGTGGGCACCCGCCCAGGTGGGGGTAGGCATTAGTATATGCAGTAGAAACTGTTTCCACAATTCAGTGAGACAGCTGCTGCTTTGAGAGGGCCTGACCCAGGGTCCTTACACCATAACAGATGAAGAGCTGGTCAGACTGACTCAGAGCTCTCGCCCTGTAAACATAACATCTCAATGCCTGAACTAAGCAGAGGGAGTTTAGTCTTTGATCCTCCTCTGAAGAAAATGGAGGGGGGTGGAAAGCCTCTGGTTCCACTGACTGGTTTAAGTGGAAAGTCGTAACCACCTTAGGGAGGAATGCGGTTTTACATCGTATGTAACGATACCCTGTTTCCGTCGTCCCTGATGCACATACAGGAGCTGTGCACAGACAGAGTCTGTAGCTCACTGAACTGCTTGGTGGAGGTGATGGCTAACAAAAGTCTGTCTTTATTGAGAGGTGTTTCAACTCTATGCAATGTATAGGCTCAAATGGGGCCTTAGTAAGAGCCTCCAGTACATGATCTAGACTCCACTCAGGGAGGACGCCCCTTCTAGGTGGACATAACCGCTGAGCACCCTTCAGAAAATGGGTCGGCAGAAAATGGGCGTCTGGAGGACACCGAGTCAGGTACACTTTCAGCGTAGAGGGGGATTTACCCACTTCCAGCAGTTCTTGCAGGAATTGCAGAATAGTTAAAGGGCAAGATATGGGGTCATGACCCCGGGTTAGACAGCAATCTTGAAAATACCTCGATTTGTAGGCATACAACGACCTTGTGGAGGAAGCCTAGCATTTTGCAGTGTACCTACGACTGCGTCTGAGAGTCCTAAAGTGGACAGACAGTCCCTTTCAGGGGCCAGACCCATAATTGGAGTCTGCCCGGTTCTGGGTGCCAGAGAGTGCCTCTCTTCTGACTGAGGAGATCCAGGCATAGTGGGATCTCTCAGGGCTGGCCTTGCAGTAACTGGCAGAGGGTTGAAAACCAGATTCTTCTGGGCCATCGGGGGGCCACCAGGAGAACTGCCGACTTCTCTCTCCGGACCTTCTCTAGGAAGACTGTGGGCAACGGTATTGACAGGAATGCATACAAGAGCATCCTGGGCCACTCATGGGCTACGGCGTTAACGCCTAGTGGACCACCAAAGGGGTGGAGGAAGAACTATAGGGGGCAGTGAGTCGTTTCCGCATGTTCTGTTGTGCCCAAGTCAATAGTCAGAAGGCTATGCGATGTAACTCCGGGGACCTAAGTCCTCCCTGGCGCTTGCCTTTACTACTGACATATTGTCCATCCGGACCAGGACGTGTCTCCGTTGGAGCGCCAGGAGAAAATGCTGGACAGCGAGGTGAACCGTTCGCAGTTCCAGCACGTTTATATGCAGGGATGTCCAATGGCCCCACCAGGACCCGTGGTCTCCTCTGCCTGCCCAGTCTGCTCCCCAAACTAAGTTGGATGCGTCTGTCGTCACCACCTGGTGGCTGTGAATCACTCCATCCTTACACCTTTGCGCAGGTGAGAGGCTTGCCTCCACCAGTGCAGGACTTCGCAACATGTGCGAGACATGGTCAGCCGACGGTGTTTGTCGTGTTTAGGATGTAGCCAGAATGTACTGAGCCATGCCTGAAGCAGGTGCATATGGAGTAATCCCAGCTGGAGGGCTGATGAAGCTGCGGCCATCAGACCCAGCAACTTTTGGCACAACACCAGCGGTACTAACGATCCTTGTTGAAATAGGGATAGACAATTCTGTATGGCAGCCACTCTGTCATCTGACAGGTAGGCTCGCATTGCAAGGGAATCCAGCCAGAGTCCCAAGTAAACCATACTTTGCACCGGTACTAATTGGCTCTTCACACCGTTGAAGGTGAGACCCAGCCTCGACAGATGCTCCGTCATGATAACTGTGTGGGCCACTGCTCCTTCCTGTGACTGGGAATAGATCAACCAGTTGTCTAGGTAGTTCAACACCCTGATCCCTTGCAGCCGCAAAGGAGCCAGGATGGCATCCACACACTTTGAGAACATGCAGGGGGCTAAGGAGAGGCCGAACGTCAGCACGGAAAACTTAAAGACTCTTCCCTGAAAGGCGAAGCAAAGATACTTCCTGTGCGCGGGGCGTATAGGGACGTGGCTGTGGTGGAGCCTGCTGCGGCGGCTGCCTGGGGCGGTGGTGGAACCTGAACACAGGGAATGCTCTGCGAGGGGCTCTGGGATAAATGAGGCTCTGAGGTCACGAGGGTGTCGATGCACCGAGGGCACCTAACTAGAGCACTGAGGCACCGAGGGTGCCGAAGCAAAAGGTTATCAAAGGTATCGGGGGTCTGAGGCCTTGAGGCCCGAGGGTGTGAAGCACCAAGGGTCGTTAACCAGTGAAGCTTTGAGGCACCGAGGGCTTCTAAACACTGGAGCACTCAGGCACCGAGGGTGCAGGAGCACCAAGGTGACTGAGTGCAGCAAGGCTCTGAGGCACCGAGGCGCCGAAGCACTGAAGGGCACAAGGGTACCGAGTGCACCGAGGCTCTGAAAGGTGCCGAAGCACCGAGGGTCCTTGGTTCTGCGGGCGCCGAAGCACCAGGGGCACCTAACGCCTGAGTACTAAAGTGCCGGGTTGTGGAAGCACCGAGGCACAGAGGACGCCGAGCACCGAGAGTACTGGGAACAGGCGCATAACATATGCAGGGGTAGCGCGTAACATATGCCGGGGTGGATACACAGGCTTGAGTGGCTGCAGTTAGGTGCATGGGAGAGCAGTATGCAGAAGCGTTGGGTGCAGCATAGGCGATAGCCTGGCCTTGACTGCGTGCAGTCACACAACTGGGGCAGCGTGCACTGTATAACAGAGTGGAGCACAGGCAAAAAGAGCTGCGGTAGGCACGGGCTGAACTGCTAACTTTGAAGGCACAACGCACGGAGGTGAGCGGGCCGAGACAACCGGTGAAGTCTACTCAACAGCAGGACAAGGTAGAACCAAGCCCCGGTGGAGGAAGCACACATTATCTAATTGTTATTACTATTTAGCTGTGGGGGTAGAGCAGTCACCACGCCAACATTTTTTTAAATTAAATTTTTTTAATTAATTTTTTTAGGCCAAGCGCACTGAGTGGGCAGGCCGAGACAACCGGCTCAGCTGGGCCCCGGTGGAGGAAATCATACGTCTCTTTTTTTTAAAACTGCAAATAGCAGGAGAAATACACATACAACAGCAGATGCTGTGGGTTAGAAAGCAGTCTGCGATGCAAGCAATGAAGACTGGTGAAAAAAGAGAAAGATTAACGAAGCACAGTTGCACATCGATTATAGCTCAGTTCACAGAAGCTGAGTTACTGATCCCAGGGAAGTGGCAAGCCGACTTCCGGCAATATTTTTCAAAACTAAAGGAACTCCAGTAAAGTTGAGTGAGAGCTCTTTCATACAGACTCAATCACAGCAACTGGACAAGTTAATACCTTACCTTACCGAGGTGAGAAGAAAAAGAGGAAGTGAGTTCCATGGAGTGACTATTTGTTTCCTTGGAGGGTGGGACTGAGGACATCACTCCTCGGAGGGGCCTATCGGCAGGTCTGACATAAAATGCTCAGTGAATACCTAACCTTTGGCAGGCATATTCCAAAACTATTGTAGGTGGTCGTCTTCAATTCGAAAGGTTTCTTTCTGAATTAAAAAAAAAAATGTAAATAGTTTAACACAGGACCAAGTATAGTGAACTGATGGTTACTTCAAATGAATTCAGTATGGGTAGTACCATACATTATATTGTTGACATCTTGTATCTCCACAGTTTTTTAAGTAAAAAAACCCAAAAATACATGTTAGAAGTAGCTTCAATTCGGTATTTTTGCTTTTTGTACTGCGTTTTAATTCTTTAACAAATTGGATAAAGCAAAGGCAGAATACTGCATACATGAGACGAACAGGTACATGTAATTGTACTTTTTTTCACAACATCATCTCATTAACTTACTCCAACAGTTTATTGTTTATTTTGATTGTCCTTTCGTTATAACAAACCCCTCGACAGAACAAACAAAAGGCTTGAACCCCAACAGGTTCGTTATAGCGAGGGTGTACTGTATATATATACATATCTGCAGATTTTTTTTTTTTTCATGTGATAAAAAAATGGAAAAGATTTCTTTTCATAACATGTTATGTGTTTCCCCTTTAAGACCCCAGGTAATGTCAATTAGAAAATGTGGTGTGGTAAAATACTGTATGTAACAGGAATTCCCTCAGGGCTACATCTTACTGTTTTAATTAAATATTGCTGTCTCATGTGTGGGAAATTCACAGAGTGAGAGAACTCATTTTTTAGTTGTAATGTAATTAGCAATAATTAGCAATACTTAAACTATGAGTCCATCGATGAAATTCACACACATAACGTTTTAAAGGAGCTGCCCTTAAAGATCTGTTAGTTTAAAATTACATCCCACGATTGTGATGTGCTTTTTATTTAAAAGTTAATGAAGTTTGGATTCAATAACTCATAATCCAAAACTAAATCAGAATCCAAAATGTACAAAACTCGAAATCCAAACTTAAAAATCTTGCAGTGCACAAAGCATCTAATTTAAAATAAGTGTGGATTTGCTAGACTACATGTTATTATGGTACAAATAACTTATTGATTAGAAAAAAAGAGTAAAAAAAGTAAACAATGAAATTGACAGAAATCCCTGGTTATGAATTGATAAACACCAATGGATTTGTATTCGTTTTACACTAACCCTACTCCATTGAAATGCATTCTTGTTGACAATGATGTCCTGTTATCTATATAACTATACCTATATATAATAATATGCTTGAGGCAGACTAGAACAATTAATCCAACTATGAATTTAGATTTTTGAAAAGTAATTATCTTAGATGTCCTAAAAGTGGCAGATTCAACTTTTCACAACATCGGCCTTATCCATCTGTAACTATCCTCTCTGTATTACTTGCTTTGCAGGCTTATTTCCTGATAGCTTTGGGTTCATTGCTCTCATTGTGTTAAACAAAACTTTGTCCTATTTATCTCAACAGGTTTTTGAGGATTGCTTGTAAAATATGAAAGTTAGCTTGTTTTCAGAATCCTTCTCAGATTCTTCAATGTTTTTCATGTGTTTGATCTGCTTTTATTGTGCCTGGAAAACACAAGCCAGGTTAGTAGAAACAATTGGGGCAATCTTGGCCCCCACCACGTTGAAAGTTGTGCCTATTTGCTTGGTGCTGGCCAAGGTTGCCCCAATTGTTTCTTCTTAGCTTGTTCAATTGTTAATTGCTCAACCTATATTGAGGCAATGTAGTGCCGTTTGGATAGAGTAAATATAAATAGTAGGCTTAGGGCACAGATTTTGAACATCTTGATTTTATTTCACAGTGAATTTGAGGAAAATATAATTGATAAGACAGGGCTATCAGTCTTTAGGAGGCAGTGTGGTCCAGTGGTTAAAGTCCATGGCTTGTAATCAGAAGGTTACTGCTTCAAATCCACCTCTGCCACTGACTGACTCACTGTGTGCCCCTGAGCAAGTCACTTAACCTGGGATATATTTTAAATATATTTTAGTCTGTAATTCATATATTTATTTTATATGTTGAAAATATATGGTGCACCATCATTAGTCTGTAATCCATAAAGGGGCCAGTTTCTATATATGAAAAGTATAAGGATCATACTTTTCTACCATATATTAAAAATATATGTTTGTTCCATAAGGGGAATTCCAAGTATCTGGCACATCATAAATGATATCTTTCTAATTCCTGTGATTGGAGATAAGACATATGCTCCGTGGTTGCAAAATTCTGACAGTATGTAGTCTGCTGGGGTCACATGACTGCGACCTCTCACTTGGATTGTTCGTTGTCTTCAGCATTATTCAAATGCTGGGGACAAAGTAGAATGTACAGATCAGTACTAAACAGTACATTTTTCTAATAAGATAGTGTAAACCGTTTAAGCAAATTAATGTATGTCAAAGAAAATATTATAGGAAGGTTGGTGTTTCTTATGCGTTTCACTTAAAAACTGGACATCAGGGTGTCCGGGCTTGTTAATTCCTGCCACCCGGACATGCCAATTCCTGGACTGTCTGGTCAAACCTGGACACGTGGCAAACCTAACGTGACCCGTCCCGTTCCCCTTACAATACATGTAACATAGACAGATGAGACAAACTGAACAGACAACAAGTCCTGCAACAAAGCAATTGTCCGGGTCGTTACAATATATTTTTTAATTTGAAAGTAAAAATATATGAAAGCATGATGACCTTTATGTAAAAATCTTCACTAATATACAACTGAACAAGAACTGTTGTATTAAATGTCAGTGTTTATATGATAGTTGAAAATAAATAAATACATATCAAGATAAATAAATAAATGAATGTCTATGTATTCATTTATGTATTCATTTATTTAAATATTTATATTAATGTATTTATTTATTTATGTTTTACTTTTACCAGATATATAGGCTATCCTTCAACATAGCTAATTCTCAGAAATTATGTTCCTTTTTGTCCAGCGGGGACCACAAATAGTGTTACTCTCATCAACCAGTATAGAGAGAGGAAACCATACTTCCTTGTGCCAATAGAGATCACAATGATTGTTACACTGGCAGGAAACCAAATTTTCAGAGCTCAAGATCAAAATCTCAGAATGAGGATGATGATGATGAATGATGGCTCAAAAAATCTCAAAAATATAACAATGTCCCAAGAATTCACAGCTGGCTGACTTCATCTTTCAAAATACTGCTTGTCTCAACTAATCGTGTAACACTGGCAGTGTAATACAACACACTTGCAAACTGAAGGTGGTAGATTCAGATCCCATGTATACCAGACATTTTTTTGCAGGCAAATGTTCCATTTTAAAAGGAAAATAAATCATTTAATATAGACGTCACATTAAGTGCATTCCCTAGTATATTTCCATTTTGACAAAATACATTAATTGTCATTAAACTCGGATGTACTGTAATTTACATATGTGTGGATAAAAGTGCCTGGGGTCTGCAAAAAAATACGTGGGGAGAAAAAGGAGATGGACATTTTTACCTTACTTTGGCGACTTATTTCTCTTACTGTATGACAGGTATTTACTTTTTCCCCCTATATTTCACCTAAGAGTGTTGGGAACTACAAATTAAATGTGGAATGGTACATGTTTATGTTTGCAAAACCTTAATTATTGTACGTTGTATATTTATTTATTGAATAAAGTATGCACATACAGTTTGCCAAATTACTAGATTCTGTTTTCTTATAAATCATTCATAGTATCAGTCTCTTTCTTCTCTTTCAGCTGATTAAAATGTTATGCTCGGAATCCTCCACTTCTTTCAGCACATGCATCAGCACTTAGTGTAAGCCAAGAGTATAAGGAGCTAATCCTTATTAGATACCATTCAATGTGCTGCATTATTTTTTTCAGAAAATACACAGTAGATATCTCCAAATGAATGATAAGCTTTGATATAGTGGGGTTGCCATTAGCACCGATCAAACTAAGTAAACAAACACACCATTAATGGACCAACCATATAACATTCATCACCATTTATAGCTTTAATTAGTAGACATCTAGTATGTTTAACTAGAGGCCAGAGAGTCCAGGGAAACATCCTCTGAAATTAAGTTTGAATCTCTCCCAACTTAAATAAATTCTCCTTTCAAGACGTTTATTAGACTCTAATGAGCTGCAGTTTCTATAAAAACTAAAATCTGTCTAATGGAAAGTGCTGCTTTTTTTTTTTTTACATATGTCTGTCAAAACTGTACAGTAAAAGATTTTTGGTAGTATCACTTTAAATACATACTGGTATAGTATTAGCCAGGGCTGCAAAACAGTTATTCAGCGTATCCTCTATAAATAATGTTTCTGTTAGTGTTTATTGGCATAACCCTTATATAACTCTATTGGAGTCTAAATAGAACATGTTGTATATACTTCAAATCCTCATATTATTAGTAAATATATTACTGAGACTGTCAGCTGACCTTTAAATTTCACAGAGCTTTTTTTTTTTTGTACAGACTAACTGTGACTCATAGTGTAGGCTACTTCTTTCTGATGTAATTAAAAATTAATGAAGTGTATATTATAAAAAAGATGTATTGATTTGAAATGGTATACACATTTTAGCATTTTTACATTTATTGCCTACAAATAAGTACAGTTATTTATCACAGTTATACACGTGTTGTTTTATAAGCGTTGATATATGTTCATAAATGCATATTAAAGAAAATACCTTGTAGAATGACAGTTAATAAATTAATGGCAATATTTTTTTTTGTTCTGCCACTAGGCAGGGCTGTTTCTGCCCGATTCTTTTCTCATGTCTCTGTTCAGGTATTTGGTGTCTATAACAATTCCAAGTAACCTAATACAGCAAGCAACAGCTGACTAATAACCACCAAAACTGCTTTATTTTAACATGCTACTGTTAATAGTGTTTTACAAAGAAAAGTATTTTAAATAATGTATAATAGCATATCAGTGTTAAATAATTGTTTCGAAAATAAACTGTTAAAAATACTTATTTATTAAAACGCTAAACATCTTATACTGTTTGTGACAGGCTGGCTGCAGGGAGGAACTCAGACCAGAGATAGAAACACACAGCAGACAGAGACTTGGGGTTTTGGTGAAGCTGAGCGCGTGATCGCGCTCAGCATTTAATAAACAAAATAATAGAACACAAAAACAGGACCACGGCACTTGCGCCAAAATAAACAGACGAACAAAAGCGGACTATCAATTAAACAAGCGGTGGGCGGACAGACACACAAACACGGTGAGTAAATAAATAAACAAGTATCGTGCTGGTCCTACAGCACGCGATAGCAATTGTTATAAGTATTACTCTCCTTCTCTCTCTCCGTTCTCCACTCAACGAACACACCACCCGAGTGAGTGAAAACATGCAGCTTTTATGCAGTTGTACGAGACTTCGATTGCTAGTCAATCATTCAATTGGAATCTCGGTACAACTGCACGTGAATTAATTAAAGTGCAATTCCCGTGACCACACATTATATTTTAACCAGCACGTGAAAGTGATTTGTGCCATCCTCGTGCCTAAATACAAATCTACATTTTTAAATACACGTGAAACACAGACCCGCTTATATCCCGTGTACCAATGACTATACACCAACATTTACACACAACACGTAACACAAAATACACACAGGGGGCACTTTGCCACATATACCCCCCTTGTGCAAAGCACACATGGCCTCAATGGCCACCTCCCCCTCAGTCCCAAAGTCCCGGAAGAGGGAAGCAAGTTGTTTCTGGGGGTGGCCATGGTGGAATGTCCGGCACCCCCAATTCTTCGTGGCGGGCAGCTCCCTCTTCGGGGCTTCAGCCACACTATCTCCTGCAGCGAAAGTGCAGCTGGGGAGCTGGTCTCCTGACCTCCCCCTTCTTTATGGCCGGCAGTTCCCCTCCGTGGGGCTCCGACCACACAATCTCCGGCAGCGAAACTGCTGCGGGGAAGCTGGTCTCCTGACCTCCCCCTTCTTCATGGCGGCAGTTCCCCTCCGTGGGGCTCCGGCCACCCAATTCCGGCAGCGAAACTGCTGCGGGGAGCTGGTCTCCTGACCTCCCCCTTCTTTGTGGCCGCCAGCTCCCCTCCGTGGGGCTCCGGCCACCGTGTTTCCTGCCACGGAAATGCGGCTGGGGAGCTGGTCTCCTGACCTCCCCCTTTCTTCATGGCAGGCAGCTCCCCTTCATGGAGCTCCGGCCACAGTGTAGCGACCGAGGCAAAGCAGAGGCCCGGCGACCCCAGGCGAAGCAGGATCCCTGGCGACCCCAGGTGGCGGCAGCAGCAGCGGACCCTCGGGAGGCGGCGGCAGCAGCAGCGGACCCTCGGGAGGCGGCGGCAGCAGCAGCGGACCCTCGGGAGGCGAACTTCGGGAGGAGCCCCTGGCCATAGAGGCGGCAGCGGGAGCTCCACTTCTCCCTCACCCCTGCACCCTGTGTGGAGCAAAAGGCAGCCCCAGGCGTCGCGGAGCGACAGGCAGCCCCAGGCGATGCGGGCGGCTGGCAACCCCAGGCGATGCGGGCGGCTGGCAACCCCAAGCGATGCGGGCGGCTGGCAACCCCAGGCGATGCGGGCGGCTGGCAACCCCAGGCGATGCGGGCGGCTGGCAACCCCAGGCGATGCGGGCGGCTGGCAACCCAGGCGATGCGGGCGGCTGGCAACCCCAGGCGATGCGGGCGGCTGGCAACCCCAGGCGATGCAAGGCAAGCATCCTTGGGCGGCGAGGCAGGCATCCTTGGGCGGCGAGGCAGGCATCCTTGGGCGGCGAGGCAGGCATCCTTGGGCGGCGAGGCAGGCATCCTTGGGCGGCGAGGCAGGGAGTCAGAACTAGCTGGGGTGCGGGTTTTGGCCCTCTTCTCGGCCACTGCGGCGGGCAGTTCTTCCCCATGCTTTACTCAGCAGCCTATGCAAGGGCTGCTGAGGACCTCCAACATCTAGTCCTGGTTTTTCTGGTGAAGGGAGAGGCAGCTCCTGCTCCTCTCCTCGTGACGGTGGGGAAGTGGTACCAGCAGGCATTCATCCTCTGCTGGTTGGGGAAGTGTTACCAGCAGGCATTCCTCCTCTGCTGGTGGGGAAAGTGATACCAGCAGGCATTCCTCCTCTGCTGGTGGGGAAGTGATACCAGCAGGCATTCATCCTCTGCTGGTGGGGAAGTGATACCAGCAGGCATTCATCCTCTGCTGGAGGGGTTGGCGGAGGCAGAGGCAGCTCCTGCTGCTCTGCTCCTGCCGATGGAGGTGGCGGAGGCAGAGGCAGCTCCTGCTGCTCTGCTCCTGCCAGTGAAGGTGGTGGAGGCAGAGGCAGCTCCTGCTGCTCTGCTCCTGCCGGTGGAGGTGGCGGAGGCAGAGGCAGCTCCTGCTGCTCTGCTCCTGCCGGTGGAGGTGGCGGAGGCAGAGGCAGCTCCTGCTGCTCTGCTCCTGCCAGTGGAGGTGGGGGCGTGTAGTCTCCTGGCGGCGGAGGTGGGAGCAGCGTGTAGTCTACCCTTGTTTCAGGGGACTGGTGCGGCCCTCCCTCTCTTGCAGGGGACTGGTGCGGCTCTGCCTCGGAAGGGGAGACCAGCAGGCATTCACCCTCTGCTGGTGGACAGGGACCCAGCAGGCATGCACCCTCTGCTGGTGGAGGAGGCAGAGGCAGCTCCTGCTGCTCTGCTCCTGCCAGTGAAGGTGGCGGAGGCAGAGGCAGCTCCTGCTGCTCTGCTCCTGCTGGTGGGGTTGGCGGAGGCAGAGGCAGCTCCTGCTGCTCTGCTCCTGCCGATGGAGGTGGCGGAGGCAGAGGCAGCTCCTGCTGCTCTGCTCCTGCCAATGGAGGTGGCGAGGCGGGACCAGCAGGAATTCACCCTCTGCTGGTGGAGGTGGGAGCTGCAAGCAGTCCTCCCATGGCAATGGAGGTGGACCCAGCAGGAATTCACCCTCTGCTGGTGGAGACTGGGGCTGTGGGCGCTCTACCTTCCCCTTCTTGGGCCGTGGGCGCACCGACTCCTCCCTCTTGGGCTGTGGGCGCACCGACTCCTCCCTCTTGGGCTGTGGGCGCACCGACTCCTCCCTCTTGGGCTGTGGGCGTTCCGACTCCTCCCTCTTGGGCTGTGGGCGCTTCGACTCCTCCCACTCAGGCGTGGGACGTTCGGGCTCCTCCCACTCAGGCGTGGGACGTTCGGGCTCCTCCCACTCAGGCGTGGGACGTTCGGGCTCCTCCCACTCAGGCGTGGGACGTTCGGGCTCCTCCCACTCAGGCGTGGGGCGTTCGGGCTCCTCCCGCTTGGGCTGTGGACACTCAGGCTCCTCCCACTTGGGCTGTGGACACTCAGCCTTCCTCTTCCCCTTTCCCCTTCTCTGCCTCCTCCTCACCTTCCTCTCCTGGGCCAGTTCCTCCTCTCCCTCTTGGTAGGGGCAGCGCACCACCGGGTGCCCAAACTCCCCACAGGCAAGGCACCAGCCTTGGTCCTCTAGACCACCGAGGAGGACCTCCAGATCCTGGCAGCCATCTCTCCAGTTCCAGCCTTCCATTTTCTTCTTGTTGTTGTTGTTGGTTTTTTGTTTTTTTTAAACAAATTGCGGTTCCTGCTCTGGCCTGAGTCCTGGAGCGCTGTTTTCCCGGTTCTGACACCACGTGTGACAGGCTGGCTGCAGGGAGGAACTCAGACCAGAGATAGAAACACACAGCAGACAGAGACTTGGGGTTTTGGTGAAGCTGGCGCGTGATCGCTCAGCATTTAATAAACAAAACAATAGAACACAAAAACAGGACACGGCACTTGCGCCAAAATAAACAGACGAACAAAAGCGGACTATCAATTAAACAAGCGGTGGACGGACAGACACACAAACACGGTGAGTAAATAAATAAACAAGTATCGTGCTGGTCCTACAGCACGCGATAGCAATTGTTATAAGTATTACTCTCCTTCTCTCTCTCCCGTTCTCCACTCAACGAACACACCACACCGAGTGAGTGAAAACATGCAGCTTTTATGCAGTTGTACCGAGACTCGATTGCTAGTCAATCATTCAATTGGAATCTCGGTACAACTGCACGTGAATTAATTAAAGTGCAATTCCCGTGACCACACATTATATTTTAACCAGCACATGAAAGTGATTTGTGCCATCCTCGTGCCTAAATACAAATCTACATTTTTAAATACACGTGAAACACAGTCCCGCTTATATCCCGTGTACCAATGACTATACACCAACATTTACACACAACACGTAACACAAAATACACACAGGGGGGCACTTTGCCACACTGTTATAAAAACTGGTTGCTGTGCAACATGAGAAACACTGGCCTGATATTTTAAACAAACCAATAGCATTACTGAGAAGCACTGTGAAATCCTTGGAGCTCTGACAATGAAAGATACCAAATCAAAATGGCCATGCCATCTGTAAGGCAATACAATCCCTTGAGGGTATTACCAAAGCGGGACACTGGCCAGGCACAGAGCTTTTAAAATAGTAAAAGGAAAAACACAGTCGCTCATGGAGTTCGCATCATTCAGTGTGTGACCATCATCTATATTGGGTACACTGACTAGCTGTAGTGGCTTCATTGGCTGACCTGGCACAGTGCTGCCTGCCGACAGAGGGGTTGGCATGGTACATTCTGTCTTTCTTTACATAAGGGTCCTTACAAAAGGGAAACCTACTGTAAACATGAATTGTCAAATTGTAAAAGGATTTTTTAATTAAAATTTGCGTTTATTTATTTATTCATTATTTATTGTAAATCTATCTATCTATCTATCTATCTATCTATCTATCTATCTATCTATCTATCTATCTATCTCTGAGACCATTGCTATAACCTAGGAGTTATATTTAGTAGTTTTCACTGAGTAAAGCCTCAGTGTTTCTGTTTGTGTCCAGGATAAGCTTGCAGGTGTAGTTGGTGCTATAACTTCTTTAGAAGCAAACAGGATTGTTTTTAATAGTTCATGCAAATCTGTTTGATTGATTCTGCCTCAGTAGTTCTACAACATACGCAGTGTATTAAAGTCCATGAGCTACACTGTCAAAGCATTTACTGCAGTCATTAACTCCTATTTTGGTAAATATGAAAATTCAACATGAATGTATAAAACTGAGAAACAAACAACTTGAGAATGCTTAAAAAAGCCCCAATAACATTACATATTTGTTTGATGCTAGTTTTGTGAAGTCAATTGGTATTTTTTTTTTCTTAAAAAAAATAAACTCTGGCCCCATATTCTGGATATATGCAGTCCTTACATTAATAAAATTGTTTTAAAAAAAATTACTTCATAGGCCCATAATATAGCTTGTTTGTGTTTTATAGAAATAAGGTAAACCAAGTGTCTGCACTGAACCTGGGGTCTATTGCACAAAAGTGGTTTAAAGAGTTATCTTGATAACTTCTAGGTTTAATTGTGAAAGTCAGGCTTAGTCTATCGCACAAAACAAGATAATAATAACTCAGGCTTAAATCCATGGTAATTTATTGCGATTAAACTAACCTGCTTCAGAGCAGGTTAACAAAGATTAATCCTGACTTTTAAAACTGAAAAAAGGCGTCACCTTTTATACCGAGAGTGGTAGATGTTGGTGCTATAATTATAAGAAGGGCTTTTTGTGGGGAGAGGGTGTTCAGTGATCGCCAGGATCTGATCAATAATACAGATTCCACCCTGTACGAGCGATACTGCTTCTCTAGGGATGGTATCCTGTATCTGGTGGACCTCCTAAGACCCTCCCTTGAGCAACCAACCCGACCGAGCAGAGTCCTTACTCATATACAGGTAGTCTGCATAGGTATAAGATTTATGGCCTGTGGAACATTTTTGTATACAGTCAGCGATGCCGAAAATCTTAATAAGGCAAATATATGCAGAGCTATAAGGAAAGTGTACCTTGCACTGAAGAAGTTGCTGCCAGATATTATGTCTATAAATTCTGACCATACCTAATTTTCTATTAATCAAAATAAAGCGGCATATAAATATAAATAATATATAATATAAATAAGTCAAGGGATTTGTGCTTGTGTACTCAGGATGTGACTGTATACTTACGCGTCAGCTACAGTTTGCCAGGCTACCACCCTGGCTTTATTGGCCGTAGCAGAGTTATTTCCTTCTCCATTTCTTCAGTTGACCGTTAATAAAGATTACCATGACAACGCACTCAAACACTTGGTTCCACACGTATTGATAGAAACATTAACCTGGCTTGAGTTATCTAGATTAATTTAAACTCAGTCTACGCTCTTGCAACAGAGTTAGCCTGTTTCTTGTTAACTCAAACCAGATAACTTATACTAAACCTGGCTTTTTTAAACCACTTTTGTGTAATAGGCCCCTGTTCTTTAAAGTGTTTTTATAATGTCATTAACATTTAAAGAAAATACACAAGGTAAAGCAGGCTTTCTTTCTGCTGCATGATCAGTAGAAAAAATCATGGACAACGGCTACAGTTCATCAAACATCAGGATCACAATGCTCAACACAACATGGGGATATTCTTACACAACAAACAAAGCTTTCCCGGCAATCTTCTTGGAAAGACTTTTGAAACAAATACAACAACGTTTATTTACCAAATAGGGCACGCTGTCAAAAGGTAAGACTTCCTCTGTGTTCTCAACGGGTCAAGTTAATCTATCAGCAGTGTTGAAAACAGGGCTTTAATTAACATTTTCATAGAATAACCCAGTCACTCAGCTCCAGCGTTTATCTGATAACTCGTCAGTGCAGCCACTTTGGGACATCAGGAAAGGCTGATTTGTCATCTTGACAGTTCAGAAGAATTTCTGTGAGAAAAAGAAAAAGGCCAAAGAAACAGCTAGCATTAGATGGAATCTGGTACAACTCCAGCAAGAATTCTCTCTAAAACAACCTACATTGGGACTGGATTCTGCGTAATCTGCTGTGGTATGCAAGTCATACTTAGATGGATAGCAGCATACTTTTTGTTCAGTGTTAAAAACAGCTTCTGAAGTGTACTTATAGGGATTCTTACAAAGCTTCTTCTCTAAAAGTGTATTTGCACACATTTCTGGATGTAGAAAAACACACATTTATTTCACAGAATTATAATGATCCTAATAAGTGCCTGTATTCATGACCCCCCCCCCCCCTTAAATTAGGTGAAAGTGAATTATACATTTCAGAAGGAGTAAAAATAAATATTGACTGTGTTTTGACCTCAGGTAGACTATCTGTCCTACAGTTTTAGATGTGCACCACATGTGGGCAGATCCCGCCTTTCAATTAATTTAACAACAAATCTGTCTTTCCTTTTTTGTGTCCCTTTCATGTTTCATGTTTTACTTTGTAGTGATCAGCTGGAAATCAGACTAGTCTGTATCTTTATAAAACAAAGCATCAAACAAACAGGCCATTTCATAACACTGAGGAACAACCTTCTTATGAAATAGCCGTTTAAAAGCAACATGTGATGCTGATTTCAGTGAACACTGGCTTTGTCGATGTGCTGTATGTATTTAGAAAGGTCTCCAGGTTGTCTATTGCGTAGACTGCAATGGCATGATCTGGTTCAAATTAACACTTGGGGGCACGTATAGTTTAATTAGCTTGGTCCAGTGAGCTATACATTGTTTAATAAATAAGTTCATATACAAATATTCATATTTTATTTTTGTCAGCAAAATGTATGTATTTATTCTTTGATGTTAGGATATTTATTTAGGAGGGGATCAGTCAAGTCTATTTTTTTCTTGATGTTTTTTTTTATTTGTTTATAAATGTGTAAGGTGGGGGGAAATTCAGTAACATTGTAATTTATTTATTTTTCTCTCTATTTATTTATTCCTTTCATAAAATGTCCCTTTCTCCTTGCACTTATTGTTTAATGTGCCCCTATGTGTTATTGTGATATTACACATTATTATGATGTTTATTTTTTTTTTTTACAAATGTAACTGAAAAATATATTTTCTAAATTAGGAAATATAAAAAAGGAAGATAACATATTGTAGGTAGGCTGTAAATACTATGGAGTGGCTTTTAGATAACTGTTCAGATTTGTGTTTTCTTACCTGTTTCAGTAATTACTGCTGTAGTTTGATTCTAATACATATTCCTGTTTTTTTTTTTCTAAACGGATATTAGGTAGCGTTATGTTTAAGAAGAACTCAAACAGAAAAATAAAAACGAGCACCTCTTGTAAGAGAGGTTTCTAATATCATGTCTGAAAGGCTGCAGATAGCTGATACGTCACAAATCCACCTTGCTCCTACAGATTCATGTGGTAAAGAGAATAGGTTTGGGAACAAAGCCTGAAGATCAAATCAATGGGGGTCAGGTATCATAGGACTAATAGCAGAGTGTCTAATAGAATTGTCAACAGAAAGCACAAAGCTTGACTGACACCATAAAGAACAGATTGGATTCCTACCTCCCCCCCCCCAAAAAAAAAAACAACAACAAAAAAAAACACGATTCTCTTTTTATTTAAAGAGAGAAAAAAAAACGTCTTTCAGTCCTCTTGTGGGCTTGTTTGTTATATAATAGCAAGAATTTCAAAGTTACATGAAACACTGTTTTATCAGATTGGAATCCAAACCCTCTTTATATGAAAATAAAAACTCTTTTGCTTATTGAAAGTGGTTTAATAGCAGTATGTGTATTATGGGGCTGGGTCAATGAAGAAGCGAAGCAAATCTTTTTAAAAAATCTATATCGCATTTTTCTCATTACTGAGTTAGTCACGACAAGTTGACAATTATAGATGTTTGTATAACCCTCATAGCTGTAGCCTCTTAGGATGATGGAAGGTCTTAGAATGATCTCTTTATTTATGTGGGTATAATACTAACTTCCGTGACACTAGGGTGCTGAAGCTACATTCCCTGGCATCCTCTTGAAGTGTTCAATGAGATCTGTGAAATATGCCAAGGGTGCAGCAGGGACACTATACAGCTGGAAGGCCTCAACACAGTGTTCCTTATCAACCGCATCTCAGTTTCAAATCTGAGCCTCGCATCTTGGAAATACTTTACAGGAAGTGATTTGTAGGGTTATACGTAGATGGACAAGCACTTGATTATCTATTGAATTAATATTTAATTCACATATAGTATAAACATCCTTTCATGACACATTCCACTCTGATTCATAATATCCCCTTAATCAACATTTATTCACATATTTCACAACACGACCAAGATTTTAATCTTGAATAAGGGCTATCAGTGGTGGCTAGGGGTGGCCAGATTTGGTTTTTGTTTGGTTTTTGTTTCTACAAGCTCTTGAGCTACAAGACCATTCCTCCCACATTGGCAGGGGACCTAATGGGGAATAAATAGTGGGCTGGCAGCAGATTGTAAAGATGTGTAGTAACATTCGCTAAAAAGTTTTTTTTTCAAAACCTTGTCAAACGGGTGAACCTACTAGATAAATCCAAAAGTACTGAATATAATGGATGTTAAAGCCTCACATAAAAAGTACATTACAGTTCTTTCTTTTAATGCATGTCCTTATGCAGACTTTATTGCAAAATAAATGCAGCATTTCATTGCCCTGCTAGAGAATCATTTACTTTATGACCGCGAAAGACCTGTAACTCAGAACCTTGCTCCAGCTTAGCAGTGTGTTCAAGGAAGGTATTTTCAGTTGGTATTTTCTTACATAATACAAACAATACTAAAGTGACAACTAGTGATAATTCTACCTGGTTAAAACACTGTTTGAATGAGTTGACATGCATTGAATGTTGGTATCTGACCATGCTTTACACTATCTCTCATAATGAGGAATGTTATTGGAGTTTTTAAAATGCCACACTCAAATCTATTGTGATTAACAATGTTGTGTAACTACAGAATAAGACCACCGGCACAGAACACCTTGTTTATGCCAAATAACCCATTTCCTGGCTCGTTCTTTTATTGCTTGTGTTGTATGATCATGGTCTCTTTTTATCTATTTGCCACAGTGGTTTAAATACTGTTTTTTTAGGCAAATCAGATAATAGACTGAAAAAGACTTTTATTCATTTTTGTGCTGAAAAGTATTTGAAAGACTGAACAAGCAAACAAACAAACTCCCAAATAGCTCCCACAGAAATGTACACCTGGGAGTGCATTGTATTTGAATTAATGCCCAAATAATCTCAAATACAAAGAGTGATAACTGCTTAGGGGTGAGCTGTGTGGAACTACAAAAGGTGTGACTTGACATAAAGCTGGAGGGCTCCTGCAAGGCAGATGGCTCTACAGTACATGTGTTTGTTTTGTATCTTTATATAAAAAAAAACACTTGTTCTTTCTTGCTTTCCACTCTCTTTAAGCCTGATATCTGTTATTAGCTGTTGTGTCTTTGCTACTTCTGATTTTTCACTGTATCTTCTTATGATTCTATATGACATATGCATCCACAATGTTTTACAATTCTCATCCTAGCCTTGTATTTAATATATTATGCTTTGTTGTTTACTGTATCTTGTAAAGCGCTTTGTGATGGTGGTCCACTATGAAAGGCGCTATATAAAAAAAAAGATTGATTGATTGATGGATTGATTGATTGATTGATTGATTGCTATGCCATCGTTCTTTTTACTTGGTCACCTCTGTAATTCATATGGGAAACAAATGATGTCTTGTGACTATACAATAATAATGGGCATCAAGGTAAAATCTTGAATTAAAATCTTGAGTTATAGCCAGTATTATAAACCTCACGGTTCGTCTTAGCCAATCAGGTTCCGAGTGGAGAGTCCGTTATCAGCAAAAGCCAAGCATTTTGGATCCTGTCCTTTTAAATTTTAAAATCCATCCACTCCATGTTGTAGTCATGGACATATGGAGACATTGAAATGCAAATTTGCTAGAATGCACCAAATCTATTCATACTACATTCGGACGGGGGAAGACAAGACAGTAAAAAACAAAACAAAAAAGGACACACTTTACAAACAACTTAAAACATTGATGTAATTAATTAAACTGTAAATTAATCTCTATATGTTTGTTTGACTATTCTGGAGATGACTCAGAAAGCCCAAATGCTGCCTGCATAACTGTTAACATCAATGTGTTTATATATGAGGTTCACCTCCAGTTTACACATTGCTGAACACCTGCTACCAGCCATGCAGCATGAGAAAGAGTTATGCATGTATTCTTATATGTTTTTTTTCTTAGAAAACGTAATTTGTTCAGCTGGTTCAGTCTTATGTTTATGTAAATTAAATTCATTTGAAAATTTGGTTTGTGAGCAATTTTTCTGATAAAACTCTGCATACAACTCAGTGAACTGTGTCAGTAAATGCTGTAAACTAGGGGTGCTTATTGGCTATATAGCCTTTTGAACTGTAACCTTTCAGCCTTCAATATAATTTTGTTTCTCTTTTGGTATTCTGTTCCACTTACAGTGGTTTTATATTTAGTTTATAGAGGAATGGGTATAGAAATCTACAAAAGTAGCCACTGCAATATTTTTAAATTTCACAAACAATCTGTACAGGCTAGATAATTAAGATGTAACAAAAGGCTGTAGTGACATGTTGTCACGCTGCATGAACTCTGACAGCTCAATGCTGTATGTAGACAGCTAGCTGTACTCGTACTTTTTTATTTGTAGTGTTTGTACAGTGGAGGTGAAAAACATCCTTCTGTACAGTTATGTAGTGTTGCTGTGAATAAATACATATTTTTAATTGAGGCACTTTTGCATATGACTAAATCCAATATACTAATCTTAAGCCACCAGAGCCATGGTTATTTTCTGGGTAACTGAAAGTGACCTAACATTTTTACCATGGTATATTTGCACAGTGACATTTACCAGATTTTACAATGCTTTCATAATGGTTTAACATATTTTTGCTTTACAGGGTTACCTATACATTACTGAGTTTGAATATGCTTTTTTACACTTAAATAAAATGGATATAATGAAGGTAAAACTTCCTGCTGTCTTTCAACTCTGGCTGTGTCACCTCAATTCTCATTGAAGTCGCTACTGTAATGTTGACAAGCAGGGTAAAAAAGGGGCAATTGGTATGTTAAACACACACATAATGAAAAATCTTCAACTTACGTGCAGTAACTAAAAAAGATGTCTGTGGTGTTAGAAACCTGCTGTTCCTCCTCACTGGAGTGAAAACCTCCTTATTGGTCCCTGGGATGTCACTGAAAGATATATCATGTCCCTAAATATATATAGAAATGCTTTTCTATTTCACTTGTATTTTCAGAAATATATTAAATATTACATTTAAAATATTAAATATCTGTAACTATTACAAAACCAATTTTCAAAATAAGGATATGTTTTCTGCTAACTTTACACTGGGATAAAATGCTAAAAACAAAACAGCCCCATACGGGTTACATTGTAGTGTTCCTTGCTTTACAAGTGTCCCTATGGTTTTAGAACCTGCTCAGGAGGGGGAAGAGGGGTTCATCCAAATCACTCCAAACCTCTCTAAAGCATTGAGTGAGTTTATGAATAGAACATTTTGAGGGCATAGAATGCCAAGCGGTTTCTGGAAAAATATCCATCTTGTTAACATTCTCCAATTCATTCTATGTTTGCTAGCTCACAGAGCACTAGGCTTATTATAAATATTTAAACAAACTGTTGACATGAGGATAACGCTGACAAATTGAGTTAACATTTCTGCTACAGATTGCTGGCCATGCGTGGCGTCGAACAGCTTTAACACCCACAACAGACCCTTTATACTTGCCAGATTGTGTTTAGTCTATATTTCTGCAGTGTTTTTTAAATGTGATTTACTTTTTGATCTATACAACACAATATCCTTTGAAATTCTTCCGGGCCAACAAAGCTGGCATCTCCTCCATCAGAATTTGTGCATGTATTTTTACATTTATATACTGCAATAGGGCATTTGGTGTGAAATAAGGTTAAATGAACCACAGTTGTGTTTTAATGTTTAGTATGTCTTTATATACAGGGGTGTGCATCATCCTACTTAACAATGCTACACTCAATAGTTCCCAGACAGTTATCAAAACAGGGGCCTCAACGTTAATGAATGGATTATGTGGGTCTCAGCTTCTAACTTCTAATGAAGAGTTCCAAGGCACCACCACACATACACTGTTCAACAGGACTGAATTTAAATAGCTGGTAGCACTTTAACAGTAATCTGTACTATGAAGGTCTTTTGAAGAATTAAAGCATAATAAACACCATCTGACAGGTTAATCTTTGGTTAGTCTGGCCAAGGCATATCATGAACTCAAGATCCACACTTTGACAAGAACATTCATTTTCTAAATGAACATGGGATATAGATAGCTTAGCAGTAATAAAATGCTCAGAAAAAAAACAATTAATCTTGACATAATTAAAGATATTTTTTTATTGATAAGCTGAAGGTTTACAAGGTAAGGTTAATAATGTTCATTCCACTTGCAGTGTTTACAGAACATGCCAAGATGCATGCATAAGGCAGTGGGTTATGACATATGGCTGCCATATAAAAATATGATACAAGCTTAGTTCTACTGTTTGGCCATCTTTTCACAGCAAATAAAAAAAATGTGAATGTGTCTTTTCATTCAGAATATTTTTATGCAGGTCGGAGCCACTTAATCAGGACACTGATAAATGGGATTTCTGCTTAAATGGGACAGAACTCTGGGAGACACTTCTCAATGCTATTTATGTCGTTTAATTGGAATAAAGTATTTTTGAATGATGAATGGAGATCGCTTTTCAGAGCAAAACAGGTTCACATAGTGCAGTGCAATTACGTGGTTACGCTTTGATTTCCGTAAACTGCCTAAACCAGGATGAACTTAGGCTGCTCTGGCAAAGAAATTTGGTGTGTCAACATCACAGGTGTCTCACATTGTGATAAGATGTGATTTCATTCTTTTTCATTTCATTTAAAAATAAAAACAATGATTGATTTTGTTTAGGAATAAAAAAAATAAAGTGATGTGAAACTGACACCAGGCAAGTACTGCAGTTAAAGGCGCCGTGCCATTTTATTTTTAAATAACAAAAATAAGTCAAAAGTTTAAACAAAAGAAACTGCTCACAGAGCAAAATAAAACAGGTAAACAAAACAAATCACGACCACAACTAATAAATAAACCATACAGGTCAGGCTGGGCAGTCGCTGTCACTGTCACTGTTCCTGTATTGTAATTCTCTTCGTTTTAGCTCTTGCCTTGGCTCACTCGTTCCTCCTCTAAACTCCCCACGAGCGCAGAGAGCTGCAGGCTTATATACTGTGGCGAGGGGTTTAACTGACTAGTAATTATCCTATTACCCCTCGGCCACAATCTGCACGAGTTTATTAATTAAAAGTGCTGTGGATGGGGCTACCCATCCACGCTAAACAAAACAAACAAAATCGCTACGTGGTCCTAAATACATAAACAAAATATGCAGCGTTTAGCCGTCATAAATAATAATGATAATAATAATAATAATAATAATAATAATAATAATAATAATAATATACAAAATAACACAGGGCGGAGGGGAAAACCCCATTCTAAAAATGAACAAACAAAACAATATACAGGGCTGCTTGCCCTGTTACAAACCACATGGCTGATTTTTGTCACTGGTTGTGCTGACTTTGTGTTTTTATCAATGTAGGACGTCAGCCAACCACTGCTTTCTTGTCTGCATTTTTTATCTGGGTTTTATCACTGTTTTTTTCCTGTGTCGTGCATTACTTAAAGGTCTCAATCATTTTATGCTGAGTCCTCCTTTTGTGTATTACAATAGTAGTGTTTTGAGGTTAGTGTCTTAGGGGGAGCTTGGTAGGCTGGGCTGCTGCCCTAAATATATTGGTTAAGTGCACTGGACACTATTCTGTTTAGTATTGTGAGCACTATTTATTTCACTGGATGAAATGCCTGGCTGGGTCTGGTCTGGGGCTTGGTGAGTAGGGTGAGTAGAGGTGAGTTCACCTGGTACACTTTGTCCCCAGTTTGTGTCAGTGCTTGGTCTGCCTCTGCTCACTACATTACCACTACATTAGATTATTTGAGGAACACCTGAATATTTTATGCACTTCCTCCGAGTTATAAAGTAATGTAACAAGCCTAATTACTAGCTACTGGATTAATACAATTGATAGCGGGACACTGTCATCACCTTTAACTGGAGGGTCCGGAATCAATTAATCTTCGTTTATTATAAAAAGGAGAAGGAGAGAATGCACAAAGACAACAGTGGCATCAACTCAGGGAAAATAGTTTATTAATACATAATTAAAACACACAATTAGCGATCTAAAAACCACACAGGCAGATTAAAGCCAGGGATATGTATGTTTGTATTCCTAATAACCTTTGCAAGTAGAATGTGTTTAAAATGTTGTTTGTTTCTGCTTTAAAAGGGAGGCGGGTTCTCTAATGTTTTAAATGTTTGTTTTCTTTGCAAATAAACATTTGTTCACTGCAGCAGGCCATTTATATAGTGACTGTCTGAGTGTTTACAGAAACAAATAAAAAATCAGTTTAGACTTGGTTATACTTGGACATCCTTAAAAAAATTGATGTATAAAGCACTACCAAGGCACGACAAAGAAAATAGAGCACATTCTTTCTTTGTTGATACAAAATGTACTTTATTAGAGAAAAATATATTCCCCTCATTCTGAGTTACATATAAAAATGGGGTAAAGAATTGTATTAATTAAAGATGTACCACAACTCCTTCACTGTGTAACCTCCCCCCCCCCCAAAAAAAAAAAACAACAATATGTAAACATACTTCACTTCCTGGTTTCCAGGATTCAGATTTGGTTAAAAACTGGTCCAAAATGGCCAATATATTGTTTTAAAACATAAACTATTTAAATGCTCCTTCTATTTTGCATTACTACGAAACCACTTCCATTAAAGTGGCAGCCTATTGGCTCACATATGTAACTGAGATGGATTTACCAGTGAGCAGGGGGATGACGGGAAATGATGTTCTAAGAGGTCCACGCGGGTACATGTGAAGCCATCTTGAGGCAGGTAATGCAATTTAAAAGTTTAAAAAAGTGGTCAAAATGTAAAAAAAAATAAAATAAAAATTAAAACAATACACACACCTTACGTAAACAGTTGTAGCAACACATAGGAACATGTAACACAATAAAATAAAAAGGTCCTCCTGTGCCCTTTAAACAATGCATTAATTGAACATTGTGTAACAACATTTTTACATAAAACTAAATAAAATATATTTCACAGAGAAATAATAATAATAATAATAATAATAATAATAATAATAATAATAATAATAATAATAATAATAATAATAATAATAATGCTTAACTTTAACTCTGCACTGTACAGATGCATTAAATCCATGTGAATCTACTGTTGGAGTAATGCTGTTTAAATCAGAAATACTGTGTTGAAATGGCTTAACCTCATTTCCATGGGCACATTAACAAGCATTTTATACTGTTCTGTTTTGTTGCCAGTGCCTTCCCTTTTCCTGTAAATGTTTCTGACACAGCTTACTGGCATCACACTTTACAAATGGTTCTATTATGGTGTAACTAAATGTGCATAGTATGTACAAGCCCACAATTACATTGTTAGTTGGCATTCCTTCAGTCTCTAATATTAACGATGTGATTCCTATGCAAACCCATAAATAAAGTTAAAACTTATATTATGTTATTATGTTTTTTTTAAAGCTCTTTTGGTAAACTGGTGATGGTGGTGATGGGATAGATACAACACTGCGAGGTTCAGATACATAATTGGACAGTTCTCCTATTAGGACTATCACAGTAATATAATAATGCACAAACTAATATAAAAAATAGATAAACAAACACAAGAGCAATAAACAGCAGACAAACCCATGTCATTCCTGAATTATTTTTTAAAATAAGTTTAAAGGATCATTTTGCTATAGCATCTATAAACCGAACACTTTACTCTGTCCTTATTAAAAGTACCACCAGTAATACCAAGTAAACACTTTATTTATTTCAAAACTCAAAATCATAGCATGCTCCAATGCTAAAGTGTTTGTATAAATTACATGTATTGCACTGGTGTTGGCAAGGCGTACTAGAGAAACTCTTGAAAAATATCTGCTGAAGAGTCATACTGTAGACCCCGGAGTCAGTTGAATTTCGGTTTATGACTGACTTCAAGAAATTGTGACTGTGATCTGACTAACTTTAATTTAGCTGAAGATTTTCAACTGACTTTTTCATCTGACAATGCAACAAAAATAAACAATGCAACATATATGAATGTATTATGAATTATTTTAATTATTTTGTATAGTGTCTGCATACTTACTAGCAAGGTGCTATTCGCTAATCTAAAGTTCTGTCTAGCACAGAATCATGCTGGTGACATCTGTTACATTACACACAAATTATTGTATTGCACACAAAAACATTATTATATTCAGAGTGGTTAGAATTGGCAGCAGTCTTTTTGGGGTTTCCTATTACCAATACAAATTCTAATGAAAGTAAGAACCCAAAAAGACTGCTGCAAGTAGTTTAACATTTAATATGGATAAAGAAAGAGAAATACTTATATTTTATTGACTAAGTTTAGAGAATGTGAAATGGGTGGTTATATTAAGATAGTTTTTTGTGCAGCTACAGCAGTGGAATCACCTGCCTTAGTGCCAGTAATAATCCTACTGGGAGTAATATCTGCCTATTATATTTGTTTTCAGTTGGTATACTGAAAGAGAGTCCACTATATATTTAAAGAGAGTTCACACCAAAAGAACCCCAATTGGATGCAATTACAGTATTAAAAAAGAATCACACACAGGATATTTCTTCCAATGAGCTGTTCACAACCTTTGCTTTACCTGTGAGTCCTACACATAATTTGTAAAAAATCAATACAATATCCATGGTGACAATGTTATTCCGCCACTGTGTAGGAGAAGTGAGTAGATGGAGTGAGGCCAGCAGCCATCTAATCTTGAGCGACATGAGCAGATTGTGAAGGGATGATTTAGTTCAATATGAGATCGCTGAATTGTGTAGATTATCTGAATTATGTAGATTATCTTTAGTGTGAAAGAGGAAAGACAACTAAATCCTGGTTGAAGGGTGCAGGGGTGTTTGTTTCCAATGAAAACACTTCACTCTCCATGTCTTTTGCGATGCTGAAAGCTTTGTTTGGGGTCAGGCTATTGGCCTCCAGTAGGCCTCTTTTAGGAACAAGCAATACTCTCCTTCATGTAGACCTTCTCATCCAGCATAAATTACAACCTCCTACATAAAAGACCAATTAGCTTGCCATTCTGGTCCATGACTTTCTAATATTATGATAAAGGTTGGTAACCAGCAGTTGGCAAAGTGCATAAACTCCTACAAGGTGCAGTAATTTAATCTTTAATGAAAGGATTGCTCAAACCGCCCCGATTCTCCAGATAACAAAATGAGTAGCTATGCACTAATATATGACACAATATACCCGTGTGCGATTTTGATGTGGGTAGTTCCCATATAATTCCCTGTACATGAACCATATTGCCTTTAGACACTGCATTTTTCCCAGTTTATTTAATGTCTTATTTTAGATTTCATGCTGTGCAGTACATTTTCTGTTTTTTGTTGTTGTCATGCTTAAATTACTTTGAATTTAATACTCTGTTATTTATATGTTGATCTTTATTTTAGTTACTGATCTGTGGTACATACATAGGCTAACCACAAGTATCTAAAAAAAAGTTTTCAATAAATAGGTTCCCGTGCAAGGGAATTACTGTCCTAGGCCTTTCACTAATTTGCTGTTTTCACTATTTCATCATGGTTTGATGTATGTCATTAAGCGATATAAAGAGGGAGCACTGCATATGTCTGTGACAGACAGCAAAATAATCCTAGTCAACAATCTCCCTCCCGACCTGTGAGGGCGCTGTATAACAGGAACAGTGTGCCTCGTACTGGATGGTCTGGGAGTACATTCCAGGGTCAGTCGAAAGCCAGCCAACCAGGAAGGGGGCGGAGTTACAATGCCCAAAGTCATCGCCCTAATGTGGTACGCAATGTGTCAGCCATGGATTGGAGGAGACGTGATTGAACTAGCTGTCGCAGGGGGTGTGACGATGTAATCTGTTCCTTTGATGTGGTTACTGAAAGGAACCATTTGAGAAATGGAAGTTACTAATGACCGTGAGTGTTAAGTGTTTTGTTTGTTGCTAACTCTCTGTGCTTGTCATTATAGAAGGCTAACTTCTGAGAGCTTTAGCTAAACTGCCAGCAATTAAACCCAGACTCCACTTCACCATTGTACATGAATAAACCTGTAAATCACCACTTTCGCTAAGAGCACTCACTCTGGACTTGTGACCGTGTTGTGTTTGTGTGTGTCTTGTTTAGTGTATTATTATTTCAGGACTGAACCCCGTGGTTTGCCTGAATGATACACATCGTTGTGTAGAGCCAGGTATTATTATTTGTCAGCAAATAAATAGCTGCTTTTTCACCGTGAACTGTCTTGTGTCTATCATTCCTGAGCACCTGTGCACTACAAACCACTTTGCCAAAATGTCCAAACAATTTTTCACTAAGGTATGTGTTTCTGTAGATATCTGATTTATATTGTTTTCATTGGCTCATGTTTACAATTTTTGACACACAGAATGAAATGTTCTTTTTCAAGAATTTTGATGCCTTCAAACTGTCATCGTACTATACTTTTCTAGATTTTAGAAATGCACATTCCAAGCTTGGAATGTCTGGAGGGGGTATGTGCCAAATTTAAAGGGACAAATTGAAGAATCATCATCTTAATGAGACAGAAGTACACTTCTTTATCTCCTGTAATCTTGTTGTTAGTCTTGTGTGAAGAAATGCTTTTCGCACAACTTCAGAACAAATATACAGGGCCAATGAAACTTGGTATCAAAAAACAAAAAGCCAACCAGGGCAAGGGCATGGTGCTTCCCTACGATTGTCAAAAATACATTGTTAGAATTTCACAACAGACTTTTCTGAATTATCTCAAAACAGCTTCATCTATTTTTTACTATACATTTTTTAAAAAATTAAAAAGTATAAATTCTAGATATACACGTCCAGTTGTTGAAAACCCCACTGAAATGTCAGTAACAAGCTGAAATCTCTGTTCAGCTCAATCAATAAAACCTTTGTTTACAGTGCTTAGAATTATAGCATCAAATCCCACTTTTGGATACAAAATGCTTAAAATAATTATAACAATTGCCTCATAATAATTACTTTTGTTGGAAAATGAATTAATTTGGAGTTTAGAATCATACTGTGTATGTTTTGACAGACACATTTTGTTTTACCTTTAATGAAGTTCATATTACAGTGTAGTTATTCTGATGATCATGTCGCTGTGAAAGGAGGGGTAACAACTGAACAAAGCACATATTAATAATAGTATGTAGTTAACAAATACACTTTAATTGAATTTGTAGTAATGGCAGCCTATTGGCACAACCTTAGCACAGCACGTTAACAAATAATTTTGTGCTATGAGGGAATCTTAACCTGGACGGCCACAATTAAGTAAGTAAAATTGGAATGTATCTGTAATATCATTGTGAAATCTAATTAAGCCATTGTAAACAGCCTTTGTAATGTAATGCATGTTTAGTTAGTGGTACAGTTCTTATGATGCGTGACATCCAAAATATTAGCACAGCACATAATTGCCACAAAATGGCATCCTCTGACATGGCAGTAAATGCTGATTTAAAATTTAAAAAAAAAAAAATTACAATAACTCAGTATTGGAGCAACCGTATCTGTAAATACTCAGAACATCATAGGGGAAATGTAAAATAAACAATATTAAATTGACAATTGAAGCTATTTACAAATACATTATTCATATTGATAGGGTTTGATGTGACTGGGTAAATATTCATAACATATATAAATAGTTCTACAGTATCTAAGAGGCCTTTGAAGGAGGGTGGCTTTAGAATGTAAAGATTGTGTTCACAGTCTGAAACAATGCAGTGTTCATCAGATTCTGACTGGGCCTGATTAGCCACTGTGAAAGGATGGCTGAGGGTGGTGATGTCAGGCCAGAAGCAGGAACTACACAGACTCAGGTACTCAGGTGCAAAGCAACTGTTGCACCGTTTTTATTGAAACAAAAATAAAATAAAAAGGTTTTACAAAAACAATGCTCACAGAGCAAAGTAAAAGTTTAAACAAAAATAAATCACAAACACAAAACACTAAAATAACCGTAAGGTCAGGCTGGGCAGTAGCCTTCACTGATCCTTATTTTTAGTTTAGTTTAGTTTAGTTCTGTTCTGTTCTCCTTCCCTCTCCCTCGATCCAAAACTCTCCACCTCGAACAGAGAGAGCTGCAGGCTTTTATATTGGTGACAATCTCCCATTTAGCAACAAATTAATCAAATAATTAAATCAGGAGACGGTCACCTTCTGCACAGGGTTTTTAATATTTGTGTGGTCGACAACAACTCTGTTTATAATTAATCCGCTGCCGATCACGTATTGTCACAGAGATGTCTGGCAGGGACAAATTGCTAACAATCACCCCTGCCAGACCACATCCAAATCAACAATAACAAACACAAAACATTGTGTTGTAAATAAACATGAAATGCATTTAAATCATACACACTAACTTCCCCCGTTTAAATAAAAACACCAGGCAATATGTTTGTTTTAAATAATAATACAATACACCACAGCCATGAATTAAATCACCCATTCTAGAATAAACAAACAAAGCATTTAAACAGCAGGGCTTTGTCCTGCCCCCTCTCATATGTGTAGGGCTCTCTCCTACTGCCCTGCCTTAGGCATTCAAATATTTTAAACTTCTATATATATTTCAGTTTTTTTTTATATACAGTATGGTTTTTAATATGATGTTCTTCCATCACCACAGAACCTTAACCTCTGGGTAGGAGAGAATCCTTCATTATTTTTTTTTTATTATTTATTTCTTAGCAGACGTCCTTATCCAGGGCGACTTACAATTGTTACAAGATATCACATTATTTTTACATACAATTACCCATTTATACAGTTGGGTTTTTACTGGAGTAATCTAGGTAAAGTACCTTGCTCAAGGGTACAGCAGCAGTGTCCCCCACCTGGGATTGAACCCACGACCCTCCGGTCAAGAGTCCAGAGCCCTAACCACTACTCCACACTGCTACTCATGTCCTTTGTGTTTATCACCTACAACATTAAGGCACATTTTGACAGGATGTAAGGTGGCTCTTAGCCAAGGAGGGTTTACTTGGCGCCATGACCAGGTGCTGCGATGTTTGGCCTTAGCATTGGAAGACAAGCGTAACATGACCAATAAGTTGTCACAAGTTCCATCAAAACATTACACACAAAAGACAACATTCCTCCACCCAGGGGAGCAACCGCCAAGAAAAGGTGTTAAAACCAAGCCTCGCCCAGGACAACTGGAAGCTGCTAAAGACTGGAAAATGTTGGCAGATGTTGGTCAACGGCTTATTTTTCCACCTGAGATTGCCACCACTAACCTTTGACCAGATATTGTCTTGTGGTCTGGATCAGCACGCCTTGTTCACCTGGTAGAGTTAACAGTGCCATGGGAGGATGCTGTAGATGAGGCGTATGAGAGGAAGAAACTGTGGTATGCTCAACTAGCCGCTGAAGCGGAACAGTGAGGATGGAGTGTCCGTGTTTACCCAGTGGAGGTGGGTTGTCGAGGATTTGTGGCACACTCTACAACCCGGTTTCTCAGAGACGTCGGATTCAGTGGCCAAGAGTTGCGTCGCACAGTGAAGAACTTATCTGAAGCAGCAGAGAGGAGCAGCAATTGGCTGTGGTTGAGATGGAAAGATTCTGTTTGGGGATCACAATAGAAATAGAAAGCACAATAGAAAGAAAGAGACGCTGATGTACGGGTAAGTAAGCTGGGCTGAGTTGAGTGGGGGACGGAGGGGGGTGATGCTGGGACGCCAGAATCACCGTCGAGCCATCTTGAGGTGTCGTGGGCTTATTGATGAAACACAGAGGATGGAAGGTGCCCACTTGAAGACCCCAGAGATGTACCCTACTTAGCTCAATCCAGATGGTTGTCATGCTGATGCACTGGGGAGACCGCACTGTGGTTGATCCCCAGAGCCAGCATCGCAGCCATTGTGTGTGCTGATGCGTTAGGGAGGCAAAATAATCTGATCCCTGGAGCCAGAATTACACTTCAGCCATCAACACCAGGCAGAAGAAGATCTACATCATCATATGGAAGGAAACTCAAATGGATGGAGACACCAGCTACGACTTAGTAGGTGCTTATCTTGGCAAGAGCCGAGTTCAAATCAGCATGAATTTTTAACATCTACTCTCATGTAATGGAAATCTTAACTAAATCTGGGGGACTGTGGATAGGATGGGTTGGTGGTGACGTTAGACCAGGAAGACACAGGAAGTTTATTAATGAAATAAACTTTAAATAATAAACAAAAAGGGCTTGATGGCCAAACAAACAGTTTAAACAAAACAAACACTGAACAAAACAAAAGGCACATTGGCCAAAACAAATAATAAACAGAGACAAACAAACAAGTATCGTGCTGGTCTTAACCCAGCACGTGAAGCAATTGTTTTTAAAGTTTTATATTCCTGTCACTTTCTCTCCGCTCTCATCAACCTTCTATGAGCAGCTGCTTTGCTTTTATATACGTGGCCATCTCCCAATTGGTAATTACTTAATTAATTTGGGAGATGGCCACGTTGTGCACAATTTTTAACTGAATGGGGGATTTTAACCCCATCCATGCTGTAAAACAATAATAACAAACATTGTGTTTTTAAACACTAAACATTACATTTCAATCATAATAATACAACACAACAATAAATAAACACAGGGGCAGGGTGTACCCCGTCACAGGGACCCAGAAGAATAACTTTCAATATCAACATTAATGACAACCAAGAACCCCACAATACCAATGAGATAATACGTATGTTTTATTGTTTTAAATTCCATTAAACTTATTTTAATGCTGTGTGTTGTAAAAGAACATGACATATGTACGAACCAGAGGTGACCACTTAGTCCATCGTTGCTCGTCCTGTTCTTAGTATCTGGTTAGTCTCAAAAGTTTGTCAAACTGGGTCTTAAGGGATTCTCATGATTCAGCATCAACAACGTGGCTAGGTATACCGTATATCTTAAATCTATCTCAACTTTATTTCCAGCTGTGTTCTCTGTTCCTGGTTTCTGTGTAGTGGCAAGGGTTAACTTTGTCAAAAAGTTTCTGCCTAGTTCTGTTTGAGATCTAAACCCGGATTTCCTGGTAGGCTGAGAAAGTGTTAGTCATAAGTTTTGTGTCGTCTAAAAATTTTACAAGCTTCCTAATTATGCCCTGATATTGGTTATTGATGTAGATAAAACACCCTGCACTGATCCCTGCAGGGTAGAAAAAGAGCATATTTCTGCCCTGATGGGATCAATGCTAGTATCCCTGCAGCACCCCATTGAGTACATGGCCCAAATAGTTTGTATTTCTATTAAAGAATGCTACATGTAAGACTCATGTACCTGTACAAACACAGAAATGAAACACTAACATTCAAACAAAAATCTTAAGATATATTAAAATATTTTTAAGTCTACGGCAACCTCTTGTAGACTTGTGGTGATACCCAATGGTAAATGGTTTATTTGATACTAGCAACATAATAAGCAAGCAATATCTATTCCCAATGGCTGTTAATACTGTATAAAGGTGTTCTGATTACAGTGCAGGTGATCTGATCAAAGGTGATTAATTAGTGGCCATCTTTGTCTTTTTACTTGGAAGGGAAGGTGAATTCCTATTTATCTACCTAACTCTATGATTACAAACTTGATGCTTGTCCTGGGACTTTAGGACCCATCTCCCAGAACAACATCTTCCCCCTTTTTTTGGATGCAATCAAAGCTTTCCTTCTAATAACATTAAATGTGTGCCCCTAAAGGCATAGCGGAAACAGGCCAAAACAGATGTCTCCAGTTGATTTTTAATGTGTAACCACAGTTCCCACTCATAAGGCCAAGGCTGGGGGTCTCTCTCTTAGGTTAGTAGTCATTCCGGTCATGAATCACTTCTCAGAAAAGGAATGGGTTTAGGCTTTTTAAAGTGGTCATCAATTAAATGTGATTGCACCGGATTTTCCATTGTAGGATATGGAGGGGGGCGGGGGGGGGGGTTTGATCGTGAAGAAGGGTAGTTTGAGAAAATTAACCTTTTTTATTACAATTTTACAAGCTGTGTAAATTTTGATTGATTTTCCAAACGTGCCATTCCTCTGAGTAAGGCAACCTCCATGAAACTTAAACAAAAAAAGTGTAATGTGTGGCTTGGATGCTTGCTTTTCTTTTGACTTCAACTAATGACATCATAGTCTCATATTCAGCATGGCTGCTTATTCAACAATTCTGACCACTGTTTTGGATATCGCATAGTCAAAGTGTTCATCATTCATCATTGATTCTTGAAATAGTAACATTTTCTATTGTACTTTTTCCTTTGTTAACTATCCCTTTGGCTTAGTTCTGAGACAACAAAATCCCAGATTCTGTCTCATTCAACTTTAAAGCTACAGTGTGCAGTGCAAAAGCACATTATGAAAAACCACATTTTGTAGGTGAAAAACGCTAGAATAAAAGTAGCTACATTTGAAAAATATTTAACTCTTTTTCGGTACACTAAAATAAATGGCATAATCCAAAATACATAATCTCTGTATGTAAGAAATGGGAGTGTCCAGTGTGAAAACACAACACAAAATAATAGATTAACGTAGCCAATCCAAAGTAGCACTATAACATTAAAATGTTCAATACAAAAAAGTTACAAACTCTGGTAGTGTAAAAACAAAATTATCCAAAATATTGATTGTAGCGTAACGATGGGAAAGCATAACCAATCAGACTGCAGAGTCTGTATCATCTGATCTGAAACCACCGAACTCACGTCTTTGTCATCAGCACCTTCATCACTGATGATGCAAGCAATTGTCTGAATCATTAATCAATTATGTCTAGGCAGTTTTTTCTATTCATGTGAGCAGCGATGTTTCCCCTCAGGCAATATTTGCACACACGGTTATTACAAACAGGAAATGAGTGGTGAAAATTTTACTTTCACCTAAAAGTTGGGGGATTGTTCAAACAAGGGCGTTGGCTGGGCAGATATTTAATAATATTGTAGCGATGGGTGGGAAATGAAGCAAGCTCACACAGGTATTGCAGGTTCTCGAATTCAACGGTTTATTGCAGGCAGATATTTTATACTCTGCAAGTAAAGTGTGCTGTTTTAAAGCGAATAGTACAGCAACAGCTGAGTAATGTAGTGTTACACAGACTGTAGAAACAAAAGTCAAACACACTGTCGGCCATGTGCTACGCCAAACTAAATGCAGTCAAACTGAGAGTTTAGTTTGAAGACCTCCTTCACGCCAATGCCCTCACTCCCTTATATACCCTCGTCCAATCCACATCCCCAGCACATCACCCGCCAATCCCAAGCATGCATGATCTGCCCCACCTCCCATCCCTTGTTCTTGCAAAGTGTCAATCCTTTTTCTCCTTACAATGGGGGTCCTCCTTTCTGCAAGCTGGACTCATGATTGGTGGAAATTCTTTCACTTCTGGCGTCACTAAACACCTGCAGTGGCAACTAACTTGGCTCGGGGCCAAAGAACATTCTAGAATTCTGCGAACACACTATTATGTCCCGTTGTAGCAAAGTTGACCCCCCCCCCGGGTCGTTACAATATTATACAAAACCTAAAAAAATATAGTCATTAATTTTGCCCATTGCTATGTGCAGGGAATCTCTGTGTTTTGTATTGATGCACTTTTTGCAATAAATATTTGTAGTTGGAAACTAAGAGGATTAAAAGTCCAATCAGCCTAATATGTACTCTACTACAAAAGCCAAAGACGACAGACAACCAATAGCACTCCGGCAACCTCTCTGGACAACAGCAGTGTCAAAGTACATCCTGCACCTCTAGGAATCTAGGTCTCTATCGAACAAGTAAAAACAAAACAACAAAAAAAAAAATCATGAGTTGCTCCCAATCAAGGGCTGAACCAAACTCAAATTCCAATGCTGCAGAAAAGTAGTATTCTATTGGCTAAAGTGCTAAAAAGAAATAAAGGTATCAGGGTAAAGCTCAGCTCTAGCTCTTTCATTTAAGACACTATTAAAATAGTGGAATTTGTGTCTTACACATACACATGCATGCACACACACGACTGGTGAATGCTCCAGGGAGAGAGCAGATTCACCAAACGGGAAAATTGGATTTCCACACATGAAGCCCAATGAAATTCCTTTTTAATAGTGTCATCCTTGCAGGTTTGTGTACCTTTTAAACTCCATTCCTATTTATATGTATTTAATGGATTTTATTCCTAAAAATGTTAACTTGTTGAAATCCATTACAACTGCCACAAACTATCTGTGTAGCTCTGACTTTAATGTAATGTAGCTAAATGTTTTTTTTTTTTTTTATCTACAGTGGACTAGCTAGCTGCTTTGTTTAAAGAGTAAGTAGCGGGATTCCAAAAAAATATAGCGTTCCACGTCCCCATGTGTTTAAATAATGTACCTGCCATTTTTCTTTTCATTGTAAACATCCTGATAACTTTTTGTACTTATAACTTTAAAGTCTGTTTCAAAGCTCTTTTCAAAATGTCCGCTCTAGTGCACATATAGGAATAGGATTATTGCCCACATTGTCAAACAGGTAACACAGCAATAAGTATCCATGGTGTGATATGGAAAAGAAAAGCCAGAGCACTTGGTGTTCATATATATATATATATATATATATATATATATATATACATTTTTTATTATTATTTTTTTTAATCGCTTTTCCTGCAGTGATTTAGAGGACAGATCTCTAACCCCAGTGCAGTAGAGAGCGGCCATTTTGAAAAGAGCTTTAAAACAGACTTTAAAGTTATAAGTGTAAAAATATGTCAGGATGTTAACAATGAAATTAAAAATTACATACACGTTATTTAAACAGTTGTAGCAACACGTGGGGGTGATATTTTTCAGAAACCCTGCTACTTTCTCTTTAAAAGTAATGTCTTTCATTTGGATGATATTTTGCAGCTTCTGCAGACTTCATTCACGTTGATTACTCATATGTTTTCTTTCCTTTTATGATGTTTATTATTTATAAACTTGAAAAGCTTTGTGTCAGATGTTTCCATGTTTCTTGATTTTAAAGACATTCACATCAGTTTATATGGCTGCCAGACGATGCAGTTTTTTTTTTTACTACACTCTCATACTATTTAATAATCTTCAGTAATATCTGTTAAAATGAGTAAAACATATTTCATGATATAAGTTACAAATAAATCCAAATAAATACACAGTATAACTTCAACTGAGACTCTGTTTGAATCCAGTTTTTATAACTGGACTTCCCTGGATATCAGTATTCAAAACACACAAGGTGGTACATGTTATATTATAGACCAAGCGTACATCTTGTACATCATTTTTTGCATTCAACTCTACAGCGTGAATTTTGGAATCTGTCTCAACACAGTAGTGCAAATATCAGCAGATGCAGAGCGTGACTTAAGGACATTCATTTTGACAACATCGTACTGGGAAATCCAAACTTGTTTAATTCTGTAGCAAACCAGTGGACAGCCCCTTATACCTACTACAGGTAAATGAGCAGGGTGGTTTGTCTGTGTTTGACTGTATGTTCTCCAGCGGCATCACACATGCTTACAGGGTCTGCTGGAGGTGTACAGTACTTTAGCTTGTATTAGTCAAACCTATCACACATGGTGGGATTAGTTGGTCAATAAAACAGGCTAAAATAATGAATTATTAAAATATATATATATATATATATATATATGATTGTGTCACATTACGATGGCTTTAAATAAAATTGAATTCCTCAATAATCTAATATTGTTATTCCAAGAAATGTTATGAATTTGAACACTCCTTTTTATGTAGAATAAGACCTCAAAAATCATGAAAGATAACATGTTTTCTATCCACATACTGTGGACAACACCATCAATCCAACAAGCTGAGCCACAAGCTTTAATAAGTGGGGAGAACACCCGCCCAGCTGGAATAATTAAGGAGTGGCAGCATTTAGATCCACCACTGTTTAGAAAATGAACATAGACCTCTATGTGTGCTGCAGTCCTGAACATCTTCCTCCCTTTAATTCACTAGGTCTTGTTTCCAGTGAAGAGCTCTAGTGACACACATCATTTTAAAAGATGGCGATTGAGACACTTGGCTCCCATTCAGCTCCACCCATTAGTTCACAAAAGATAAAATAACCCTTCATTAATACAAACCAAAGCCACAGAGTGAGGGCGCAAAACCAGTTTTGACCAGGATGTCTTGTTTTTTCAATTCTGTTGCCCTGATTGAAACCTTCTGTGAGGCAACAGCGTTTGCGTGATATGACCTGACGTGTTGACCTACAAAACGAAAAAAACACAACAACCCAATAACTACAAACAGACACTGTTCCTGCCTTGCTTAATGGCAGCTTAGGGTAAATGACATCACGTGAATTTAAATGTTGTTTGATCATTTGCTCACAAATAAACAACCTCATGGAAACTCTCCAAATAGTGGCACTCCAACCTTAACCCTTTTAGATTCAATGGAAGTTTGTTTTCGTACGATCCATCTAATTGCGGTCAATCTATATCTGCATCAATCTCTTCAGCTTTACAGTAAATACAACACCAAATTGCTTTTTTTTCCCTCCTCACCAAATTGCAACCAGAATGAACATTAAAAGAATGTGAGATTGAATTCAGGACTGGGAGATTATTGTACTGGTGTCTTTGTTCCACACTCATAGTTTCAGACCAGTGGGGTTAAAATGAAAAACAAATCTGGTGGATTTATTTTTTACTTTGTATATTACAAAAGTGTAATGTTGAATGTTCAGTTATGCTAGAATTAAAAACAAAATCTTATAAAAGTTATATTGTGCTAAAGCTTTTCATATATTACAAAGGAAAAAGAACACAAGGACGTTTATAATACAATGATATTGCTTATACAGCAAGTGAAACTGTTGAATAGCAAGTAGATTAAAATGCCATTGGCCTTACTGTTTTACAGAGCTTGCAATCATTCAAGGTGCTCCAGGTGATCTAATATTATCTTCTTGGCTTTAATCTAACTGAGCTTGTAAGCAGAATCTTAAAACAGCCTTCCTATTTCCATTCAAACCATGTGACAATATGATTTTTCAACTCTGCCAGACCTCCCCCCGGCAACGGTACACAAGACCACAAGAATACCAATACTGGTAACAGTTAAAAGCTGGTGCACTTGCAGGTGCTCAAAATAATGATGAAAACAAAAGGCGAAATAAAAAGGGAAAATAAAACACAGTAATAAAACTACAAAACAAAAAGTGCTGCTTACGCAGTGCCCCCACTGCCGCTAAGCCAGTCAGTACAGGCCTCCGACCTACGCTTAGCTATTCATTTCTACACACTGGGGTGGCCAGAGTTCCCCGGAAAACTACACACGTCCCTTCGGGTACGTAATTATTTATTTTACTTTTTAGTTTCTTTTAAGGCAGGCTATCTCACTCAGCCGTGCTTGCCTGCTCTTTGTTTATACTGACATCTTCCGCCAGCGTCACTGGGTATCCTCTCTCCGGCCACCCGAATGCACAACCAAGCACAGCTCTTATGGGCCGAGCAAACCCCCAAGGCCCGCCTCTCAGCCACTCAGAGAGAGGGAAAGCCAACACACTCTTCCCCACTTCTCTGTGTTATCGCCATGACTGACAGGCAGATCTTACGAGGCTGCTGACCTCCTCCTGCAAAACCACGCATACGCCAGATAGTCAGCACAGATCTCCCATGTTACAGGAAGATTTAGAGAAAGATGAAAATAATTCAATATTGGAGAAACCAAACCCAGAGCCATGACTGCAAACATGGGAAATATAAACACTTTACTAAAGTCTTTTAAAAGAACATTTCTAGTTCCTCACATATCTGTGCAGAAATTACTGAATATTAATCTCAATACCTTTATGTCGTTGCAGTCCCTTTTTATGTGTGCTAATTTTTGCAGTATTTTGTTTCCTTTATTCATTCCCACTAAGCTGCTTTGCTTTCCTGTAGCCTAATGTTCTGTGTTTCATTATGTGAACCTCCTCCAACATGCATTCCACACTGTGGGGTACAACATAATTTGCAGGCTAGAATTGTAACATAATTAACACATTCCTTCAATGCAACCCCATTGATATTCTCTGCTCATACAACCCCAATAGAACAAAATTTGGTTATATATCTAATGACTTACGTGAGATATCATAAAAGTACCACAAGTGGAGGGAAAACCACACACTAATAAATACCACAGATTCTTACTGTATCTTTTCACTGTGTTTGAAATGTGACTGTAGGGCTAATTATTATGCATTCTGTTTATAAAACAAGAACCGAAGGGGTTGGGCTGGTGGTTTGGGTTGGGGTTGAGCATTCTATATCCCTTCCATATTAAATTTGTTAAACGTTCCCAGTCTGTGGCATTCCTGTGGCATGGAGGGCAGGACTGAGAGCTAGTTGTTTCACAGAGGTTGCAGTTAATGGTCTTTATGATGTCACCTAAAGTGAAGCAATGCTTTATATTATTTTTTTACCACACACCAGGCTCCCAAAGTAGTGGATTATTATCAGATGAACATTAGCTGCTCCTGGTTTTCTCTTTGTCGTTCATGTGGTGTGAACATGTCGCATGGCTTTTATATGAGTTTTCCTTAGCTAGCCTAAATATGTTTCTACAGCTATGGCACTATACGTTTTACATCACCTCAAATTTTAGGATTGAGATATAATAATAATTTAAAAAAAAAAAAAAAACTATATGAACATAATTTAGATATGTTGTTTGACATCATATAACTACAAAATGATATTGCAAAAGTATACTGGATGTACAGTAAAAACTGTACAGTACAGTATTTCATGTTAGATTTCAAAATGTCACATTTTTCAATTACTGTCATTTTTTCATTAATATATGGAAAACTACAAAGCGGTATGTAATTCAATATGTTAATGTAACATTATTCAGCAGGTTTCATTCGACTTTATGAAGCTAAATTAGTTCATTCTATAGGGTGATGCCAAACCTTTGGCCACAGCTGTAGTATATTTCATACTCACAATTATTACATATACGATTTTTATAAAACATTCATGCTAATTTAGGTAGGGATACAGTAGTAACACATTTACAGTAGTTGAGTATCTCTGTTATCCAGACTTCCATTAAATTAGCATTTCAGATGTATCCAGATAATCGTAAGTCCACTGTTTTGAGGGGATGTCCTATTTGGGCTTTTTTAAAAGTATTAAACATGTCTATTTGCAACTGCAAATCTGAAATGCATGCACACCTTTACTCTTTATAGCTATGCTGCAGGTGCTGCTGTGCTACAAATACCGAAAAGTCAGTGGCAACATTTTTCTATTGTTCCTAGCATGTGTGGATGCTTGAACTTTAAACAAACTATCTCGCTTCATATAGTTCTCCCTTCTCATTAATTCAGAAAATGTTTTGCAACTGCAACTATGTGGACAGTGGCCCATTATACCCTATGTGGCGAGCTTCTATTTTCACATCTCACAACTGCAGCTCTAAGGTCAAACTATATTATATCCCTCTCCCAACCATGTGGTTGGTCCCGATTTGGGGGTACAGATTTTTCACAAATTTAGAGGTGAACTCTCACTCATTTCGATGAGTATTCTGGGAAGGAGAAGCAAGTGGCTGTAACCCATGGCAACGAACAATGATGCATGTGCTATTCCAAGCTTTAAAAACTTGCATAGTTTACCAGGGGAGCAGAATTCAGGTATGAAACAACTGTGAATTTTATTAGCCAGTACAGTCACAAGTACAAATATGAACACATGTTTTCTTACCTTGTTGAATAAAGGAACTGATTTATTTAGTTAAAGCTTTATTCAGGTTGCTGAGTTCTACTATGAATGTGTTTCACAATCAGACAGTGTACAGCATTACTAACCTCTAAACAACATATAAATCAAATAAAACTTCAAAACATATCTATTGTAGCAAGTATTTCCCTTAAATTAAACAGACCCACACTTAGAATGATCACAATTAGGTCAATGCACTAAATGACAACCACAATATCTTAATCACTAGGTTTAGGGCTAGGGCTAAGATCAATAGAAGGTGTAGACTGCTCATTTATTCTTTGAGAAAATTAAACATTTATACTGCACTATAAAAAAATTATGTTTCATTATTACATCTTTAAAAGTAAACTTTAACTGATGACTTTGAAATGTCCTACTGTCTTCAAATGTGTGAACACTACAGTATTGAAAGTAAATATCTGTTCAACAGTATAATGGATTTTTTTTTTTTAAACTTCAAAGGGGGTCTGTGCATAATTTGCGTTAGAGGAATGGCTGAGAAACAGAATCAATTATTTTTTATTGGCTTTTGACTGTATTTAAAGACAGTTCAATCACTGCTGATTCCTTATATATTCAGCATTCTTCACACTCTCACACTCTTTGCATGCAGTGTGCAATTCATTTAGTTTTTACTAAATAATTAAAACAGTTAATATATCATTGGTCCAAAAGAACATCCCCTTTGCTTTACAAGTAATGACATTTTTATAATGAACTCCTTTGAAAGATTTTTTTTGCGTCTGTCTTTTCTCACCTACACTCATTGAGATGCAGTGCCATTAGGCTCAATAACATTTCCCATGCTGCATCTTAATAGGATTTTACTGCTTTATCATATTGGATTCTCTCAAGCAGCATCTGTATACCTTGGTCATGTTGATTACGATACAGAAAAAAAAAACCCAACGACATTTAGGTTAGAGTGTTTTGGTACAGTATAATGCACTATTTATAGGGTCCTGCATTTTACACAACCTGTTTTTTTCAATTGTAATTCAACTGCTATCCCCTAGGTGTCTCTGCAGCCACTCCAGTTATAGCAATCGAATTCACAATTAAGAAATCAACACATTACGCTTTGACTAATTAGAAAAATAAAAGCTAATTATGATGAGTATAAATGGTAACTGAATAAACTGATGCGTTAAAAGAAAAATCGAGAGACCTAAACATGGAGTCAAAGACATCGCAATCAAAAAGCATTTCATTGAGTGAACGAACGCAACAATATCCACCTGGTGTCCTGTACACCGATGGGTATCATTTATTTTGCACAATTTCCAATTTATCTTTGGACCACACTTGAAAGTCAACAATAGACCGACATTTATCAGAAAAACACAGAAAATGAAAGGCTGAGATTGACAGCTATGAGACGACGTCCTCCAGTAAAAAACGTAAGGGGAACAAAAATTATGAACGCCGATGAGATGTTATTTTCGATTTGACAGAGGCATTTGTTTGTTCTAATAGTCCCCTGGAAAAAATTGATAATCCCAAACTACATGCATTTCTGAACAAACATGTAATAAATGCAGGAGCAATTCCTACAGCAGGTCAACTGAGAAGGGAATATCTACCCCAAATTGCTGAGTTGCACAAAATGAAAATTGTACAACTGGTAAAGATGTCTGACAGTTTATCTGTAGTTACTGACGAGTCTACAAATGCAAAAGATCAGTATGTTTTGCACATTTTGTTTGTTCTCCAAGGACTATCGAATACCTTCGAACTGAAGGTAATATTAGCCGATACAGTTAATCTGCATTCTGTGAATTACTCATTGGTGGCACAGGGCATTATGAAATGTTTAAACGCAAGTTAATTTTAATAATGTGACTGGATAATACCATTTACATGATCGAGGTATACAATGACATTCTTCGAGGTTTACTGCCAAATTCAGTACATTTGACTTGTAATGCCCACATAACAGACCTTGCCAGCAATATCTGGGCAAATAATTTTCCGAAAGCAGACAAGCTGGTTGCAACCATTAAAAAAATTGTTTAAACATTGCCCAAGCAGAAAACTGCATTTTAAAGACCACCTGACAGAAGCAATCCAACAAGAAGGCTGTACTTTACCCAGAAAGTTGCCACCTGAGCCATGCATAACACGATGGGGCACTTGGTATTCTGCTGCTGAATATCATTCCAAATACATCCCTTTTTACGCAGGCTTTGTGGAAAAGGAAATGCACATTTCACCAAACACTGTAGTGTTAAAGGACCTCCAGAAATTGCTTAAAGATGTGCAAAGTTTAAAATCTCAACTCTCCCTAATTGCGACGCATGCCAAGGGACTGCTGGATCTGATTCAGTGGTTTGAAAGCCGTGAAGTGAGAGTCAATCAAACATATAATAAAGTTGCAGAATTAATAAATACATACCGAGCAATGGCACAAGAGGTACACAGCTGCAATAAACAAACTATGTGTAAAAACCTTCGTTTCTGAAAAACTGACTAATTACTACAACCTGGATCAATGCAAAAAGAAACCACGTTTTTTTCAACCAGCTCATAACTTTCTGATGGCAGTAAGGATATTCGGCCCACAACAAGTGTTTGTATTTTGGATCTGGAAGCCCTCCCATTATATTCTATTCCAGGATTTGATGCTGACTAGAAATGGACAAATACCTACCATATGCAAAAGAAAATAGAAGTAGAATGACTTTGAATGCATTTTGGATTAAAGCTGAAGAATTATTTCCCAATTTAACACGAAAGGCTAAAATATATTTGTCAGTTGTTACCAATTCTGTAGATGCTGAAAGAAGTGTTTCTTCTTATGGCCAAGTTTTTACAGAACAACGTCAATCTATGAAAGAAGGCAGGGTTAACCAACTGACAATGCTTAAGTTTAATAGCAACATTTAATGCATGGGACATTTTCTTTCATGAAACTGTAAGTGACACTTAATGTGTCACTTACGGGAGATTATTAATCACAAAGTGGTTTAATTAAGCAGACTACATGACCACCTTGCGGTGGGAGGAATGAAGTGCAGCCTAAGAAAGCAGGTCACGTATAACGCAGGGCTGTAACTATTTATGCCATGCCAATGTAACAGGCAGTGCTATGTAATGCACTCCCGGTAAAGATTCTGGCCCCTGCAGGTGAGATGAGGTTAAGGTTAAATGAGGGCAAATGAACCAGGCTGTTTTGAGTGGTGGTTAGAGTATTATTATTATTATTATTTATTTCTTACAGTACAAGTAATAATACAATAAGAGCAAGATAAATACAATGACTAGTTCAAGCAAGCACAAGTGTGACAAAATACAATTCAATAATACAGCAGATAAAAGTGACAGTGATAGTTACATCAAGATATGATTAAATACCAAATACTACAGATTAAACACTTGGCAGATTACAGTACTCTGAAGTACAGGATTAAATGCAGTAAAATAGGGGGCAGATAAGAGTAAGTAAAGCACATTTAAGGAAGGGTGAAAGTCTCCCAGGGGAGAAACAGAGGAGTTCTACAGGTGCTGTCTGAAGAGGTGAGTCTTAAGGAGGCGGAATGTGGTCAGGGACTGGGCGGTCCTGACATCTGTAGGTAGGTCATTCCACCACTGTGGAGCGAGGGTGGAGAAGGAGCGGAGCTCTGGAGGCAGGGGCGTAGAGGAGGTAGAGCCAGTCTTCTAGTGCAGGCGGAGCGGAGAGGTCGAGTGGGGTGTAGGGAGAGATGAGGGTCTGGAGGTAGCTGGGTGCAGTCTGGTCAAGGCATCTGTAGGCTAGTACAAGAGTCTTGAACTGGATGCAGCGGTGATCGGTAGCCAGTGGAGTGAGCGGAGTAGTGGAGTTGCGTGGGAGAAGCGAGGCAGAGAACACCAGGCGGGCAGCGGAGTTCTGGATGAGCTGGAGCGGACAGGTGGCGGGCCAGGGAGGCCAGCCAGGAGGGAGTTGCAGTAGTCTAGGCGGAGAGTACAAGGCCTGGACCAGGAGCTGGGTGGCATAGTTGGTGAGGAAGGGTCGGATTCTTGGATGTTGCTCAGGAAGAATCGGCAAGTCGTGCCAGAGTGGAGATGTGCTGGGAATAAGAGGCAGGGGTCCAGGGTGACTCTGAGGTTCTTAGCGGAGGAAGAGGGAGAGAGTGTGGTAGATTCCAGAGGAACAGAGATAGAGAGATCAGAGGAGGGGGAGCCTGTACCCAGTAGTATAGTGTCAAGTAGTTATCAAACACAAGACAGAGCCAACTGAAACAATATGTGTTTTGGTATTCAATACCTAATTTCCTAACACCATTCAATTCACCTCAGAAAGGAGAACCTCCACACACGGGGGCAGTAAAATATGTGTGCATCTAGTTGCAAATGTGTTATGAATTAATGAAAAATATAAGGTGATGCAAAATTCTTGTCCACTACTGTAATTTATTTAGGAACAGTGGGGGATCAAGGTAATAATACCTAGGTGTACGGTTTCTACTGTGGTTTTGAAATAAAAAGATAAAAGGAAAATAAATTGTTACCAGTTGGCTCATACTCTGTAGTGAGCAGACCAGAAGATTTTTGTTGTTGTTCATTTTTAAAGTAAAATCTACGAGAGCCTAAGAGCAACTAATTATTCAACTAGTTGTTCTTTTGTCACTAATGAAGAGAGTTGTGCTTGTGTGGGCTGAAAGGGAAACTGGTTCCTGGATGGAAGAGGGCAGAAAAAACCTGAAGAACCTGAAAAGAGAGTTGCTGGTTTTGGGAGTTGGTTGAATGAATAGTGATGAGGAAATAGGTAGTATTTTAGGGAATGAAGAGAGCAAACTCTAATCTATTTCACGAGATTAGAATAGATGTAGCTGTTTGAGCTATTTATATGTTAAGAGTTTAAGATTCTATATTTTACGAAGAGTTTTTAAGAAGTTCAACAGAATAGGAGATGTATTTGTTTTACATGGGCAAAGGAACAGAAAAGCATTATGTATTCTTTTTTGTTGTGGAAGATGATGTGAATGACAAGAGAAACATGTTTAAAGGTACGTACTATAGGGTTTACTCATCATTGATGGAAAATGAAGAAAATTAGATTGTTGTTTTCAACAATGTTTCCAGTAATAATAGAGGTGTTGACTTTATGAGCAGGGTTATAGGGGTTAACACGCTGTTAACTAGATTGCGCTTGTTAGAATTTTTGAATAACTGTGACTGTGACTGTATCGGAACAGGATGGGAGCAGACAACCTGGCTACTAACTTTGGAAGTAACTTGGGTGGTTCTTTAAAATCTATTGCAGGGGGGAAGGGAGGGATACAAAATAGACACATGTAGACTGTAAAGGAAATTGTTGGCAGATAAAAAGAATATCAGTGTCTGGAAACATAGGAAGGATGGGCACTTCTGGTGGGACGTAACACACAAAAATAAAACACGAAACCGTTTCTGTATAATATGTAACCAAACTGAAGCTGTGCAATGATCGAGAGTCAAGTAAACAATAGGTTTGGGAGAAAGCATCCCTTATATAAGTTTACTGCAGTAAATTAGCAGTCATTTTGTAGTTTTCCCATGCTTTTACGCTGGTTATATTATGCATTTACCATAGTTTACCGCGGTTATCCATGTTTATTAATATGCTTTACCATACCTCTCTGGGCTTTGCAATGCTTACATATGCTTTACCATGCTTTCACTGTGCTTTATTATACTTTGCTATACTTTTAGTATGAGAAACTTATAAGGGATTAGCTGCATATTTCAGACTCTAATTAACTATACACAACTGGTAAAACTGGTAAACTGACAAAAATCTAAACACTAATCTGTTGTTATCTGTTTTTTACAGAGGAAGCAGGTGGAGATTGACCTTACTCAGGGATCAGATGTCCTGGAGCAGCATTGTAGTTCAGGCTACAAAAAATATTGCTTGACAACATTTTATCAATGTGTCTTTGGGTTTTTTATATATATATATATATATATATATATATATATATATATATATATATATATATATATATATATATATATTGTGTGGATAATATTGGAAATAAGTAGCTGTAAGTAGCAGTGAAATGTGGAGAATCAGCACAGACATGAGAGGTTAATATCCAGTTTTCAATTGCCCCTCCTTCCCCCCTCTATCTATGCCACTGATTTGGGCAGACCTACTGCAAGAGTTGGTTAGGGGCTGACAACTGTGGTCAGAAGACAAATGAGGCAGTGGGAGGATAAACAAGGAGGTACACAGGAAAGGCACAGCATGTTTTTGACCTTGTAGTACCACAAAATACAGCAGCCTGAACAAAAAAAGGCAGTAGCCAGAAAGTAACACTAGTTAGACTTCTGCTGTACAGTACTGGTCGCTGTAATTCCCTCAGTGAGGATAAAACAGTCAAGATGATATGACATTTAAGGAAATTTGCCCTTGAAGTGCTTTATATTATGGGCCAAAGTAATCTATCCATGGCTTAAGGTTATTAAATGGGTTTGTGATGTTGATCTGAGCAAATTATCCTTGTTGAAGAACTCAAAAACAAGGGGACATAACTAAATAGGAGGAAATTAGGAGCAAATTGGGAATTTAGAGAGAACGATTTCATGCAAAAACATATGGACTTTGTTAGCAAAGAAGTCTATTAAAGGGTTTCAGAGAGAACTCAATGTATTTCTTGGGAATGAGGGCATGCAGGGTTTTGAAATAAAGCAGGATAGGAAATTGAACCGAAGAGATGAGCTTGTAGGGCCTAATGTTTATTTTCATCATTTCATAAAGCTGTTGTATTATTTTCAAAGTTTTTTTTTAACATCCTGTTTTGTCTTTATAGATACACCCACAGTACTTTGCTTGCAACAGCTCTCACACACCACTTTAGTTCCTATCTTTACAGAGTACAGTTATCCCTGAGGGCTTAAAAAGTAAAATGAAACCACAGGTACAACTTGCACATGAAATCGAAGACTCGTGGATTTTAACATAAAACAAGAAAACATGTGGACCATAATGGCAAAACACTGCAGTACATGTCACTTTGTAAACAAATCCCAAAAGAACAAAGACAACGAGATATGGAGACATTGGCAGGGTTTCCAATAAAAAAATAAAAATAAGTCTCACCCTTTTCTTCTGATGGATAATTTGGGTTTCCACATAGTTTTCTTTTAGGGAGATAAATTCTCCTTCAAAATGCAAGCAACCTAACATATTAAAATGTGGGAGTGTATATTTAAAATACAATTTTATGAGTCAAATGGCAATAATTTGAAACATTGAATAAATGGTGTCACAAAAAAAAAATACTGAATGAAGAGGTCTCTAAACCCTTCTTACTTTATGCTTATGTTTTCCTATTTGGTCAAAGAAGCCAGGCTACTTCCAGCAGATCTCAGTTGTTAATAAATAATTGCTTGGTACGGCCTTTAGTTACAGTAGAAAGTTTTGTGAGGCTCTTCACTGCTGAAGTCTCGTGAACACAAGGTATGGCTTTTAGACATGTCTCAGTACATGTCTAGTTTTTGGTCAATTTCCCCTGCCCTTTAGCGTGAGAAGACGATTTTTCCGCCCTTATAAGTCGTACCATGTTTTGGCCAGGCACTTCCTATATCGTGAGGAATGTGTGTGGTATGTGTGGCTACATCACATTCTCAAGACAATGGAGAGAGAATTTGGAGTTTCTAAACTGCATGGAAACCCAGCCATTGAAAAGACTAGACCTCATTCTAGTCGAAATGTTAGTCATTGAATTTTCTTTTTTTAATAATAAGCATAGCACAATTGGGTGTTGAATACAGCTATGGCCAGTGTGTCTAGTATGTTTCATGTCTTTGATCTTATTTTTCTTTTTTAGATGTTGTGAATGGTATTCTTAAATTTAAAAATGTGATGGATGTTATCAGTCACTGTTGTGAAAGTTTATCACAGTTATTCTCACCACTACCAATTTTGTCTTTCTTTCAACAGTGTACAGCAATGGCCAAAAGTTTTGCATCACCCAATAGAATTAACACATTTTGCTTCATAAAATCGAATGAAACCTGCTGAATAATGTTATGTTAACATATAGAATGACATACCTCTTTGTAGTTTCCCATATACTTAATGAAAAACTGAAAACATTCTAACATGAAATACTGTACTACTATTATGGCTTTCGGAAGACTTTGCAATATCACTTTGTAGTTTCTTTGATAACATGATGTTAAATAAAAGACATGTGTTAGGTACAATAGAACATTTTTGCCACTACAGCATTGCTATAACTAGTAAAGGTGTGCATGCATTTCAGATTTGCAATTGTAAATAGACATGTTTAATATTTTAAAAAAAGCCCAAATGAGACACCCCCTTTAAACAGTGGACTTACAATTATCTGGATACATCTGGAATGCTAATTTAATGGAAGTCTGGATAACTGAGGTACTCAACTACTGTAACTGTATTACTACTGTATCCCTACCTAAAATAGCATGAATGTTCTATAAAAAATCATGTGTGTCATAATTGTGAGTATGAGGTATACTACAGCAAAAATTAAAAAATGTGACATTTCGAAATCTAACGTGAAATACTGTACTACTATTACGGCATCCGGTATACTTTTGTGATATAATTTTGTAGGTACATGATGTCGAATAAAATATCTAAATTATGTTAATATAGTTTATTTTTAATTTTTATTATGTCTCAATCCTAAAATTTTATGTGATGCAAATCTTTTGGACTTAGCTGTCTGTAGTTATGGATGAAAGAACAAACCTAACCTGTGATTTGAAGGCTGATGCATAACCCAACCTTGCCCCCTATCCCATGTTTAAAAAACAGCAGAGCCAAGTCTAATTCATGATGCTCCAGGCACTAACATAACAGTCCACTGTGACCTGTGAAAATGATTCTGTTTGCGGAACATACAGTAGGTCTAATTATGTGGGGTCTGTAGTGAGATTACCCAAATAGGAGACATGGCCCCAGTGATTTTTATTTCTTACATATGTGGAAAGCATGTGTTTTACATTTGCTAGAGGAAGCTTGTAGATGTATGAATGTTGGGTTCTTCTACTGTAAAAGGTCAAGTTGAGACTGCTGCTATAGCTGAAGTACTTTGACCTTGTATCACCACAGTATTAATGTATTACCTGTGTTTTCATTCAGAAAAAAACTATTCTGGCAAAATATAGTGCAATGTTATAAAATTGACATCTTTGTTTTGGTGGCAACGTGGGAGGTTGCTTACAGAGCTCAATTTCATGGTAATGTACAATGTCACAGTTGCAAAAAGACAGAAATAGGCAACATCTTCTTTGCATAATGGCAGCCACCCGCATACTGTTTCTCTTAGTTTGGCTGCGTTTGAAGTGGTATGGACTTTAGTCACGCAGCGGCCATGTTGGATTTGAAAACGAAGCTTGGTGTGCAAGCTACTGTAATGGCTACCACAGCCACTCATACACAGAGTAAATCGATGATTTGTGTACCTCCCATAAAGCAGGAAGAAATCGATAACTGGGCAAATAATAATGCGTGAATTCCTAAAACTACACAACAGAACGGGTACAGCAACTGGATCGAGGGTTACATTCATGAAATTGAAGGTGAATTAGCAAACGTCTCTGGCGATCGGAAAGTGAATACTGTACTGTGCTAACTTATATCCTCAAAAGTGTTTATCTATCAGTTTTAGTTTGAGAACATTTAATTGAACTAATATGTACAGTGTTGATATTAAGTACCTGTTTGTGTATTGTTTCTACATGTATTGGTATCAATCATCTGTTTGTACATTGTTTCCTAAATACAGTTAAGAGGCAGGAGAATGGATATAGCATTAGGGCTAAGGCATTCCGGTCAATGAGAAAGAATGAGTCGCCTTATAGGTTCAGGTAGCACCATCTCTGAAACCTAAAAGCTTGGTTTGTTCCTCCAAGTTTGTGTTCAGTTTTATACTAATCTTATCCTCTGCCATGAATTGTCAGACTGTAGACATACGCTAATTGACTGATGGCCTAATTTGATGTTGTTCCATGTAGTGTGTGGCTGAATTTGTTGTGGTGATGCTCTGTACATATAGAATATTGTATTTAAATGCTTGCATAAAGGCATTAGCCAAATGAATAAAAATAATAACAATAAAATTAATAATAATAATAATAATAATAATAATAATAATAATAATAATAATAATATATGGGCTTATATTACACTACAAGAAAATATTATACTTCCACATGGAACTATCACCACTGATATTTCAACATTGTATTTTTTAGTTTCCCCAAAGGGGAGAAGTCATTTAATCTCCTCCAAAAAAAAAGACGACCAAGGAGTAAAAACAGTAACTGAAAATGTAATTGTATTTATATTTTCACCACGTTTTAATCACTGATTACTACATTCATTTCTTATATTTTCCTCACTGATATATTAGAATTTCTGTAGATATACCACACTATAGAAATAGAAACAACTATTTTTATTTTTATTTCAATTGCAGCATACTACATTTCAAAAAGGTTGTGCTGCCAGGAAGCCCAGTCGAAACTATGAGCCCAAAGAGCGACTCTGTGTGTATCAACCCCAAAACATGCGACTCTGTGTAGGTATCAACACCGAAGAATGTGTCCTCCGCTTCAGAACTTACCAAACCTGACTCATCAAGTGGTAAGTAACTTTGTGAATCAAAATCTATGCAAAATGTTTACATTTGTTGTGTTGATATACTGTATATATATATATATATATATATATATATATATATATATATATATATATATAGCCAGGACAGAAGGTATATACAGTATATATATATATATATATATATAGCATACTTGAGTAAACTCCATGAACCTTTGGATGTGCCTGCCCAGGAGGCTTAATTGATTTTCTGTACTTCAACGTTGTTCCCTGCAATATGTAACTCTACTTGTTCTGGCACTATTTAACTTATCACACTGTATACAAATGTATGTATGTATAACATACATCTGCTTGGTACAGATACCTTAGTTGACAGCGATGACATAATAATTACCCCTTCTGTCCTGGCTACAGTACTGAAATAAAGTACCACAGTCAAATTCTACAACAGGTATGTATACATTCTTTAATCACAATATTTTAACTGAATAACATATCTCTGTTAATTTGTATCATCTAATATTATTTTACCCTTATATAAGAGCATTTTGTTCTTATTACAGATTCTCTTTGTGACATCACATACTTTAGCCATTGTACGCCCACACAAATGAGTGTAGTGCGAAGTATTGTAAACTGAAAAACAAAGACTTATTACCACTGGAACCACAACCACTACCTTCAGAAATTGTGACTTTGTGCCGATTTTATCCCAAGCTCAAGCGAGAATGCTACCAAAAGCGTGTGAGCTGGATCGAAAGTGGAGACACAGCTGTTTGGGAATATCTCGGGAGATTTTCCAGATCATGTAGCAGAACATGGTAATGCCAGGAGGGCTACAGCTGAATATGTTCGAACTGATCCTGAAGTTCTACTCACCATAGCCGACAGGGTCCATTCCACACAACCACAGCAACTTTACACAGACTTTGTGTTGGATGATTCATCAAACGCACCCAGGGACACAAAGCAAATCCATAATATGAAGCTCAAAGTCCAGAAGAAAACCAGACCATAGGGAAGTAACAGGAAGAACAATGCTGACGACATACAAACTGTTATAAACATGTTGAGTAGTCATAATTTTATGCAACATGTAACAGCTAGAAAGAATAAACCACCAAGCGTTATTCTGTACACTGAAGATCAAATTCAAGATCTTCAAAAATGCTGTTGCCAAAGAGAGGACAATTCTGTGTTTGGGGTGGACAGAACTTTCAATCTTGGTGCCTGTTTCCTGACCATGGGCATTTTTAAGAACAAAGCCGTTATTCTGAAGACATCAGGACAGCATCCAGTGTTTCTTGGTCCGATGTATCTCCATTGGGATGGTCAAACGTGAATACTGAAGTTAATGTAAACAACATGGTTTTAGGTTCAGACCAGGAGAAGGCAATAATAAAGGCGGCCGAAGAAGAAACTGGATCTAGAACTGATATTCTGTCACTCTTGTCATACTTTACTAATCAACTTGTTCCAGTATTGCAAAAGAACATTATTAACCCACGACAGAGAAAAGCATGGCTCCCAGATAAATGGACGAATAATAATTGTGAGTCTATGAACCACATTGTGAAGTTGGCTACTGGCTGGAAACAGCAGAAATTACCTGACCTTATTGACAAACTACACTATTGTGAAACTTCAGTGTATATATATATATATATATATATATATATATATATATATATATATATGCAGTGCCCCTGTCAGAATAAAATGAGCACCTGTGAAACATGTACATCTAACATTTACTTTTCATGAAATAGAAAATTGTACTGTTAATGTTTCATGGGTGCTTATTTTATTCTGCCAGGGCACTGTATATATAGAAACATTATACAAGTAACTCTAAGTTGACCATGTCAGACATACTGGACCAGGAAGCGAGATACCTACCAAACCAACAGAAAGACTCAACAAAAATACCTGCTTTTGGTTGTTTTGCCAGTATATGTTATTCTTCTTTTGTGGTATAATTATGTGTTGTATTTTACTGTATTTTGCTTTATTTTTTACTGTTTGCGTTTTGTTTGTGTTTTTTTTGTGTGTGTTTTTGTGGTTTTATGCGGTATTTAGTGAGACCCCACCAAATTACTCGCCGACTTGTTTCAAGAGCTCAAACAATTTCCAACTTTTTGTAGCAAGAGAAACAGCAGCGGATTTTGCCGTTTGTTTCCATGCCATTTTGTAGCGATGAGGTGCACTTGTGGAAATTAGAATACAAAACAAGGCAATGATATGACGGTGGTTCTGGAAAGATTTAATAAACCAATCAGTGTGTCTCAAGACACTCGCAAGATGACAAGTCTCTAATGAAAAGACTGAATAAACCATTTTAATTGAAGTTTGATGATGATGAGTTATCAGGTTACAAAACAGTATTGTATCCGTTGTGAACGAATCGCTATCGGTGCCAAGAAGATGTTCTTTTAAGCGAAGTTCCTGTTCCTTTAGCTGGAGCATTTACAATGGGAAAAATCTGTTTCACCACAAGGGTGTTCCTTTAGGCAAAGTGTTCTCTTAGGAGGTGTTCTATACGCGAGACTACTGTTATGGAAAACGACAAAGCGGTATGTAATTCAATATGTTAACATAACATTATTCAGCAGGTTTCATTCGACTTTATGAAGCAAAATATGTTAATTCCACAGGGTTATACAAAACCTTTGGCCATAGCTGTATATTGCTAATGTGCAGATTTATATTTGTACATAATGTAATGTGTCCAGAGAATACATTAAAGTTATTTCAGCACAATGATTTAAACATTTAAAATAAACCGAGCACTATAAATATGTGTGTGTGTGTGTGTGCATGTGTGTGTGCAATTTATTTTTACTTTATTTCACCTGACTTCTTGATATTTCAGACAACCTGTCTCCAGACATGTCCCATAGCCATACCATGACGCTGTAAATAGAGATTATGCCATTGACATCTTAAGTAGGGGACACAGCTCACTTGCATACCTCTGACAATTGGCTAGATACAATCTCTAGGTAACAATCAGTGACGGTAAATCACATTTAAAACCATTACTGGCCAGTAAAATAACCTGGCAGTAGTTTGATAAATCACATGTTAAATACTGCCCATTAATACTGACCATCAATTATTAATATGGCCCTAAGACTTAAACTGTCATCATTTTACAATTTGTATGTGTAAATTGCTTTGGAATGGCCACTGCTTTTAAAAGATCTATATAAATCAAAGTCTGTTGTTCCGTCGGCAACTAGCAAAGATTCTCATTTTACTTCATCCCTTTACCAGGAAGAGAATATTTTCAGATACTAAAGTAGGTCTCTGTTATAAAAGTGAGGACAGCAGCAGTACACGTTTACACAAAACAAACTGTTTGATTGGAAGAACAATTGAAGAAGAAGGAACATAAGTTGTGTAAATTGGTATATCCCCAAAGAAGCCTAATCAGTAGAGAATTAATGTATGCTGTAAAAAAAAAAAAATCATAACAACAGCCTTCCCCACTGCTGAATTCTTTTATAAAATCTAACTAAAAATGTATAGTGTATCCCTGAAACACCTGTCTCATCATAGCTAACAAGATGAAAATCAAATGAAAGAGATGGCCATCTCCCTCGTTTGTGAAAACAACTCCATCACCAGTCTTCATCCACTTGGAAATATGGTTGTACCCTCCAGCTATGATTTAATTAATGTTAAATAAACAATTCTGCAGAATTTAAAGTAATATCCATTTATAGGAATGCAGCGATGTAATTATTAGTGGGTGGGGGATTATTAAGCACAATATTAAAAACAAATCTGTTTTCTAATTAGTTTTAGTACCAATAGTACATCATTTAAATAAATATTTACATCATGATTTGAGTAGTCATGTATTCAACTCAACTGGTTTGTATCAATCTTGACATATTCCTTTTGTGAGTTTATGCTACGCAGTTGCTTCAATTGAGACCATCTGTGTTACATATAGTTGAAAAGATTTCAGATTCCCTGTCCAGAAACCAGCAGATGTGCCTCAGAATGACTGCTTTAAAAAAAAAAAAAACAGTTAAAGGGGTTTTTAGGGCAGTCAAAACTTAAGTTCCAGTGACAATGCCCTTATTGACAACAATCTTGGAAATTGGTCTATGACCAATGCAGTAGGCATACAGTGTATGAAATGGGGTATTATAGCATTTCAGACAAACTCATTAACTAAATAGGGCCTTATCTCATTTGTAAATCAGATAGGTATGATAATTAGCTAAAACTCCCAGTGCTAGTGTTTACAGCTGTGGTGCTGTGATTTACTGTATTTGATAAACATACTTTAGCTCCTTAATGAAATTGATCTTAATGTATTGCAGGCTATTCTGTGGTACATGCAAGAGTGGAGGAAGAATTTAAGGCAGTTATTTAAGTTGTTCCATCGTGCCTATTTAAGATTTTTTATTCTCCTTTAACGATCAATGTGTGGGTGTTTATAAAAAGTAGGTTGTGTGGTTCCTTTGTTGTTTGTGTCTATTGTGGTTTTCACCAAGTAAAAAAAAAAGTTTAAATGGGATTCAAATGTTAGCTGGGCTAAGGAAGTTGATTGGTAATGTGTTGAAACAAAAAGGAAGGAAAAAGTATTTCAAGCTCATGAAAATAACACTTACTGTAAAGTCCTAATATACAAATGTTAAAAGAATTGGCTGGTAAAACATATTTTTCCAAAATAACTGTCATTTGTTTGCATACATTTGGGTTGTTTCTCCCTAAAAAATAAATGTTTATGAAAAGATCTTGTGAAAATGTCAGGTCATTCATGAACACAATGTCCAGCACGCCTATAGTCAAAATCCTGCCAAACACAAATACTTTAGGTCAGAATCAAAGGAACGCCAAATCTCTGCACACTTTCCTTCAACAAGTAAGAAATCCAAGACATGTGTTAACAAACAGCTCTTAAAGTATGTAAAGAAGTAATTGTATCACACTACACAAAAAGAAGGAAAAGGTATCTGTGTCTAATCAAGAAAGGATGGACCGGCTTGTCTGCACATCTTAGATACATCAAACTACGAATGGAATTATTGTTTTAGAATTTATAGCTCCCAAATGTCATGCTCAATTTGAAAGGTGTTGAGCTTCCTGCACTCAGCATCTCCGTCACCAACCCCTTCCTTCCTTGATCAGACAGCGACGAGTGACACATGGCTGGTACAAAGCAGATGCATTCAAATAAAATTCATTCAAATCCCCAGTGCAAGTGGGAGTGGTGGTTGAAAACTATTAGCCCCTTCATGTCAGGGATGTGGCTTCAGTCTTCTGTCTAGTTGTGGTTTATAACAGTGGGTCTAAATCTAAATCATTACAATCAGTCTGTCCCTGGCATACATACATTTCATAACAAATACACACAAAATAATGCAGACTGATAGAATTGTAGTTTAATATACCCATGGTACACAAAGGTCCGTATTTCAGTAGCCAAATCAAATATGCCACTGTTTAGGTAAAAACAAGGTGCTATTTTATGCTATTATTTTTAGTGGTTCTAGGTTCTGTTGCTCCAATATTGAGTTTCTACCGTTTTATTAAAATATGCCTTTACAAAGCTTATGATAAGGGCATACAAATATGCCCTTTTTCATAACTACAGGACTATTATAGAAATACAGTAGCAGAATAAAACAGCTGTTGACCTTTGTCCTGGTATCTACAACAGCACCAAACATTTGCTGTCTTCATATATTTTTTTCTCTAACCAGTTTACTGAAGAGGGACACTTAGCCCTTAAAGGTTCAGGTGCTAAGGGCTGTAATGAAGAGACACGCTGTCAAGTGCAAGCATGTACACTTAGTATTATTAGAATGTGTTAAAGCTGTTTCCTTGGCCACACAGCAATGCTTTAACCCAAGATACAAAGATAATGGATACTGGTATTGAAGATTTTAAGAACTAATTAAAATAGAGTTGCCAGCAACTTTACGGCTTCCAGGACCAGTACCAGTACCAGTACCAAACACTTTAGCAAATAGAACAGAATGCCAGTAACAGTACCAGTACCAAACACTTAGCGAATAGTGCAGAATGCAGTACCAGTACCAAACACTTTTGCAAAACACTTTAGTGCACTCTGTTATGAGTTATAAGCCAGTTTTACATTTGACCTTTAGGAGAGGTCAAAGGTCATGGGCAATGCCATTTTTTGATAGAGTATACACAGGTTACTATATGTGTTCCATAGTAACCATGGCCCTATCTGCACTCTATAAGGAGTTATTAGCCAGTTTTGTATGTTGATGATGTCATCTAACGTGGCCACCATGTTTTTTCCCTGAACTTCACTGGAGCAACCTTTAAAGACAACCACACTAGGATCATGTGTGCCAATTTTTGGTTGAATCAGACTAGCAATTTCAGAGACGAAGGTTTTTGTAACCAGTTTTGTATGTTGATGATGTCATCCAACGTGGCCACCATGTTTTTTTTATTGTACCAACTTCCCTTTAACACCCTTTAACCCTAGGGGAATGACCATATTTGGTCATAAATATGAACACTTTGTGTTTAAGCGCTTGTAGTTTTGGAACCTTAAATCAGAAATTAAAACCCAATACACCTACATGAAGGCATTAAGTAGATCGTTCCAGTGATGTAATTTATTTTTCAACTTCCATATTGTGCTGTATTTATTTATTTTCAAAACTAGAATAAATATAAATCAGGCTAAAACATTTTATTGCAGAAAATTAATATTTTATAACATTTTATACACGATTATGATCAGTAAACTACTTACAGTAAATTGTCATTACAGAAAGATGACAAAAGAAAACATGCAGTAAGAAAACTGTAAACTGTTAGGCAACATGCAATTAGAAAACAAGACGACATGCTATAAGAACAGTGAATGAACAGTGAGGCGACATGCAATAAGAACAATGAGGCAACATGCAAAATGATGAAACTGAACAACAAGCACCCTGTTCACGTATGGAGACGTACTTTTATTTTAGTTTTATAATCATAATAATGATTTCTTTACACACACACTCACACAAAGTAAACTAATAATAAAATACAGTTCATGGCTAAATAATAATAATGACTACAGCTAAATAATGTCTCTGTTCTTTATGCACACACACACAGTAAACTAATACTGGGGAGAAGAAGATCTTTGTAGTTTGTGATTATGACCGCAGTACCGTGCGATTTTGATGTCATGCAGCATGGCCGCCATACCACACAACCTGTCAGCTTCTTACGAACCCCAGTTAATCTTGGACTACCCCTCAACAACTACACCAACTTTGAGCACTCTGCAATAAGTGGTTTTCGAAAGACAAATTTTTACATTTACAAAATGTTTTTTTTCAATCCAATATGGTGGCCAAACCATTTGACCTACGACCTAAGTTAGTATTTTCCATCTTCCTATAAGCATCTACCAACCTACTGAATCTGGTGAGTTTTCGAGCAACTCTGGCGGAAATAATAATAATAATAATAATAATAATAATAATAATAATAATAATAATAATAATACTCCTAGCAATAACAATAGGCTTCCCAGCCCTATGGGCCTGGAAGCCTAATTATGACAAAAGGAATGAAAATGGAGAAGTTGACCATTTGTATTATACTCAATAACAGCTTATCCCTACTCAAGCCACCTACTTGTTGCATTCTTGAGCTCTTCTTTCATAAAATAAAATAAATTTACAAATACAAGAAGTGTAAAGGGGTGTTCACACCGGACACGACGCAAGATGCCGTCTCCTTGCGCGTTGCTTCCGCAGCCCACTGTTTACACCGAAGGTGGCAAGGGATCCTGTGACATCACACTTGGATGTATTGAATGCAGGCTATGCAAGGCTATGGCAGAATGTGGAAAAAACTGTTTTATTTTTTGTTTTACTTTTTTATTTCTTAATTAAAAACTGGAAATGAGTTACTTGTGCGGTAACATGTACCATGTAATTGCACGTATTGGGAAACAGACTTTTTTACACTATAAGTAATAAAAAAATGTAATTAAACTGGGTTTATTTTATTTGGGGTGGGGGGGGTTCTGTTAATCATTACCGATTTACAAGATTACAATAGTTCAGCTCTATAAACATAAATCCCTAACATGTTTGTGTTTATTTGCCTGTTTGTTTGAAATAAAGTTTAATTAATATGTATGGTAATTCTTTGAAGGTGTTTTTTTTTTTTTAATGTATAGGGTAAATTTTCATCAGTAGTGCGGGGGGGGGGGGTGTAATCGGAAAAGCACAGAAATTAAAAACTTGAAGTACAGCCATCTGCTTTCTTAATTCATTTATATTTCAAGTATGGATAGCAAAGAAAAAAAACCTAATTGCTCTAGCCTTGCTGTACCGAAGGAAGAAGAAAATAAATACTAGGTCAGTGTGGGTTCATGACATATTAAAGAATACTAAAAACACATCTTTATGTACAGGCATTTCATCATGGTTTGGCTTCTGTCACTGTGCAATGTTTTATTTTTTAATCTGTTTTATTTTTAAGTATATGCTGTGTATTTGTTGTTTGTACTTTGTTTCGTTGTTTTTATGTTATTGTTCTAAACTGTACAGCGCTTTGAGATGCGTGCATTTAGGCGCTATACAAAATAAAGATTATTATAATAGGAAACATTACGGGGAGTATCACCAGCTTGTTCAGGAACTTCGATTTGGCGAGGAGTGGTTTCAACCTTATTTCAGGTTCAATCCTGAACAATTTGATTAAAGATAAAAAAGATTTAAAGTTGTGTTGTACAACTCTTGGTGCTCGGACACATACAATATTAAGTTTTCTTTCTCCATCTTGATTGTTCATTGGTTCTTTGCAGGCCCGCCCTGCTGTCTTCCTCGAATGGAGCCTACTACTTTTATCTGATTGGCTGCTGGTAATGTACATCACAGGCGGCGCCAAATTATTTTTTATCTCTTGCACGTCGCCTTCGGTGTGAATGACTTGATTGAAAATAATAGCTTTTTAAAATGTATTTATTAACAGTTTAAATTCAAATTTTCCTCAGCAACATGGTGTGACTGTCCACAAGGAACAAGGAACGAAACAATGCCAGACAATATTTCAACATCAGATTTTTCTGAAACTGATAGGGAGATTTGTGACCAAATTTGACTTTCCCACTCAACGGTGTGTAGGTGATTGTGCATGTGTTGTGTCAGAAAATGCAAATGAAAAACAAATACGAAGGATGACCTCATTCCAAAAGGAAATGCATTGTTTCCAAATCTCATTTGCTAGTTTATTTGATACATCAATTTGCAAACATTCTGAATCAGCTGGCGCTATATCTAAGACTTTGGGGACATATATTGAAATAACACAGTGTTGCTATAATTGTGGGTAGGTCCCTTCATTATTTGGAAATGAGAACAACGCAACTTATCCCTGCAACCACTTACACAGCACATTAATCATAATAATATGTCAAAATACAACATGAGAAGGAAACATGTACAGTGTGAAAGATGTCTACTACACAAAACGAAAGCAGGTACAAGTTCCTTCCATATGGAAAATTATGGGGACCATGTTTGTCACACAGACTAGTGTGTTTCCACACGGAGGTAATATAGCTTACACAGCGCTTCATTGGGCATGCGCCAGTGCGTTTCAGAGTACATGTGAGGGTACATGCGGAAGTCATGTTTTTGGCTCAGAAGAGATGCTCGAGAACAGTGATTCTGGACATAGCAGTGTGGCATTATGCAGATGTTTGGGCGCATACGGATTATTATACAATGAACAAATACATTCGGGACAGCAAGGTGGGATAGTTCATGTTTTATCTTTCATGTAGTGCTGATGTACCCTTAAAGCAAGTTTAATATTGCAAGGTTATTCATGCTACACAACTATGCATGCTCTGTAAAATAAATAGAGGGCTTTTTAACTTTATTTAAAGCAGATTTAACGCCTGTTACGATCAAGGTTTTATATTTCTTAAACTTGCCTCATCCAGTGATAAGGATAGTGTGCTTGCACAGGGCTTAATCTGCCATAATAGCAAAAACAAGTATGGTAAAACATTAATATCTGTGCCAGATATTAATACAGACTACTGTACATTGGTAACATACTCTACGTTCATATTTAAAACAATTTATTTATGGAGTGCCAATTAATGTCCAGGAACTGATTTGCTCAGGTCAGACTTCTACACTCTCATATATGTTCCTGCTGTCCAGTCCTACTGCACATAGCAAAACACATTTAGTGTAGACTTTAATACTTGTACTATTCAGGCCTTCCAGATTTTATTTATATAAAACAGTAATCATTTCTGTGCAATTTCACTGTTTATTTTCAGATATCAGATTTGTATGGTCTTAATATGCATCCCCTGCTTATAGAAATACAATGAACCTCAGTAACATTTAGTACAACTGACATACACAGCCATCGATTTGAATGACATACTAAACAAATTGGAAAAGACAATTTTGGAATATTTAAAAGAAGCCATACATGCTATATAAATGGAGAATTTAAACTATGAAACAGAATACTGTGTTGGTGTTGTGGCACACCATATTTAGATTTGTCATAAACCCAGACAAGGTTTCTCACATTCTTCATGGCTTCTTGCACCACAGGATTTGAAGTTTGGTCAAAGCGATTTATGTTTTTATAACTTCCAACCTCCAGTTCATTCCCATTGTCCTACAGTCACTTTTTATTAGAGTGAAATCACACCAGTGCAATAAACAAAAGTTATTCAGCTCACCCACAAGAACTTCAAGAGGCTTACAATGCCTCAGTAGCTATGTCACAATCAGTCGGGAAATATCTTTTAACAAAAAATGCCAGGCAGCTAAGCTCCTGTTTTTTTCACCTTGTGGTGGACAGCCACAAATCTTTTTCAGCAAAAGTTTTGCTTTTGTGGATGAGGAAAAAAGTTACAAGAAATATATGTCTACAATTATTTATTTCAGCAATTTTTTGGCAAAACCCAGAAATTTTGCTAATTCAAAAGTATTCATAACCTTTGATGCCATGATAATATTATAAACAAGGTGCTAGAAATTTCAATATGATAATGCAGAACCTAATTCTAGAAAAGCCTAGAAAATGCTAGATTGTAGGTGAACATTCTTAGAGAGTATAAAGGGTTAGGCATAGGATGATTGCTGTCATTACCAATAAGAAGATCATAGGCAGCAAATTATTTATTGTCATAAAGCTGGATAAGGATACACAAAGATTTCCAAGCATTTGTGTATCCCAATTTCAACTGTTTCAAGAAGTACAAGACTCATGGTATTGTCACAACACTCCCTCGGTCTAGAAGAAAGAAAGTTATTTCACCATGTTGAAGAATTGTGAGGAAGGATAATAACAATCCGAGATTGACTGCCAAAGATATTCAAAGTGAGTTGGCTGCAAGTGGCACTGGGGTTTCCATTTTAACCATAGGTCGAGTATTGCATGGTGAAGGTCTCAATGGTCGCAGGCCAAGGAAAAAGCCACTCTTAGGAAAAGTCTGGTGAGGTGTACAAAAACAAGAACATTATAACTACTGTCAAGTATGGAGAGGGTAATATCCTCCTATGGGGCTGCTTTTCCTCTAATGACACAGGAAATCTAGTTCCAATACATGGTAAAATGGATTCCATAGCATACCAAAAGATATTGACCAATCATATGAAACCCTCCGCTACAAAACTTGGTTTAAAATGCAACTGGACGTTCCAACACTACAACGATCCAAAGCACACATCAAAATCTACTTCAGAATGGTTAAAGAAGAATAAAATCAAGGTTCTGGAATGGTCTAGTCAAAGTCCCGATCTAAATCCAATTGATAATCTTTGGTATGAGTTGAAGAAGGCTGTGCTCAAGAGAAGTCCTTGGAATTTGAATGAACTGGAACAATTTTGCGTTGAAGAATTGTCAAAGATCACTAAAGAATCATGCCAAAAGCTCATCAACAAATATCCTAATCATTTAAAAGAGGTTATTATTGCTAAAGGTGCCTAAAATAGCTATTAATTTCATTTTCCTTGTCAGGGTATAAATGCTTTTGAATTAGCATTTTTGGAGTTTTGTCAAAAAAATGCTGAAATAAATAATTGTAAATTTATTTCTTGTAAATCTATTTCTTGTAACTTTTTTTCCTCATCCACAAAAGCAAAACGTTTGCTTAAAAAGATTTTTCCTATAATTATTTGTTTTCGTGAAATTTCTAGAAATTATAAATTTCCATTGGGGTACGTACGTACAAAACAGTTTTGAGATTCGGGAACATGTCCATGTTATTCTTTTCTAGTCTGCTGCTCCACATTTCCAGTTACCTAACAAATAAATTGATCTTATCTGCAAGCTGAAGGATGTGAGTGTCTTATTATTATTATTTGTTTATTTAGCAGACACCTTTATCCAAGGCGACTTACAGAGACTAGGGTGTGTGAACTATGCATCAGCTGCAGAGTCACTTACAATTACGTCTCACCCGAAAGACGGAGCACAAGGAGGTTAAGTGACTTGCTCAGGGTCACACAATGAGTCAGTGGCTGAGGTGGGATTTGAACCGGGGATCACCTGGTTACAAGCCCTTTTCTTTAACCACTGGACCACTAGATACGGCAATTTCATTACAAAGTCGTCATCATGGAATTTCTCTGCATGTGCGTGATTTTCTTCTCCAGAAAAATGCCTACCTCATCTCTGAGCTCAAACATGCGTGTCATAACTTTTCCACGTGATAGCCATCAAGAGTTGCAATAATACAACAGCGCGTGTGATCTGCACCCATTTCTTCACAAACAGCAGTAAAAAGCCTGGCTTTTAAAGGTCTTGTTTTTATGTAGCTCACAATAATGTAACTCAGCACCCCGTGTAACTCAGAACTTAAATCCCTTGAAGCCAACGCCTCTCGATTGATCATACAGTGTGTCCAAATAGCATTCTTATCAAAGCTTGAAGACCTTCATGTTTGCCAGCCATAGCCTTTGCCCTGTCTGTACATATTCCAACACAGTCCTGCCATTTCAAACCAGCCTGCTGCCTAAAAGTGTACAGTTGAAAAACTGTTCTGCTGTTGCTCTGTTTGATATAGGTTTACAAAAAAGTAAGTCCTCATTCACTGTTGTTTTATCCTTAAGGTGTCGTTGTTCATCACATCAACAGTATGGAGATCACTCTTGAAATCAGGACTTAAAGGATGTGTTTCAGTAAGAATACCTCTGTTAAGAAAGGGGAACATGATCTTCTAAATGTAGTTCTTCTTTCTTTTTTTCTGGAAATCTTTATTTGTTTTAGTTTAGAATTTCTGCTATAACTTTTCTTCAATATTTCTCTGGCGTTTTCTTCTCTGTTTAATCTTTTTTCTCTCTGTGTGTGCTTTTTCACAGTGTGTTCTGTATTTTGTGTTTGTCAGTGAAGGCAAATGCCCAGCCTGACATTCGTGTTTGTGGTCAGTATTGTGCCCCTGCCAGCAACCACAGGTGTGGCCATTCCCCAGTTAGGTAATTGGTGCTAATTGGGGACTGGCCACATGTATAAAAGGAGCCAGAAAGCCTTTGTTTGTTGGAGGGAGTATGACAAGCCTGACATTAGTGTTTGTGGTCAGTATTGTTTTGTTTAACCTTTTATTTTGGCTCTTGTGCCTGTTTATTTGTTCCAGTGTTTTCTTTGTTGATTTTATAATTGTGCACAAGAGCGCTTTAAACTGCAGCTTTCCCTGACTCGCTCCTGACGCTGTACTTTCACATGTGGTGTCAGAATGGGAAGTCATTGGTCCTGCTGAGTCAAGGCAGGATAGGCACAGAGCAGTTGGCTGCCAGGATGCTCAGTCTGAAGAACCAGCCTGCGCTCCGGTCGCCCTGTCCACGCCGGCCGTGTCCCCTGTTGCCATTTCTCGGGCCCTTTGAGTTGGCGCTGGAGGCGACCACTGACCCACCCCCAAACAGAAGAACCACCAGCCGGAGATATTGAACGGACCAGTGGTGCCATTCTGAGGGGGAGGATATGTGACAGAGAGGACCCTGTTGTTGGTTCAATTGCGCTGCTGCTTAGTAAACAGGAAGACTTGCCTGGAGCTGAACTGATCGGGAGGTCCTGATTGGCTGGAAGGGTGTGCCCGGGGAGCCTATGTCTGTTTAAAAAAACAGCAGCACCAGCGTTTGAGGCTACTGCACCGCCATGGCTACACAGACAGGCGCTCTGCAGGAAAACTAATACGGAACCCTTCAACTGCAAGACAGCTTCCCAGCTAGGACCGTCGGAAAGACCCAGAGTTCCTGGGGCTTTGGGAACAACAGCAGTAGGTTAGTTGGGATGTTTATCCCAACCAGTATAGAGCAGGTTTCGTAGGGTGGAGGTATGTGGCAGGGAAGAGCCCCGCTGCTGTAAAGTGTGTGTATGGAAATGTAAGTTTGGCAGGGATGGGGTTAAATCTGTCCCTGTCAGCAATCACAGGTGTGGCCATTCCCAGATTAGGTAATCAATGCTAATTGGGGAGTGGCCACATGTATAAAAGGAGCCAGAAAGTCTTTGTTTGTTGGAGTGTGGGTGTGGGTGTGGGTGTGGGTGTGGGTGTGGGTGTGGGTGTGGGTGTGGGGGTGGTTTTTATTTTTATTTTTTTATTAAATGTGGGTGTGGGGGTGTGGGTGTGGGTGTGGGTGGGGGTGCGCTGTAGTTTGTGCTTGTGTTTGCCAGTGAAGGCGAATGCCCAGCCTGACATTCGTGTTTGTGGTCAGTATTGAGTTGTTTAACCTTTTATTTTGGCCCCTGTGCCTGTTTATTTGTTCTTGTATTTTTGTCTGTTTGTCAATAAATGTGCGCAACAGTGCTTTAAACTGCAGCTTTCTCTGACATTCCCTAAATAAAAAAAGCTAAACCAAAGGTAGTCATTTCACAAGCGTGTGTGTGGGAGGAGGTCTTTTCATTTGTAGACATGACCTATTAGAGGTTATCTTCCTAAATTGGAACATACCCCTTCTAGTGTGTTATTGCACCACAGATACACTACAGTATTATACATCCCTCTTTGGTACTTCCACTTCAATAAAACAATAGCCAGAACTATAGATATATGCAGAAAAAATAATCCATTACAACCTTCAGGATGACATTTTTAAAAAAAGGACCAGAAACAGTTTGTACTTTGAATCACTTACCAATAAAACATTGACTATCACATATCATTGTTTTTAACAAGGAAACAGTTCCTATTTGGGCAAAGTTTCCCTAAATAGATGCTTCTTTTTCAATCAGTAAAACCTCTGGAAGTAATGTGGTCTGGAATTGGGTAAAAATCTAAATACCAAAGAGAGTAATCAGACTGGAATGTCAGCTCTTACAAAAAATATTTGTCAACTGCATGTCGTTTTTCAGTGGTAAATAAACAATAGTTTTAAAAAAGAATGGTTTATGCCTTCATCCGGTATTGTCATACATTCTAATCTTTGTCTAAAGATTCTGTGTCTGCCTTAGTTCTGGTTCCTCATCGTTCATTATAGCAGCAATGAGCCACAGATTTTTTTCAATGTAGCAAAATAATCAATCAAATACATGTGCAGAAAATAAGCATAGCAGTAATTAAGTGGTGGCTTGCAAATATGATATCTTACGTTTATAAAATATTAGTAGATTAGTAGTAGAATTTTTCAGAAGGCACGCCTTGTGGGGTGGGGTGGAGGACCAGCTTCCATTCACCTCTCTAATTATAATGTTACACGAAATATTACTGAAAGTTATTCCTCTTTTGAATCATTAGTACTAACCTTAACTTTAAAAGGTCAATCACCAGTGATTACTGTAATTATTTACCGTCCACCCAAATCCAACCTACCTTTTATCACAGAATTTGCTGATTTCCTTTCTATGCTCTCTGCTAAATATTAGTTATTATACTTGGAGATTTTAATCTGCATATTGACACTGACCCTGACCAAAAGTCAATGGAATTTAGGAGACTCCTACATTCCTTAGATTATATTCAGCATGTTAAAGGGCCTACTCACAATCGTGGCCATATTTTAGACCTAGTCACTTGTGGCTTAGCCGCTCACAACCTGTCAATGTTAGATCTAACCATCTCTGATTATTTTGCTCTCCGTTTTGAGATCAATCTTACATGCATGTTCACTATGAAATCTGGAAGCAACATCAATTAAAAATCATCTGCCATTTCTAGCTAAGGTTCTATAAAAAGTAGTAGCAAACCAGCTGAATTCATTTCTTGAGGGTAACAAAGTGCTTGAGAAATTTCAGTCAGGTTTCCATTCTGCGCACAGTACAGAGACTGCGCTCATCAGTGTGGTGAAAGATCTACTGTTAAGTGCAGACTATGATACAGTGGACCATATTGCTTAAAAAACTTTGTCATATCTCACTAACAGACAGCAATTTGTTTCATTAGGAGACTGTGTATGGATTTTCATCGGTTGCCTGTGGCATTCCCCAAGGCTCTATACTGGGACCCATTCTTTTCTCTTTGTACATGTTACCGCTGGGTAAGATAATCCATAAACATGTTGTTAACTTTCATTGCTATGCTGATGACACACAGCTCTACCATCTCTGTAAAACCTGATGATACCCTGGCTTTATTAGCCTTAGCTGAGTGCTTTACTGAAGAGGTGGATGTTCCAAAAAATGTTACAGTTAAACTCTGATAAGACAGAGGCTCTATTACTAGGTTCTCAGAAGCAACAACATCTCTAAAAATAGATCTGGGCAATTTGACCACAAACATAAAAATGGAAATGAAATATCTTATTTGACTCTGATTTATTTTTTGAGTCGCATATTCGCAATGTCACCAAAATGTCATTTTACCATTTGCGAAAACATTGCTAAAATTAGGTCATTTCTCCTGCAGCTTATACAGAATGCAGTTGCTAGGCTTCTCAGCAGAACAAAAAAAAGAGACCATATAACACCTGTGCTGGCTTCACTGCACTGGCTGCCAGTGAAGTTTAGAGTATGTCACCAGATTATATAAAGGAGCTTCTATTCACATATATACCTTCTTGTGATTTAAGATCAGCTGATGCAGGCCTGCTGTGCCTCCCATAAGTTTACGCAAAAAGGAAGGGAGAGAGAGCTTTTAGTCACTGTGCTCCCAGACTGTGGAATGCACTGCCACCTCATAGCAGAAGTGCTACATCAGTTGCTGACTTTAAATCAAAATGACTTTTTTTTTAGCTTGGTTTCTATTTAATCTCTATACAAATGTATCGTATTTTGATGTTCCTCTGTTTTTTATATTAGCTTTTTAAACTGAATTCTAAACTTGTTTTTCTTTAATTTCTATACACATGAATTGTATTTAGATTTTCTTCTGTTTTGTCATGTACAGTGCTTTGATATGTTTTTTCTATGAAAGGCACTATATAAATAAAGTATTGATAGATTGATTGAGTATTGATAGAACTTAAATAATGAGTCAATTTGAAACAATCAAAGTAGGGGGTGCCACATATTTAAACTAAATACCTTAGTTGTTGAAGGTATGTGAGATAACTAAAGTTCTACATTAGCACAAAGCTGCAAACAAAAAAAAACACAATAATGAATCATGATCGTTAATCGCCTAAATGGAAAAGTAACCCTTTGTGTAAAAAACACCAGAGCCCATAATTCTGATATTGCCTGTGGTGTGAGGCAAAATCTTTTAACAAACATTTCATCTGGGACTGTCTAAATTTATTCAGGGTCTGATATGGGGTGGATGGGATTTCCCTTGCCCAATTATTGTTCTCTGACATCTTCTATGTATCCAGAGAATGGCAGACATCTCCCCAATACCTCAGTTTTTAAATGTTGACCTCTCCACCTTCGTGGATTGCTGCATGTATTATATAATTAATACTGGAATGCTACAATCGCGTTCACAAAGGGCTATTAAGAAAAAATGTTAACAATTGGGCCCTTAGGATTGTAATTGTTGGAGTTTCACAGTCTGTTATACTCTGTTAGATAATAAACAAAGTACAAAGGGAGGTATTTTCTACACATTTCTATGATAAAGTGACAATCTTCATTAACAAGCCCAAGATAACAATGATTAGAGACACTTGCTAGTATTGTTTTCAGCTATGAGCAAATCTAACTGCACATATAAAACATATTGTCTTCTGCTGCAGGGTTTTCTGCTTTCCCTTTCTATAATAAAGACAGGACTGGCAGCTCAAGGATATAATTTTCTGCAGGAAACCACAATAAGGTCTGGGAGCAATTGAACAAGACTGAGTTTAAAAGTCAGAATTGTACAAAAAAATGACATTTTTATCAGAAGAAATTCACAGCACAAAATGCCCAAAGTTCCTTATAAGAAGCCATTCATAAATCAATCAAACTCTGTTGCAACTTTAATAAAACCACACATAAAAGTGGTGGTTTCATTCTGAGATGTGAATATGGCCAGGGAAAAACCTCCTCACCCGGTACAGCAACCACACCCAAATCTCATAGTCAGTGTAACATTAGCAAAACATGGAATGTACTAAATGGTTTTGAATTTATTTGCTCTATAAATAATGCCAACAACCTGTTTTCACTTTTTAACACATTTAAAGCCAGCCAGCACCATGCCATCAGAAAGTACTGGTAACTGCCATTTGCTCAAAAATGGAAAGAAAATTATGTAAACTGTAATGCTATTTAGCTCTTTAATACTAAGCCATCTAAAGACACCAGGTCACAGACAATGGTATGGTAGTAATGTTAATCCTAACACATTTAGGCATTTAGCTCCATTATTCTTTCAAAACATATGCCATATGATACATCCTCTCACTTGTCACACATTGTTTGTGAAGACTGCATCATATCATTATGACCATTATATTAGAGCATGCAGCAGTATTGTTTAACACTAGAACCACTGCGATTATACTCATACCTAGAACCACTGCAAGTGGTCATTATGACGGTTACATTTTAAACAACAGCAATATTAAAATGAAAGACAAACTATCGGATACAACTCAAAAGTTTTATTCAAGCACATCACAGCCGAAACGCCGTATTTAAATGAACAATTAAACACAAAAGGGCTTATTTTCTAACTTACCACACATAAAACGAAGGAATGGATGGCTGCCAGGTCCAGTACATTGTAAAATACAGCAACTGGCCACCAGCGAGAACCGGCTTTCACTGAGTACTGACGTGCCATCTGGTCTAAAATGTCCACTCCATACTTTGTGTCATTGTAGAAATTCAGAGTCTCCGTTTTTTTCTTGTCAACAGTCCCGATGGCAACTGACGTAGAAGGGAGCTGAGAATAATTACATTCTTTCTCGGCTTGCACTTGTAAACAGTTAGCGTAGCAGAGTCATTGTGTTTCAAAACTGTACTGGAGTACAGCTGTGGTTGCAAGTTTCTTCTTGCTTTGTTCACTGTTCCAACCAGGCTGATTTTTTTTTTCAACACTTTTGCCAATCATCATTTTGTATAATTTTGTATTCTATGTCTTCTGCTACAGTACAGCGTTGAATGTGGTGTAGCATTCACATATCGATCAACAAATTAAATGCACAGAGAGTGCTATCGATGTTGCGTTTTGTATATGGCGTGGGACTTGAGGTTTCAGTCAAAACATTCTGTTTTTCCCACAGTGTCAACACCAGGATTTATTACTTCCCAATTAGTGCTGTCTTTCCCAGTCTTCTGAATGCCTGTTTGTGCTGGCGATACAGCTGGAGTCGCTGTCTTTGATACAGCTGCGGGTGAAGCGGATGGCATGGCTGGCATGCCTGCAGCTGCTGCAGGAGACGATACAGGCTAGGTGACTGACACTGCAAAGGTAAGCTCAGTAGGGGTAGAGATAACAACAGGCTTGTATATAAAAAAAATGAATAGTGTAGGTTATATTCAAAATAAAAACATGTATTGTAAAAGGCAGTCAAAATGACTGCTTTGGCGGTTGTAGGTGGGCAAGATTATAACATCCTTATTTTCATGATCCTGCCTTTCAAACAACATCAGGGTATTTAATACATGTATTTAGTAAAAGTCATAAACTGACAACCGTATGACTTTCAGACACGCAGAGTAATTTAAATGAAAACCTGAAACCGTCAAAATGGTTCTAGTGTTAAAATGCTATGTCCAAAGAGCAGACAAACAGGTGCTCAAGCTGTCTCTAGACCTGGACAAGGCACCTAACACCAGCTCTTCAGTCTTTGTCAACTGATGGAAACTGCATTGGAGTTCAAGGAGTTTTATGCCTGCTTTATCGACCTATCAGTGGCCCATGAATCTATCCCAATCTAAATGACTTCGGACCTACATAACAAGTGCAGGAGCAGGGCAAGCATAGTGAGGATTATGAGTATAACAGCACAGTTGTGCAAAGCTAAGAAAAAAAATGACTCTGGAGACGTCTCCCTTCATCCGAGACTAGGAATCACCCTCATTTTTCAGTATCTTTATCAATTATGCTGTGCTACAGTTTTGTGCCATAAGGTCTACTGGGTTTACTACTGCAAATAATGTATAGCAACACGCAAAGCCACCTTAAGAATTACCTTGTGACCCTGTTGCCTTTGTGCAGATGACATTGTGAAATACAGGACACTAATTACACTGTAATAACACTGTACTTTCATTCATTTTTATAATGAAGCAAACAGAAGCTACTATTATTATATTTTTTCATTCCCTTTCAGCCTGTTCTCTTTATTTCTCTTTCCATTGTTTTGAAACACAATAATTTGAAAAAAAAAAAACGCTTTTCCCATGGTCTTACACCTCAGTGGTCAACGACAAAGCATTACATCACAGCAAGCTAATGAAATTCAACATTACATTTAGCTTGCTTTTTCAGAGCAGCCAGCGAATCAAATCGCACTATATTTGCCTTCAGTTCAGGCTTCCACCTTGCAGTCGGCTACATGCTGGATCCACGTTACGTGATCAGGCTTGTATTTGCTCAGAATAAACAGGTACTGTTATTAACTTATTATCAAGCTATGTACACCGAAAACAAGCTGTAAAAGTATGTGTGGCAAGTGAAGCGCTTTGTTAATAATCTGAGGTTTGCTAGTTATATTCCAGGAATTAAGAGTTAACCCTTTCAGGACCAAGCATTTTTCAGTGGGATGCTCCCCCAGGACCAGGCGTTTTTAGGCTGTAGTTTACTCTCTTCCTATAAAAATTCACAATCTATTTTTTACAGTAGCATCTTGGAAATAGTGTCCTTTTTTTCAGAACACTCTGGGGAACATTATAAAGTACTCCAGAGACCATACAAACGTTAAAACAATATATATATATATATATATATATATATATATATATATATATATATATATATATATATATATATATATATATATATATATATATATATATATATATATATATATATATATATAGTAGCACAGCAGGGAGGGGGGTTAAAATCCTCCCTGCCAAAAAAGTGTGTTAATTATTTTTTGGTTTGATTATTTATGTAATGGTTAATTATCACCTGCACCTGGCTACCATTTTAAATTACAGCAAGGTGCAGGGTATTTAAAGAGAGCAGGTAGTCTCTTCAGGGCTGCTGTGTGAAGAGCAGACTGTGTGTGCAATCAGTCGTATCAACGAAAAAGGTACTGTGTGTTCTTTGTCTGTTATCAATGAAAAAGGTACTGTGTGTTCTCTTTCTGTGTATTTATGCCAGGTAAACGGCTCAACCATCCTGCGAGCTAGCCAGGGACCTGCATAAAGGTGTAGTTAGTGCTCTTAGGGAGCTTGGTGTTTATTTTTGTTTTTGTTTATTTTGTATTATTAAAAGTGCGCGTCAGCACTAAACTTCAAATTCCTGTGTCCTGGGTCTCATTTATAGGGGCAAACGAACAAGCGTGAGTGAGGCCGTGTTACATATGGTGGCAGCGTGTGTGGGTGCCCCTAAAGACCCAGAAAAGAAATGGAAAGTATAGAAGAATTGATCGAGAAGATCAACAAGAATACCACTGCTCAACTGGAGCAAAATGAAAGGTGGAGACTGGAGCGAGGGTTGCCGGAGACAACAGAGCTGGAGCTGCTGCTCCAGAAGTGGAAGCTGAAGCCGGCAGGAAAAGCCCAGCTGTCTCCAGTGCAAGAGGGAGAAGTTTCACTGTCTCCTGAGCCAGAGGAGGAGGAGCCGTTGCCATCTCCTGAGCCACGGGTTGTAAGCAAGGGGGATGAGGTGAGCAACCCACCGCCACCACGGCCCCAGACATCGCCTGTGCAAGACAGTCATTTAGTCATAGTCGTGCCCCCCTTACTGACTCTCTTGAGGCCCCCACTGCTCTAAGCCAATCCCCAATTAAAATCTTTACCATCATGTTACTAATATCTAGTGCTTTGAAGTCAATTAATCAAGAATGTTTTGGGGGAAGGAAAGGAGAGACACTCTTAATTAACATCACAGAATCTCAAGTCTCATAGTTTATGATTTGAAATGTCATATTATAAAGTCCTTACAATTACAACTATGAATTTCTCCCACAGATGCATAATCCAAACAATGTTAGCGTAGCATTAAATGCTTAATGCAAGTTTCAATAAACCAAAATGTAAGCAAGAATTCTACAATATAGCGAAGCACGATTTAGCATAATAAATATAGTAATGAAACATGGGAACGCAGGCATGTACACGTGGGTATAATATTTTATATATATATATATATATATATATATATATATATATATAAGAGGTCAGCACAGGTACCCGAATACCCGGGTAGCCGTCGGGTTTTAAACTAACTGACACTACCCGGGTATCGTTTTATTAATTTGAGAGTTTAAAGAAAATGTAGAAAATATGACAATACAGTTGTAAGCGCGGGTCTCTGGCTGGCGTAATAAAGACATCGTTAAAACAAGCTTTGCATTAAGCCTTTTCCTAACTGACAGAATATCAATGTTTTACAGAAAACTAACACACAGCCGGAGGCAAGTACACGTAATAATAACTGCGGCAACTATTCTTCTCCAGAACCAAATTGGAAACAAAACAACATAACAACATCCTGTTGTCTTATGTCAGTGATAACTGTGATCCATTAATAATAACCGTGTGGCTTCCAATATGGAATGCTTTATCTACAGTTATTGCGCAGATATAGTTTCTTACCAAAAATCTAAAATTGATAAGGAAATAAATAAAATAAAAATAAAATAATGTGGAGCACATTAAGTAAGTGTGCTTCCTCCTTTGAATGAAATATTTCCTTGGCAGAGTTTGCAAATTCCGTTTTCTCCTGCTTGGTAATGAAATTCCACCCTATGCTTTGCTTGGATGCCATTGTTATGTATTCACAAGACAGAATTTAGTGATCAGGAACAGCACTTTATTGTTACAACCAAACAGGCACACCTCTTCTGCGACTGCCGTCAAAACCCATCTGCCTCAATTTCCGGTAGCTATTGCGACAGTCCGTAATGTAATTGCAGTGCTGTACTACTGCATTAGTTTTGAAACTAAACATAACAGCCATATTAACAACAACAACAACAACAGCGGAACATGGCCAATATATGTCGCAAAGAATCCAGCAGCATGATGTGCATTTAACATTAATAACTGTATTTAAACAGAGATGTTTATGTTTGTTATTATTATTATTATTATTATTATTATTATTATTATTATTATTATTATTGTTTCGATGTTTCCAGTACTGAAAAAGGTTATACAAGTCTACAGATCTTAAGGGACTAAATGTATGTGTACTGTATAGTATTTAAATATGTTTTTTTAAAAAAAAATCATTAGCCGAAAAAGATCCGGATACCCGGGTATGTTTCACAGTGTGTACCCAGTTCTGGATTTTCTACCAGTGCCTACCTCTAATATATACAGTATATGTTATGACAATTCTGACACTGATTGCCAGATTGTCAGTCTCGTTCCGGACTATTTTAGCCCCATCCTCTAGTGCAAAAGAAGATACCAGCTGTGGAGTTGTCGTTTAAACAGGTCAGTGCCTGTATCTATTCACGAAAGTGTAACAAAATAAGCAAAACAAAACAAAACAAAGCCTATCTCCGTCTTGGAGTTACTAACTAAACTCTGAAGATCCACTGTCTAATAACCGGGCAGCTAAGCTGCTTACCGGCCGCTTCAAAACAACCAAATCTTTATACTGATTTCATAACATAATGGTTACCTTGTACAAATGGTTCGGGGGTCCTTGCAGCACCTCAGCTTTAGCCGAGCACCAAACAAGAACTGAGCAGGATTTTTTCCTTGCTTAAATACCAACCTTTTAACCCGGGTGAAAACAGTTACTCAACCCTGGGTAAGTGCAGACTGGCCCTTGTAAGTTCAGGCATTATGGCAAATGTAGTTCGGCTGGTCGTCTGCCAGTGTCACGCAGAATTTGGTCCCCCCTGGAAAATGGTCCATTGAAAAGAAATATTTAGCTTTGCAGGACTAATTACATTTTAAGCATGCCTATTGTAAAAAAAAAAAAAAAAAAAAAGTTCAACAAGATATTTGGATTTAAAGCATAAAAAAGGCCTCAAACTGAATGATGGTTTAACTGGTATTGGTATATCACCTAAAATGTTATAGGCTACGTGATGCATTTTGAAATCACAATCAAACAGCTGCTTTGCAAAGATCATGGGAAAGTTTGTCACATCTGTAACTGCAAAAATAAAACAACCACACACTCAATATTTCTTGAGAGTCACAATAAAAATCCAGACAGCAGAATAACAAGTTAATGCAATATCACAACTACGCCAAATATCAAAGCATATATTTATAGTCTTAACATGAACGACAACAACAACAACAAACAAAAATATTTAGCCTTCTTAAAGAAGTAATTCCGTGTCTCTCATTTGTACAAAAAAGCTAACAAAAATAAAAACGGTAGCCTGATATTTAAGAAAATAAAACAATAACGGAAGCACCATCTTTAAAATATTACATTGCAAGCAGGCTATCCTTTTTTTTATTGTTCCAAAAGTAAACAAGCAGGTATGATCTAAATCCTTGGTCAACATATTGATGGTGCATTTGTCCATCTGGGCAATGGATATGGGTTATTGTGCTGATTTTCACAAATTATTTATAATATTTACAGTTAAAGCAAAAGATGTGAATATATTCACAACTGGTCAGCTTCCCAATAAAGTTGGTTTGAAATGTCTAGGTGATATGTCTGTGAGTAAAGCTTCCTCATTCACCCCCATATAAAAAGCAACTTTGTATTGATTTTCACAAATTCTTTGTATGATTTACAGTTAAAGGAAGGGTTAACCGTTCAACTTCACATTTAAAGTTGATTTGAAACGTCTAGGTGATATGGTTGTGAATATCAAATGAATATCGAACTTCAAACCAACTTTACCACTGGTGACACCTTGTTGCTGGTTTGTTTAGAATTAGGTTAGTGGTTGTTAAGCCCATTACTGAGCAGATGATGTATTGACTTTCCTTGCCTATTCAAATGGGGCGGGCATTATTGGATTTCATTTTAATTACCCTGACAATGATTTTAAAAGGACTGACAATGATACTAAAAGGACATTGCTAAAACAGGATAAACATTTTGTCGATTTAATATCTCCGATCGGTAGATTCGTAGCTAGTCTGTTTTGCCAAAAATTGTCGCCAAGTCAGCCCTTAAAGTCACTAGATTAAGCAAAAAATTTGCTAAGTTGGCAACACTGTACTCGTGTGCTCACGCTTCAACCAAATGACGGTCACTACTGACAATGACTCTGAGAAGCCTTGCAATGTTCTTACTCTGATTGGCTGTAAAAGTAAAGAGCTAACCAGCGATTGGTTAATGTTTTGTTGGGTGGATTTTTCTTCTGTATGGTTGCCTAGTAAATGAAGACATGGTATCCTGGGAGATGTAGATTGTTGTGGAAATTTGAGGAGAGGTGGACAAATTTCATGGTTGACGCCTGCTATCCCTCACCTCCCCCTAGCGTCTCCACTGGACAGGGGCAAAAAAATATATAAAAATGTATTATGTCGAGATCACAAAATAATGATCTTAACATTTATCTTGTGTTCGCGTGCAATGCTTGCTCATCAGGTGATTTTCTGTCCAGCAGTGCAACACGGCTTCATTATAAAGAAATCTTTTACTCCAAGAGACAGGAGCAGAACATGTGATTTTGGTTAAAGGAAAAGTCAGAAGGCCACAGGTGTTTTCAGTATTGTGTTCCCCAGAGGCTGATTAGGATTGTTCCAGTTACTCTGATGAGAACTGTTAAAACGTCCTTTGAACTGTAAATAGTCTTTATACTGTAGACATTTGCTAGCTAGTAAGTGCTAGCCTATATCTAATAAGCTAATTTATGTAGTGTCTCTGCTACTGGTGATTTTGATGTCTTGCTTAAAAGTCAGGGAAGGGGAAGGGGACGGGAGGGGAGGGGGAGGGCTCTATATTCCTGAAATTGTTATCAGAAAAATTCTAAACAATTAGGAAATGACTACATATATCTTGAAGGACTATTTCATTAAAAAAAGAAACCCTGGCCTAGATTAAATGTGTTAGCCATTGCCATCATGATCCTTGCTACCAATTGTCCTAATATTCTTTTAGATTTCCACTTAAAGCAATTATAGGTTAAAGCAGTGTCTAGCCCCAAAATCTATTTTTTTCATTGCCTAGAGTTTACCAATGTTAAAAAAATAGGATCATCAATCAAGTATGTTCTGTCTTTTGAAGTGCAACCCAAACTATACTTTGAAAGGTAATAGTCTTGTATAGTTTTTTTTTTTTGTATTACCAGGAAGGGAGAATTGAAAGTTCCTAATTGTATATCAGTTGAATGGGTTGGGTTCACTTTACCAGCTGGAACAGCAACCTGTAAGTGCAAAACACAAAGGAACAAAACCATCCTTCAACATGAAAGACAAGTTCACAACACCAACAAAATGACAAAGCAAGTAAAATTACAAGTCAAAAGAAAGTGGTCCACCAAATCGAATATAACACTAATACAGACCCAAACACGAATCAGACAAAGGTAGGAACTGGTGTTATAACCCTTTAAAAAGTAAGTAGCGTTATACGTCCCTGTTGCAAAGGTCTTTTAAAAATGGCCGCTGTAAGGATTATTGCCCACATTGTCAAACAGGTAACAGCAATAACGATCCATGATGTGGTACTGAACAGAAAAACCAGAGCACTTGTTAATTTAAAAAAATATATATATATATATATATATATATATATATATATATATATATATATATATATATATTTTTTTTTAATTGCTCTTCCTGCAGTGATTTAGAGACAGATCTCAAACCCCAGTGCACTTGAGCAGCCATTTTGAAAAGAGTTTTGAAGCAGAGTTTAAATCAAGTTATAAGTGTAAAAAGTTGTTAGGATGTTAACAATGAAAGAAAAATGACAGGTAAGTTATTTGAACAGTTGTAGCAACACGTGGGGACGTGTAACGCTATATTTTTGGAACCCCGCTACTCTTAAGGACCAGTAGTTGATTATAAAAAACAACATAAGTATTAAATGATGACACTTAAGTATACATTTTTTTCTTATCTAAGGTATCAATTTAAGTCTTTTGCAAAAGCACTGAGGCAAGGTGGTAGGGCTTCTGCTGACCCCCAGAGGGGGTCGTTTCAAAGGAGAAAAGGGCCAGCTTTAATTGAAACACAGGGAAGGAAACAGAGAACCTTTTATATCTAGAGGACAATTATGCAAATGTTCATTTATTGATTGAGTTATTTATTGACTGACAGTTTTCTTAAAGTTTGTTGTTTTTTTTCCCCATGAAGCTGAAATTAAAGACTAGAAAAAGAAATGTCACCCCTATTGTCTCCCAGGTGTTATGTTCCTTGGTGCTGCATACAATAATTTTAGTGTGATTCAGGCATACATATGAGATATGTAGTTTGGCTTGTGATTTTATTTTGTGCTTTGACAGAATGGGCAATTTTTTTGAAGATAAATTTCTAGTAAGAAACAAATGTGGGCCTTTAAGTTTATTTGTGTGTTGTATTGTAATTTTGGGATTTGTTTATTTAGATTATTTATTTTTTTTGCTTCCTCAGGTTGTTGCAAGTTGGTGTATAATATTACTTGTTATTATGTATTTTGACAACACCATCAGTCGTACAAACTGGATGAACATTTAAGAATATAAAGGATTTGATTGCTATTATATAACAGACAGCAAAAAAAGATAAAAGAATATTACCAAATGGCAATTGTTTCTCATCTAGTGGTTTCTATAGAATATTATTTGAAGCATTTTATGACACAAGAAGAAAATAACAGTGAAAGGCTTTTCCATACCACCCCTTTGGAATACTGGTCCCTATAAAATACAATAACAGACTGCTGTATACCATCTTTTGTTCAAAACTTTGTGTAGCTGATGCAGACAGGTACTGTATTTCAAAACTGCTGAAGGGGAAAGGGTTATATCTTCACTTGTTCTGAATAATAATTGATAATGTTTGTATATGATAACCTGCATATTGCTGAATTCATTTTTCCAGACCAAAACACATTGTGGGAAACATCCAACTTTATTTAAGAAACCAAATAGAATGACTCAACCATTCTATTTTCCACAAGGGGAAACATTTTATTTAGATTTCATATTAAATGACAAGATAACAAAGGAAGTGCTGGCTAGACATTGCATAATAATAACTTATAAGGGATCAAACAAAACCAGCAATCCAAGAGGTTAAACTTAAATATAACTGACTCTCCAAAATGACAGCTCTGTACCAAAATAATACAGTTTCCAAACAATAAAAATAAAACTGACATTCACAGCAAAAATTATGAAGACAAACAGCGCATCAATATAATCTCATAGACTTACCATTTAGTGTATTCATAACAAAATAATATTAATCTACTACTTGAACCTTTTTTTTTTACTATTGACACTCAAAAGGAGCCTTAATGCAGTAACTTTTAATGGAAATCAAAGTGAATATGTAGCATCTCATTGATCAAAATGAACCTGCGATGGGCTCTAATGCTCCAGGATTCACACACTGCCTATATGCAGTGGGAAAAAGAAAGAAAACATGTTAATCCTGTAGAGTGTGTAATTTCAGATGCTTAGCCACAATTTAATGTGGGCACCTGTCAGTTATGTTTTGATAGTGCCACATTATGCTACTGTACATGCCAATTTTTTGCTTTCATTGAACACATGCCTTAATCCCTGTCTTTAAAAAAAATAAAAACTTGCCTCACTGTTAAAATGTACAATAAGTTAAAATCAGTGCTTTCTAAATATATGATACAACAAAAGGACATATTTTTGCTGTGATAGTATAGTGTATTTACATTTTTATTTTTATTTTCAGTTTCTCAAACTGTAGTTAACATCTCCACAGGACAATGTTAAGTTTTGTTCTTAATATCATATAAAATAAATAATTTATGAAGAAAGGATTAGAAAGGAATGAAGAACAAGCTTAGCATACCGGTAGCATTCATTCTGTTAGAGTAGTTTAAACTATAATGTTTATATTTCTAAATCCTGTCCGTTCTTCTTTCGTGTCATTCCTGAAGCCCATTGTTATTGCGTCTGACCCAAGTGCTTCCAGTAAATGTTTGCGTGTCTAACTGTTCAACTGGATCATTAGGCTTGAGTGTGCATTTAAAGTCTTTGATATCAGTTAGTATGCCATAAAAAATGACTCCTCCCAAAGATCATATAACATAATATGATTAGAATGTGTCGTTTCCTTCTAGCAGTATCGCAAAGATTATCAATATATTCTGTGTTGGAAATATCTTCCATCCCATTTCCTTTTGTCCATTCTTTGATTAAATGATTCGGTAAAGATCACCTTAAAAAGTACCTCCTGTGCCAATTACAATTATGTAGGAGTTTAAAAGGCTTGTTTTGATAAAAACAAAAATAGGAACACATCTCCAGTGTCACTGCTGGAGGTCTAGACATGTCCTTGTGTTTGAATAGTGCCTTCCTTGTCATCTTTTTAAAATAAAAGTTTAAAGTGAGCCTGATAGTTCCATCTCTTTTCAGTGCAGCAGCATTGCCCGAACGAATCCATATCTACAGTGGCACCACAATGGGAAGAAAGTGTGCTGCAGTGTTTTTTCTTCGTGTTTTCTGGCCTTTCTTCGGAGAACCTTTGCCGTTTAAAGCCACAAACATTTGCTTGCCTTTGTTCTTCCACTGCAATGAGGCGTATGTATTGTACCCATTTTCTTCTATTCTTTCTTTCAGTTTGCAGTCAACACCAAACTCTTTCTTTAAAAGAAAAAAAAAAGAAAATACACATTTGAATACACATGGTATTAATACACGTGATATGCACTGTCTGCAGCCACCGGTGACACAGGTATTGTCAAAACTCAGAAAGCTTGTTTTGAGTTACAGTATCTTTACTAGAATTTTATACAGGTGGGCAATGCTGAAAGAATTCATATACTAATACTAAATATAATTATAAATTCAACAGTAATGGAACCTCTGTTAGTACTGGCAGGGTTGTTTTTTGTTCACCAACTGAAACAGACAGGAATGGTCAATGTAAATGTCTGTTATCTTTAAGACTGCCTTTGAGAAATAAGAACATACTATTCTTTCTCCTTATAGATAGCAAAAAATAGTCTGAAGGGAGGTGTGAATTTAACATAGACCTAATGAATTTAGCTCTTCTTTTGCAATTGTTTTTTTTTTACTTTTACTGTCGCTACTCTTGATTAGTGATTTCTACATTTTGGAAGAAAAGTGTAACAGCTGAAGAGAGGTTTAGATAACTTTGAACTGTTTTGTAACAAAGACATGAGAATGACCCTTCAAAAACCTTAAAAAGCATTGACAGACATCCACTTTTCTATGATTCTGAATGGAAACAGTACCAGCATTGCATGCGTATGTGGGAGTAGCTCTTTAATTTTTTGAGAAATTCTTTTCAGTTTTGAGTGCGCACTTGCTGAGTACAGCTGCGCTTCTTTTGAATTTATTTTTCAAATGGAGGATTATTCAAGTGCAATGGTGTGGAACTGTTCATAATAACCTGACAATGTCGTTTTATAGGGGCTAAACATCTGACTTCTTCTCAAACATGAAATAATCCTGTAGTTTCAGACCTGTGACTAAGTAGATTGGAACCGTGGAGTAGGCTTACAAAATACAGTACTTACTGAAACATTAGTAAACCGATACACTAGTAATTGTATGACCCAGTTAACCCAATCCAAGATCAAACATGTTCTGGTTTCTATGTAAAACAACTTCTATTATTAGATTTTTTTTTTCATTATTAATATTTATCATATTATTTTAGAGAAAGGATTGTTATTTGAAAAGACAATCACACTTCCCTGACAGTGACTTCTGCCAATCGCTATACACACATTTATAATCCCATTCTGTCATATTTGTCAAATAACTAGAGGGCATGTTACCATTACAGTCTATAAGAAGATTGAGGCAGCGAAGACATGTTAAAACAAGTCTCTGTTGTGTTGTTAAAGCTGCTTTGAGTCCATACAATGCACTTTATTTTTAAGACTGTGGTGACCTTAAATACATATATACATACCATGGTGACAGTGGTATGCCCAGATATGCTAGTTCAGCTATTAGTCTATATTTTGCCCCCCCCCCCATCTTTTCTCTGCTGCATTGCCCAACGACAGATGTAAAAACACACAGAGCCACATTTAATCCTCACACCTCGCAATTAAGTAGTAGTATTATTAGTATTATTATTGTTGTTGTTGTTCATAACACTACCACCACCACCACCACTACCAACAACAACAATAATATTAATCTAGGATGAGCGGCATAGTTTATCATTTTATACAAATGATAATACATATCATATTATGCATATAACAGTGGCATTTTATACTGCCCCACTAGATTCCCATAGGTGAATCACGTCAGCACCCAACAGTTTCAATGAAAGAAGTCATACTTACTGCTCCATATATCTTCCCCTGCTTGTTCATTGCTAAGTAATAATTGCTGTTCATGGCATTGATTGCAACAACACCGACCTCCACTGATTTTATCTCCAGTATACCTGCAATGAAAGAAATTTGAAAAAATGAATATACTGTATGGGGAACAGTTTTACATAAAACTGGAACATTTTAATAGTTTAAGGATCTCTATGGCATGCGAGTCATAGAGCAGATAAATCCCAGGTAACTTCACTGATTCCCAACATAGCACTGCTACAGTAATTATAGTTCTATGTTCTATGTTTTATGTATTAATTATAGTAATTATAAATCTATGTAGAGTATGAATGTTTCATCCAGACCCATACTCTACTGCAGAGAAAGGGTACCTATAATGTCACATAAAAAACAAAAAAATTAAAAACAAAACCTCAGGCGAAAGAGATTGTTTTATATAAATAATCTGGTTTTACATTGCATGCTTTATTGTCTAACCCAAGATACGGGGATATAAAGTCCCTTGACAAAATGCAAAGTAAAATGATATGTGATGTGTTTTTTTTTTCTTTTGGGTGTCTAGAATTTCTTTTCTTCAGTATTTCAAATGTGCTTTTGTGACAGGTTTTAATATTTTTTTTTCAAAAGGCATATATCCTATGATTTTGTTATATTGTGACATTGTTTAAAAAAGCAAGATTCAGCATTAAGCAAATAATACGATGATGACATGACACTGTATTTGATATTTAGGAGGGCTTTGTCAGGTCTGACAAGGTGATCCTTGTATGCCTTGGGCAGTGAACTCTTAGAAATAGTTTGAGCCATGGGAAATGACACAAACTAGGCAATAATGGCTTTAGTCACTTAAAGAAATGCCATGTCTTCTGGGGTTTCGAGTAAATACAATGCACATCACATCAGGGTTTTACAGAAGATCGCATATTATTTGTTGACAGCTGTAGCTCTGTTAAATACAATTACAGTTAGTCTTACTTGACCGCACACACTGTAATTGCATATTTTTCAATGCCCCATATGATTTTCTACTCATTGTAATTAGAAACATTCCATATAATTTGTCTGCATATCTCTGATAAGCATGGCAGGACTATCCTCACTTGACTTCCAACTGTCTGAAAACAGCAACTCAGACATTAAAACCATTATTGCCTTAATTAAAGTCAAACTCTGTTCAAAATAATTTAGTAACTTCTGTAATTTCGTTTTGATGATAAACCAGACAACAGAGAGAGGAAAACTGCCTACTATGACTCAACTTGTTGTTTTATCTGAACTCATGAAATACATCACCTTACTGGTTGTAACATGGTGACCTTTGACTGTTTATTGAACAACACAGTTTTTATCCTAGACAACATTGACTGAATACAAGTTTGGTTCTTTCTTCCTCATGACTGAGTGTACAGTTGCCACATCCTGGCCGGTGTAATTTTTACAATGTCTTAAAAAAAGGGTCCAAGACAGTTCTTTGATCAGAACTTAATTGCCTTTGCTGTCTGCTTTTAACACAGTTACAGCTTATTTAGTTGGGCAACCTCTTCTTTAGGCCATATCCTCAGATCCCCTTTTTGATCCCTGTGAGAAGGATGTGTTTTACTGGACCCTTATAAAGTGTGCCGAAGAAGAGTAGTGGCAGCTGCTTCCTGTTCTAACATGTGTATTGTATTACTCCTCACACAAGCCCTTGGCCTTCAACTTAGACTTCTGGTAAGGTCAAGGCCTCTGGGTCCTATTCTCTAATTAAGCCTGACCTTAAAATCACCAGAGTTTGACTAATCCAGATGGGAAATGGGGATCTGTTAGCTGTTGCACCTTTCACCTTGCCACACATCTAGTAAATACTGCATTCGTTCCCGGGCCTTGTTGGCCAAATTCTTTTGAATAAACCAATGAGAGACATTTGGAGACTAGGAGCATCTATTTACCAAATACTATACTGTTTTGAATATATAATTTTATCTACCTACATGACGGATACAAATTTGTCATCAACAGTGAAGCAGTATTGGCAATGGCAAACAGGAATAATTTCTTCCGATAATAGACACAAAAGCACTTGTATAGAAAGATCACTGGTTTCTATTAACCACTCCCCATGTAGAATCCCCATGTATAGCTCTTGTTAAAACATATGTACAGTATATAAAGACCATCTTTCGCTAAAGATCCCTAATTATAACTAATTACAGTGAAGTAAAAAAAAAATGCATTTCATATTGGTTTTGATTGCTGGCACATAGTAAGGAAAGAAATACACTGTTTTCCAAACATGGTATATCTAAAATAGAATGTATATGCATTGTACTCTGTATGCAATTAAGAAAGAGATAAAATTAGTATTAGTATTTTTGTTTTATATATCATGCTGAATTTATCATGTACGTGTTTGATGACGTACTGTTCATCAAAATTGTCTTTTTGTCTTCTTAAAAAAAAAAAAAAGCCAGGGAAATTACTCCACAATGTATAATGGGATTGTTGCATGCTTGTTTATTTATACCGTGAATGCAATGCATGAGGATTAGAGTCTATTTTCTGGGAGATTAGAGAGTTCTTTCCGACGCTCCAAAGTTTCCTAACATATCTTGTTCCCTGTATCACTGGAGATGTAAATCAATAGCCTCCCCCTCCCAAGCCTGAGGTTTAAGAACAAGAGTACAGAAGAGGAGGAGAGTTGAAATGAGATGACTGAAAGATGGTGGGAGATTACTGAGTCCTTACTGATCAAAGATACCAGGATTCAGGCAACAAAAGGATTGTATAAAAAGCTTGCGGGACAACCTGATTCTGCTGAATGTAAGAACAGAACCCTTTCTCTAGTAATATCTGAGACAAGATGTTGTTGCTGAAGTCTGAGATTTTAAAATGAGATATAGTCCAGGCCGCAGAAAGCACCTGTCCTAGACGCTTTACTTCTTAATGCTTTGATGTGGTATTTAAACTGTCAGCAAGGCATTTTCCCCCTACCTTTGCCTGTCTGTTTTGGGAGTTGAAAGGCATGACTGCTACAAAAGGTTTAAATTGCAACAAAACTTCCGCCTAACTTTGAACTCAAGCACAAGCTATTCTGACACTTTACTGAATGGGGGAAGCCACACAGAGTTGAAGTCCCAATAAGCAATGTTTGTCAATGACGTGTTGCACTGTTTAAACTGCAGTGCAGACAGTTCCCTTTTGGTGAAATATTCCAGTTTTCTTTTAAGAACACCTTTACAGAGCTTCGCAAACTACCTTAATCTTAAATATTTTTAAAAAGTAAAATAAATAGGTAATACACATAAAAGTTCTGGGTGGCATTGAGATATACAGTATAAACATTTACCCTTTGTCTAATCAAATCCAGCCCAGTTTGGTAGACATTATTTCAATCAGTTTTTGGAAGGTGGTCTCCAAACTCCACTCCACTCCACTCCAGTAAAGATCAGTCACAACAAGGGTGCTTCATTTTACACTGGTTATGCTGTGATAAACTCATTAGTTCTCATGGCTAGTATCATAGTCAGAAGTATCATATCAGAAACTTCTATCTTCAGTATAATTGCTTGATGGAATATGTTACTGGATACTGGTAACCTACAACAAATACTGTGCATCACAACAACACTAAAACAAACACGGGATTAAGAGGTTACACGTTTTACATGAAAAGGTCTTCTCCTGGTGGAGACCTAACACATTATACTTGTTTATGTGCAAAAATACTGGTTGGATGACCCCATTTCTTTTTTTTTGTACAGTGCATGCAGTTTTGTAAGACTTTTCTACTTATATTCTACAGTTGTTTGGGGGAAAAGAACAATAAACATATCTAAAATGTAGTATGCATGTCTTTGATCGAGAAGCACAGTGCATGATGTATCAAGGTTTGTCTACCTGAGTTTCTCATTAGAAGCAACCTTCTGCACACAGCTTGTCCCAACCATTTTGTGTGTGCTAACAGAAGAGGTTAGTTGAGTTTAAACTGTTGGGGGGGTCTGCTTCCCCTGACTAGTACTAATAGGCCTGGGAACTGACCAGATCTCCTGTGCTGATCTGAAGCCTGTTCTATTGATTGGCATGCCTTTTCAATTACTTTTACAAACGGCTATGTGATAAGCAGAGCAGATTCCTGATTAAAATTTCATTTTTTGTTGACTTTGCATTGACTGGTAATGACAGTGACTTGCACCTTTGATCTGGTATCCGCTGGCCTTTAGCTCAAAGGCTCTTGTGGTTAAAGAAGCAGCAGAGGGGTGATTCTGTAGCTTTAGGGGCTGGACTCGTTATATAAGTTTTCCTGCATCTGGATAAAATAGGTTTTGATTAACTTCAGCACAGGCAATAAGTGAAGGCATGACTCTCCATAGTCTTTTCATGGTTTTCACTTTTAAAGTTATAATTCTTATTTATTTACGTGTTTACTTTTGTTTTTATTTTGATCTCCTGTGCTTTTCAAATCTTATGTTATATTCATTCTAAGCAAAAAACAACAACAATGTCCTATTTTTTTAATTAGTCACTGTTTTGTGCTGTGAATACAGTTTGTTCGGGGGGAACTTTGCTTGAATACAGAGGTATGTAGGCATATGGTATTAACCCTTTACCAATATTTTAACTTTTAGCTACTGTTTATAATGTTGCCTTTTTTTCTTTTTTTGTGTGTGGAATGAACCTTGTGAAAGAATCCAAACTGAACGCCCTGGAACTAACATCCTCTGTTTATCCACAAAGCCAAAACAACACGGCCAGCAGACGGGAAAGCTTCCACAAATTCCTCTGCCAAAGTTTTCTGACCCTGCCCTAGGATGACAAGACATTCCAGCCTGCACACAATTAGTACCAATTGTGAAGCTGATTGTGTGATTTGGACACAGGGGTGTAAAGACACACAGACTTTGACACATAAGCTTGTTTACCCTTCAACTACTTTACCATCAAATGACAATAATATCCAATCGCTTACTTTCAACTCTTAATTCATCCCTCATAATGAGAAATGTTGTTATTGTTATGAGATTTAAAGACTCTCCTCAATATAGACCCATTTTTCTCAATTGTTTGGTTCATGTGTTCTGTACTGGTACATTAAACCAAGCAGGTAATCTGTGCATGCCTCTAGGACTGTGTCAGAGTCACCTTTGGTGTAAAGGATTAGCCTTTCCACCACACACATGTCTCTTTATCTGATGCCTATCACTAAGAAGAGGATGTAACCAGTTGTCATGAGCCTGATGTTCTGCAGAAGCTTGGTTTGTGTTCCATTAAAGAGCTGTACTTTAATCCTGAATTCACCTCTTGTTTAGACTGACCAGAAAAACAAATACAACTGCTTTAAAGTAACATCCAAGGTTCCCCATTCTAATAGAATTTTCATTGATTGGCATGATTAGTATTGCAGTTTTAGAATGATCCATATGATTCTCATTTAAATCACCAAATCTCTCACACTCACTCAAACATGCACAATCAGCATACCGGTACCTGTAAAGGAAACACAGCTTTTGTGTAAGATTAGATCTTATCCTGATTAACAGAGATGGCATATAAACTAAGCTTCATCAGACATAAAGAATGAGAGCCTTAACAAAGTAAAAAAGCAGCTCACTTTGGCCTGCTGTAAAATCTCCAAAACATATCTACCAAATGGATTAGTGACAAACACATGACTCTGTATTGGTTTTGTTTTGTATTACTAACAGTTTAGATGGTCATCTGCCCAAAGTGTAGGAAAATCTGAATTTGCATAAAATTATCCAAAGCTCTTCTGAAATAAAGAGGCACATACACTTATTCTGCCTGTTTATACCCTGTATGCATTGTGACTGTAATTCATTATAAACTGCCAACTCACTTGGTAACAGAAAGACAATTTAATTTTACACCCCAGAATATATTGCATGCAGACACAGCATGGCAAAAGTCTGAACAAACTGAATATTCCCCTGAAAGCAATGACAGTAGATATGCAGGGCATGTGCACTCCAATAATGTACTGTAACTCATGTATAGCAATAATGAAAAGTCCTCTTTTAAATACAAATCCAGAAATTCTGCAAAGTAGATGGTCAGCCAGGCTACTGGGTCTTGCGTGGGAAAGTGTTAGAAAACAATAAAACAGCTGGAGGTTTAATATAGAATCTGTGATGGATACAATCCAGGGCTACTGGCTAAGCCTCTGCTGCCTGTGCTAAGTCACACCATCTCTCCTTTCCGACACATGTAACATATTAACAATGCAATAATTAATACACATTCCTGCCTGCTCCTTAAAATTTTACTCCCAGATGCTGCTGTGGTCTGGTCCTGCTTTTATTACCTTTGATGATTCACTGGACTTTGTTATACCTGTCCCAATTCCTGTTCATTAGACTGACCAGCAGTTAAGCTGGGAATGGCCTAAAGTAAGGATTCTTACAGAAATGCCCTTGCTCCTGTTTCACATGGTTCACCTCGATAAATTACGATAAGCCTTCCTTCCACACATACACATTGTAGTTAAGAGCGATGTAATCTGTTTTCAAACTAACCTAACAACCATTGTACTGTATCTGGGCCCTCAGCTTTCCATGGCTCACTGATATGCTTCAATCCTAAGCATTCTTTGTTAAATAGTCATGAATTATGCATATTGTGGAAGCATATCTCTCTACTGCAGTGGGTGAGTGCAATTTGTAAACATGTTTCAGGAAAAACACAATTAAATTACATTCCATTATGCAAACATAATGAGTCAATCAAGGATCTGGAAAAATACTCAAAATAGTTCAATAAGTATTAAACCAATTTTTATCTAACTGTTACCTAACTGCAAGGTGACTTTTCATTACCTATCAATTATGTATTTTAATAAATAATTATTCCTACTATATGTAAAGCATGATTTTATTAGACACTGCTCTCCAGGCATCAGGGCTCCATTAAATCTGTTAACCAAAATTGCTGTTTTTTGATTAACAACAGTCTGGCGGGAACTGCCTTTAAAAACATTTGCCATATGAGAATTCAACATCTGACCACATGCAAAGATTTATGGGTAAAGGGATAATTCACAGGGATTGGATGGGTTTGTTTTAAATACTTTCTCTGATTTGTGAAGCAAATGGAATCCCTGACTTGTATTGTATAATCTGTTGCATGTCAGTAGTAATCATTGTGAAATGGTCAGATATCAATTAAACAATTAAAACATCTGCTTTCCTGGCTGCCCATGGTGGCTGTACAGCCATAAAACACAAAAGTGAATTGCTTTTAAAAATATGTGAACTACTGCATGTTCTCTTTCATTGCTGGTATGTTGATCTACTATATAATCATATAATCAAACTGCACAGCAGTAGCTCTTCAGTAATGAAAGATCTTACTTTTGGGCTGCTTCTTCATGCTTTGCTTCATTAATGAACTGCACAGACTGAGGTTCCTATTCGCTATCAATTTAAGGACCACATGCTTACTATTTTCTGAACTTTCAGTGGAATTGTGTATGTTTGGCAAAAAGTTTGTGAGAAAAAAATACAAAACAAAAAAACAATCCAAACCAAAACAAAAAGTGCTGGTGGTCAAACCTGTAAGCTTGTTTGAATGAATCCAATTTTATGTAACTGTGCATAAAGGAATGGCACTACAACAGATTTCAGTAACAGCTCCTCAGGAGATATAAAACTGAGGGCCTTTTCTTTTTAAAATATGAGTAATTTATTTTTACTGTGCATTTTGACTTCCACGCTTTTATCAATTGTACTTCACACTTGCTTTAACTTAACATACTAATCAATGAAACTACAATTCATTCTTGTACGGGGAAAACTATTACAGTAGTAAAAGCCCTAACCCTAACCCTAACCCTAACCACTAATCCTTCAGCTTTTCTTTCAAAGTCCTTCAAACACTCCAAAGACTTACAGAGGTCTTTAGACCGGAATTGGTTCTGAATTTTATTTTCAGAAGCTGAGTAACTGTCAATAAAGCAATGGCAAGGAACACTCTGGGATTCTTTATACAGTTTTGATAAGCAGATTTGCTTAGTCTGACTGTAAATGAATCAGAGTGGTTGTGACATCTAATGCTGTGTATCACACCTCCAGAAAGTTCACACTGTAACACTGTCAGCAAACTGAATTCACTGTGGTGTGGAAACCATTGTGTCATGGCCTAAGAGTCATATCGTTCCGCTTCACATGAAAGCAGAGAAAGACGTAGGTATACTAATTAGAATTCTCTTTTTATGACTCAAAATAAAATTGAACATAGTTCAGGAATAAAATGAATCATTGGCCTAGAGCAGTTATTTCTTTCTTTTATAGCATCACTTATGTAAATTGAATGTTCATTTTTATTAATGTAGTTGAAATGAAATGTATAAACAGAGGTGAAAGCGATTACATTACATTGAAGCTAAAGAGGCACAGAATTAGGAGGGGGGGTTCTGGTTTTTGCAATGTCCTTGGCTCCTAGCCATTCCTTATTTAACAGAAGCAATGTTGCTATTGTACATTAAAATAAGGGGTTCAACATGAGTTTTCTAACTACAGTAAAGTGACAACCAAAATATTGTATTGCAAAGTAAACCCTTTCACAATAAATACTGTATGAGCACAAATAAGCTATATCCAATGACAAGCACATTACTACTTCATATTATGGTTCTTTCTTGTGTTCACTTGCACCAGGAGGTTACAAGATTAAACACCAAGTGTTCTTATCAGAGATGTGTTAGTAAGGGGTTAGAGAAAATGTTTTGGGTATCAGACTGAGCAGACTCTTTTTTAAAGTTGTATTTCAAGTGTAGATACTTCCATCTCATGTAATGTTTTACAGTCACGTTTGGGTCTTTGTGAGTATTAATTACTTGACTTGAAAATAGGTGGCAAAAAAACTAAAGAGGAGGTTTTAGAGCAGAACAAGCAATTAGACTATTATAGGAATTAGTGTCTCCAGGGTATGCACACCAGACTGCCTCTTCGCCAGCTTAATGACAGTGCTGTTTGCACGACTGTTTGTAAGTTTATAGCATCCATTGAACACTGGCATTTTTCAAGCTTAATTAAACATCACACAGTCATAACCAATTTTTGACTGATTTGTTTTAAAACCACATTTACAGACAATAGGAATGTCTTTGGCAGTTACATCTAAAACCAAAACTGAAGACATTTGATTCAACACTTGTTGAAGAAACCCATATGAAAGGACAACTTTAGCTATTAAAACACATATTACAATCGGTTTAGTTTGTTAATAAAATTGAGGCACTGGTTACATTCAAGCGCCAAACTGGTAATACAGACACTGAGAGACATTTGCTTTTCAACGAAAATCTAAAGACAACAAGTAGGTTAAATTAGATATAAATACATTTCACTGAGTTCCACATTGAAACAAAAAAAGGTTATCTGGCTTCAGATGTAGCAGCCTTACTACACACATCAGATTGCTCCTTGAGAAAAAAGATCAACAATTAAAGCTAAAAGCTTATAATGGCCAGATTAAAATAGGAAAAGAAACTGCAGAATTTAGATAAGGTCGGCCCCCCATGGGTTAGATGGTGGGGAGACTGGCAGACAAGCCAAACAGTGGCTAATATGTGGCATTACAACATCTTACCTCATGTTTTAAGTTGAGAATGTCCTTATTATAAAGCAACTGAAATGTGCAGCCATTTAATACATTGTATTAAATCTTTCAGAAGAATATAAAAATAATGTGAAATTGAATAACAAATGATTGTTTTCAATGAAATAACCACGACTGTCCAATAACTTCAGCATTGTCAAATTATTATCGAGAGGTTTTCATTTGTTTGTTATGCGTTGAAGACAAATGTCACACAAGAACTTTGTATGACATACCATAGGTACTAAACGTTAATTTGAATTTTGAAAGAAAACATTGCTATTAACAAGCACTTTTTAAGGAAGCAGTGGTCAATGAAATATATAAATACATCGAAAATGTAATATATGATCACAAATCAGGCCCTTAAATGAGCCCCCTTTACACTTTTGCATTGACCAGGGACCCACCAAATTGTTTCAGATAGAAGCCAATTAGAATAATGAGGGCAAAAGGTTATACATACATCTGGTCTCCCACACTTATAATATGCAGACTGAACTTTCAAACTTGATGACAAGGGTAGAAAAATGCAGTCTGTGAGAAAAAAAATAAAAATCCCAGTTTTTTCACCTGCGTCACTTTTTGAAATGAAAGATATATGTGAGTGTGCAAGTACTGGTGCTAAGTTTCCAATTTAATTGTCAGTAACAGTGCATAAGGAGGTGAGGAAAGAAGGTAGGGCCTTATGGGTCAGCCCTCTCTCTGGGGTACTCCAGGTTTGATCAGGTCTGGCTTTCATTACATTTTAGTGGATTAGCCTGTTTCCTTTATAGACAAGGGATAATAACAAGCCAACTCCAGGCCTGCTGTGGGATTCTGACAGCTTTAGTGCCTTGTGACATATGAGCTTTAGGTGCCAGTTCTTCTTCAAAAGCAGTGAAAGAAACCTCTAAGGTCAATATACAGGTTAACAAAATCAATAAAGCAGGGTTATGTTTGTTCACCTCCATTTGCAGTGTCCTGCGAGTGCTGAAACAAAATATCTTTGCAGTTGACAAGAAGCATGAATAAAAGGATGCTTTTCAACAAATCAAAGGGTTCAGTTCTTCTTTAGGTATGTTATTTTCTTTAGAAATCAACCCCTACTTTTAACATGTCAAGATTTGTGATTTTTCCTAATGCATACAAAAATAAACCACATTTCATTAAGGAATGATTAATGAAAAGAATGTAACCTAAATTAAGGGCAGGGAGATTTGAGAAGCAGGCATTACATCACAACTTTTTAAGGATAAGGTTATGGGTTAATCAGAAACTGCTCAGCAGAAGTTCAAATAGATGTTTCCGTTTTCTGAAAGTTTTGTTTGTTTGTCAGGTAAAATATTTCTTACATTATATATATATATATATATTTTTTCCATTATTTATTTATTTATTTTTTACCAAAAATGACATTATAATAAAATCATCTAACAGGCTAATTATAATATAGTGACATAACAACAATCAAGGGCCAGTAAAAGTCACAGCAAAGGCAGGAAACTAAAAACAACAGGTATGTTTGTATATCTTGGCCTAACAAACATAAGTTTGACCTTTTGAAGGAGCACAAAATGTTTTACTAACTATTTTTACAACTGAACAAAAAATCCATCAATGTAATTAAATACATATGCTGGAGGCAGTAAAGAAAGGTAGCGTCCAGCTTACAATGACATTTTCTTTAAGTGCTTTCTGTGATTTACACTGTAGGCAAGAAAACATAAAGACATCAGGGTCTAATTTTAAAAGAAGCAAATTGATCATAACCTCTTCTTTATTTACAACCATTCATGTCTTTTTTTTAATGTGTGGTGAAGAAGTCTAAACCCCTACAAACTATAAATTGACTATAAAAATAGATAACATGGGTAAAAGTTTCAGTGTGTGATGGGGATGATTCTCCTACATCCATGTATATATTTTTTTATCTAACCTGTACCATATAACACAGACATGAGCTTATGTCGTGGGGTGCGATCGTACGTGAAATAAGTGCATATAGTCAGACACAAGACCATGGACTTCTATATAGTATGTAAACATCTAATAGCAATTTTACAAAAACACCTATGCCTAAGTATAAGTCCATGCATACATTTGCATGATTATATGAGACCTTTCTTTTTCATCAAATATCTGATAGAAATCTTCTTGGGCACTGATAACTAAAATGTTTGTTAAATTGTTCTATAATCCTCTATAATGCAATAATATTAAAGCCAACAGTAAATAAAGGTACTGTGCTTACATGACAAGCAGAAGCAACGTAGAGTGCTAAAGGGCTAATGATTGATAAAACTTTGCATTAATTACAATAACAATGAGTTGCAGGCTTTTTGCTTATAATTTATCAGATTCAAACCCACTTACAGTAGTTAGAGACTATAAGAAAGACACTACAGGCAAGCATACATGTCTGGAAAGTAATCGTTTTAAATTGAAACTGTACTCGCTGACTGTAAAAATACTAAGACATAACTAGACAGTTGAACATTGAAGAAAGTTGAAGCAGTAGTCTATTGAACAAAAACCTGGTTGATGTAATTGCTTTAGCTGTTTATTTGTTTAAACCTCCCTCACAAATAAGATTGATTGTGATTATGGTGCATCAATGTTATTATTATAAGTAAATTGAACCTCAAACATGCTACTAATTAAGCAACCAAAAGCAAGAGAAACATTAACTGTAATTTAAGAGCACTTGTTTAAGCCTCCCCTAGGGCTGCACATGTTAAGACCCCAAATTCTCCTCTTGCATAATCTCGCCAGGCAACACTGTGTCATATTTTATGTGAAGACCAGAACAGCTGTACTTGAACCACGTGGTGGATACCTGACCTATCCATCATGTGTACAAATTGTTCATTTTGAAACTTCTCAGTTGGCTGTTTTTTAAACCACATACAGTACTGTATGCATATTTTCAGCATTGGTGAGGTTTTGGAAGCTTGAGCTATTCACCATGATGAAAAAAAACACATTAAATAATAATGTATGCCCTCTAAATGTTGTATCCAGTTACTATACTAAGATATGTGCTTTTTAACATAATTTACTACTGTTTCTGCACTCATGAATATGTGACATGATTAAGTAAGTCACCAGGATTTATACTTGTTGGTGCTGTCTCTGAGCAAGCCTGAGTAAGGTGGAACTTCTATAATGAGACTAGTATAAACAAATACTACTAGAGGTGTACACTGGTATTTTCTTACCCCCAGAAACAGTCAGTTTATTAGACATTTACCATTGCAAATCTTTAACAAACTCATTGTGGGCGTAGAAGTTACCAGTGCACATCCCTAGTTGTCATTTATATAATGCCCAAACAGCAAAATTAAAGGTGACTTTACTAAACTTGTCAAATATCCTTGAATGCAGAAGAAGTAATACACGACTAAGAACAAATATCATGTGATTAGTAACTAACACAAAATGAAATACAGTATTATGCAAATTCAACATGTATAAAGTGTTCATTTAAGCCTAGAGAATAGTCTAGTGGAGTTAGTTACAAACCACATTTAGCTCCAGGCCATTAGACCGAGAAACAGATATTTGCCACCGTGAAATGCAGGACTTGGATTTGACAACATGATTATGAGGCATCTGAACTTTGAACTGCAACTTGTGAACAATTGAACCTTGAACCCATGGGAGTGTTAAACTAAGCACTCTTAATATGTGCAAAGTGCTTTTTTTGTAATACCTAAGGGTTTTATAATAAAGATTTGTTTTTTATTCCTAAGAGCATATTGAATTATTAACTTATGATACTACTGTATGTTTCCATATTGCACAGTTTATTTGCACACACAGAACATATTTCCACGATAATAGTGATAAAGTAAAGCCAAGCGACCCTACACAGCTTGACTATGTCAAAAGTTATAGCTTTCCAAAGTTTTAACCAGCTTGACGCTGCAGGTAGGTTATAAAACCCCAAGACAAATACTCCCTAAAACTGTAAAGGAAATATAATGATTTTAATTTTCTTTTTTTTTATCATAAATGCTGTCAGTGAGGAAGGTAAAAAGGTTTATGAAAACTGGTTAAAAGGGTAATGAACAAAGTATATATATATCTCTCTCTCTCTCTCTCTCTCTCTCTCTCTCTCTCTCTCTCTATATATATATATATACAGTACTGTGCAAAAGTTTTAGGCAGGTGTGAAAAAATGCTGTAAAGTAAGAATGCTTTCAAAAATAGACATGTTAATAGATTATATTTATCAATTAACTAAATGCAAAGTGAGTGAACAGAAGAAAAATCTAACTCAAATCCATATTTGGTGTGACCAACCTTTGCCTTCAAAACAGCATCAAGCATCAATTCTTCTAGATACACTTGCACACAGTTTTTGAAGGAACTCGGCAGGTAGGTTGGCCCAAACATCTTGGAGAACTAACCACAGTTCTTCTGTGGATTTAGGCAGCCTCAGTTGCTTCTCTCTCTTCATGTAATCCCAGACAGACTCAATGATGTTGAGATCAGGGCTCTGTGGGGGCCATACCATCACTTGCAGGACTCCTTGTTCTTCTTTACGCTGAAGATAGTTCTTAATGACTTTCGCTGTATGTTGGGGGTCGTTGTCATGCTGCAGAATAAATTTGGGTCCAATCAGATGCCTCCCTGATGGTATTGCATGATGGATAAGTATCTGCCTGTACTTCTCAGCATTGAGGAGACCATTAATTCTGACCAAATCCCCAACTCCATTTGCAGAAATGCAGCCCCAAACTTGCAAGGAACCTCCACCATGCTTCACTGTTGCCTGCAGACACTCATTTGTGTACCGCTCTCAGCCCTTCGGCGAACAAACTGCCTTCTGCTACAGCCAAATATTTCAAATTTTAACTCATCAGTCCAGAGCACCTGCTGCCATTTTTCTGCACCCCAGTTCCTGTGTTTTCGTGCATAGTTGAGTCGCTTGGCCTTGTTTCCACGTCGGAGGTATGGCTTTTTGGCCGCAAGTCTTCCATGAAGGCCACTTCTGACCAGACTTCTCCGGACAGTAGATGGGTGTACCAGGGTCTCACTGTTTACTGCCAGTTCTGAGCTGATGGCACTGCTGGACATCTTCCTATTGCGAAGGGAAGTAAGCATGATGTGTCTTTCATCTGCTGCAGTAAGTTTCCTTGGCCGACCACTGCGTCTACGGTCCTCAACGTTGCCCGTTTCTTTGTGCTTCTTCAAAGAGCTTGGACAGCACATCTGGAAACCCCTGTCTGCCTTGAAATTTCTGCCTGGGAGAGACCTTGCTGATGCAGTATAACTACCTTGTGTCTTGTTGCTGTGCTCAGTCTTGCCATGGTGTATGACTTTTGACAGTAAACTGTCTTCAGCAACCTCACCTTGTTAGCTGAGTTTGGCTGTTCCTCACCCAGTTATATTCCTCCTACACAGCTGTTTCTGTTTCAGTTAATGATTGTGTGTCAACCTACATATTGAATTGATGATCATTAGCACCTGTTTGGTATAATTGTTTAATCATACACCTGACTATATGCCTACAAAATCCCTGACTTTGTGCAAGTGTACCTAGAAGAATTGATGCTGTTTTGAAGGCAAAGGGTTGTCACACCAAATATGGATTTGATTTAGATTTTTCTTCTGTTCACTCACTTTGCATTTAGTTAATTGATAAATATAATCTATTAACATGTCTATTTTGAAAGCATTCTTACTTTACAGCATTTTTTCACACCTGCCTAAAACTTTTGCACAGTACTGTATATATATATATATATATATATATATATATATATATATATATATATATATATATATATATATATATATATATATATACACACACACACATATATATATATATATATATAAATATCACTTGAAGAAGGTGCTACAGTTTCATGAAACAGTCCTTTCTGATGTAATCCATTTGTTTAATTCTACACTGTACAGTGTTTTATATGTACATGATATAGGTTGGTATTTCTTTAAAATATCAAAACAATTTAAAATAGAGTAAATCTGAATTAAGTTTTGCTTACATACTATACTTCAGAATCCAGAAATATGCAGCTCAAATATTCATATTCACAACAACAATCCTGGAAGATGAAATGCACCATTAAATTCACCACACAATCCCTTTCTAATCAGTGACAAACACAAGCCAAAAACTGCCCTCCATTCTCACAAAGTGGTGCTCTGTAGCATACTTGACTAAAGATGTAGACACAATAGGCCACTTTATGAAATAATCTAATTGCTAAGGCAATTTCCAAATCTACTACTTAAGGCAACAGGTCTGACAGCTACAGTATACCTATTCTTTAGCTTTTTTTCCAGTGTTTGAGCGGACTCCTGCTCTCCAAACAGCTGTCAGGTTACCCTGCGCATCCTACTGAAACATGCTTCGCCTCCACAATTTTCCTCATCTTAGTTTTAACTATTACATTAGTTGAATCTGGCTACTATGACAGTCACATCCAAGTTCCATACACTTCTTTCACAATTACATTCATTAAACCGTTGCTCATTAATAACCCTTTTTAAAACGGCATCTGACTTTACAGTAGTACAACTACAGCTTTAAAAATAAATACACAGACAAATAAATAAGTACACATTTGGAAAGCATGTGTATGGATCTGGCAGTACCTTAACATTTCTACTGGAACAACAGGAGGGATTTCCACCTTTGTTCTGCATTAATGTATCCCCTCTAGCCCATAAGTTTGGAGGTTAAAGACCATAATAGACTACAATCTTATAGACAGGCTACCCCATGGGCACGGCAGAGGTTAGTTCCCATGTAATTACTTTGCATTAAGACAATATCTTAATGGTCCTGTGTATTTGTACTGCATGAGGCCAGCTTACAATTATGGCAATATTCTAATTACACACATACACACACACAGATGTGAAATGATTAACAAAACCCACACTTGCCTTTTATCATGTTATGTTTTTTGTTATGTTTTTACACAGAGAATTTTTTTAAAGGAGCTCACCGACAGCATCAAACTTGATTAAGCAAAAAACGAAGTTGTATTGTGCTGAAATATATTTTGCTTATCCTTTCTTACAATTTACATTCATTTAAAAATAATAATTGAAGAAAAAGCCATACTGTGCTACAGTTTGCTTCCCAGTTGTGCAGTTTTGAGATCCTCTTGGATAGCCCTCCTCAAAATAGTTGAGGTTTGGAGATACTCAAATCCTGCCAAATAGCTTGTCTTCAGGGCTGTTTGAAATCCGAATAATCCGCTCATAATCATGTACTATGCATCGAATAATGATACTGAATAATTAGATTGTGGTTAACTTTAATCTATCCAAATCTACTTTGCAATATGTACCAGTAGTACAATATAATTTTCTCAGGAGCCAGTCTACCCATGGGTTAAAAATCTGGTCAGCTACTCAAGATACTGTAACTTCACTGCCCCCCCTCAGACAAAGGGCTTTGTTATTGATATTGTGGATACCAATCAAGAAACCTAGTCTGCAATAACTGTTATAGAATAGATTTATATAATATGTTGTGCTTACTCATTATATCTATATAAGTGTTGCATTATAATTTAATGCACTTTAATAGCAACATAATGCATTTTTATTTAAGTAAAACAATTACATATTGCGCTTGTAATGGGCATTTGCAGGAGTCTTTTTTTCTCCTTATCATTTACTACCAACATGCTTCTAACTCTTCACCTTATCAGTCTAAATGCTTGCCTGACAATCTTCAGTAGGCCACTGTTTACGCTATATTTTGTTTAATTTACTTCACTACAAACCCTATTGCAAGTTAAAGATATCTTCAACGTGTTTGATACATTGCAACTGTCCCATTCCAAGTGTTATTGGTAAGTGACCAGCAAACAGGATAAATGTCTCTTTCTACCCCTTTTATAAACATAATTGTAGGTAACACTTGATCGTGAAGTGTTGGTAATTCAATTGTAAGTACATCACGTAACTAACAAATCATTTTCTACTCAATTCATACTGTATTTAAATAAAAACATGATTCAAAATGTATTCCATAATATCAGTTTTAAATGTCACTGAACTGAATAAATTCTACACTGGATTTTTTAAATACATAAGCATACCAGTTGCACTGTATAAACTTAATAAATGAAAAACAGATATACAATATAACACACAACTACATAAAAAGGTAAATAACTGCTAACCATTACAGAAAAAAAGTGACATACAATTTTATTATTTACAAATGTTCAACGATGCAGTACTATTAATCATTGCAATTTTTAATAGTACTTGTAAGTTGTCCTTTGGTTGATAAACTGTTGTTAGGGTTCTGCCAAGAGTACACTCAAAATAAGGAAATACATATCCTTACTGCATTTGTATTTTTGAATGACTCAATATAGCGTTGAATCTAAATTTCAGCCTAGTCACATGTAGTCCACATGTTTGAAAAATTGTGAGCAGAAATCTATACTATATAGTGCCACAAAGGTTGTGCTAGATTGTATTCAGTACTTTGAAGATGTCATTCTGATCAAGTAGATGGTAATTAAGGAATATTTCAAATATAGTACATATTTCAGTATATGGAAATATTCTACAAGACAGACATGCATATCAAGTTACTACAGGGAAGGCAGGCAGGCAGAAGACAAATAGTGGCACTGGTGTCTTAAAACTTAGCTTTATAGACAGATCACTACAAACTAACATGCAGGACAAAAATCTAAACCAGAACAGAACACTTTACCTTTTACAAAAAAATGATGTTCTAAAGTTATAAAACCACTTTAATAACAGTATGTAATCATTTTCAGATTTAAGCAGCTATTCATCAATAAAGACAAAGAAAAAAGTATCACAGGAAAAGCGTTTCTGCAAGTTCAGAGCCTAAAAGGGTAAAGAATTAAGTTGAACAAAAAATTGGACTCTAGTGTGATAAATGACTTAATTTGTTTTCATATTATAAGGTGGTAACTACAAAAGGCACTAGGATTATCTATATATACAAACAGTTGTTTTAGTGTTAAAATATTCTACTTAATCATTTTGAGTGTAAATATTTAGCCTCCTAACATCTGGAAAAGGTTTGAAAGGATCAGTTACTTACTGAATGGATCGTTCTCTTTCTTCGTCCCACTGACCTTGCCATTTTTATCAATCTTGAGAAAGTACTTGTGAAAGGAGAAGAGCTTTCTCCTGCGAACATCTCCTAGGAGGTGATCATAGCTGCGCACATGCCTCCCGACAACCAAGGAAGAATTGCTGACCTCGGTTGAATGCATGTCTCTGCCAATGTCATTGCAGGTGACGGACAAAGAACAGACCAAGAAGAGCAGGAAGAAACAAGGCAGGTGTGAAAAGGCTGAGGCACCCTTTGTCAGTATCCATTTCCACATTGTACTGAAGCTCTCGGTACTAGAAAAAGCCTCATAGAAAGAAACATACTGGAACACTTGGGAAAAGTAAGAGGCAAGCCGATAGTTTCTGGCTGGTTATCTCCGTGTGAGCTCCGGTCTGTGCTGAATGAAGTGCACCAACATCCATAACTCAGGTGACAAACCACCTCCAGAGTGCTTTTTTTTGTTTTATCTCCAAAGTCTTCTTCAGTCAATTTTCTTATTTTAATTCCTTAAATGTAATCCCTCTGAAGTCTGTGGGTTTACTTGTCCAGTGATCCCCTCTGTGAAGTGAAGTTTTCTTCCCCCTTTAGTTCTGCTTCCTCAAGAAGTATTCAGGACACTGAACGCAGCATATCTCCTCTGAAGTGTCTGAGTCCTGTCACTCTTCTCAACTTATTTATTCTGTGAAGCAGCACAGATGTGATCTCTTTAGCTAATTGGCAGCCTATGAAACAGTTTGCTTTGAAGACGCAGAAGGAGTGTGTGTGTGTGTGTGTGTGTGTGTGTGTGTGTGTGTGTGTGTGTGTGTGTGTTTTTTCTCTTCTTGTCTGGTTGTAAACAGGTCATAGGCTGGTGTATAATGTCTGATTACACCAGAGATGGGATGTGCCTGTGGTGGTGGTCAGCCAGTCCCAGGGGTTAACCAGCAGGAGACATCTGAAACCATGAGGTGCAGTTGAAAAATTCCTTCTGAGGGAGTTCAGTAGATCGCTGCCCGCTACCCCTTTGCAGCAACACTTAAGCCCCAGCTAATTGCTCAAAGTGTTCTTCTTTTCCTCTAAACACTGGCCACCAGCATGGGTTGTATACTCATGCTTTACGAATCTCGCTGTCTTCCGTGCTGAACCCAACTCCCTCCTGGGAGCCTCTCTGTTGGACTTGCCTCCTAGTGTAGTTTTTTTGGCAGTGAAGTGCTTGAGAGCCACCTGGAGCCTATTGCTTGGTTGCTTGCTTGCCGGCTCTCTTTTTTTTTTTTTTGGAGTGTGTGTGTTTTATTTCCCCCCTCTGCATGCGAAGTGGAGTAGCATACTGCAGGCAAGCCCTACAGACCAGATCATTGGACAGGAAGAGCAGAACGACATAATTAGTTTCCTTTTTGCAAACTTTGTCAATTTACAAGGAGTTTCAATATAATGAATCATTTAATCTTTTTTTTGGTGTCTGTTGCTGAAATAAAAACTTCATATGTCAGCCTGCTATATCCTTAAGACAGCATAACATTTATCGTCATTCTCGGAGCCCCCCACCCCTCCCTATCCTTACTAGAAAGAAAACAGAGACCTCCATAAACAATTTGTAATTGCTAACAGCAATCATTTACTGAATCACGCTTCAACTTCAAAGCAAGAAACTTTTAGTATTACAAAGATTTTACCATAGAATCTGTGTCTAAAGTCTGGTGTCTGAATTGCTTAATTTCCTTTTCACATTGCAGCCTACAGCCGTATATCCTCTCTTTTTCTAACTACTTATTTTCAAACTTTGGAACAAATAAAGTTTTTTTGTGCTTAACAGATGCTCTGCCAAATCTGTATATCGAATTTCATGGTATACATATGATGCTCTTCTCCCCTTTCTTATTTTTCTATTTAGAGCTTTGTAAGCATTTGGGTCACAATGATATGCATTTACATGTTGTCTCGGTTATTAAATGGACAACAGCACTTACTAAATTGTACATTTGGTAACTGTTCCATGCTTACATCTTAATTTGAATTTGTTTTAATGCCAATTAGTTAACATGTGATTCAAAAACTACTTACATTCTCTAATGTTTTCAAATAAACAGATATTGTCATATTACTCATATAATTGTATTTTTTATTTTTATTTTGTAGTGTCCATTAGAAATCCCTTAAAATGTTTTGCTCTCTTTTGTTACCCCCTTTTTTGGAGTATATGCATCCATTCTTGAATCATTACACTTTGATCTACTTCAGAGACATACATATTCTGTTGAGTCTGATATCCAGTAGTGTATACTCAAACCAGAAATACTGAAAATACTGAAAAAGAGGCAAATACGGTACTATAGTGGGTGAAAATGAAACAAAAATGAACACAGATACAACATCTGTTTCAGCTGTATTCTTGGTAGCTTAACTGACTTACTGATGCCAGTTGTAAATAATGTTCATTTAAAAATAACATACAAGTAATATTCCTGATATCAGCCTAGGTTACAAGAGATCTGTGAAAGTCACTTACTTTGTTGAACTGTGAGCTGACAATAAATAAAATTTATGTATGCAATATATCATGTAGAAACTATAAGAGAATAAATGAGGGAGACACACACAGCAGGAAAGAGAATGAGCTGCACTAGTTCCCCCTAGTGAGGTAAACCTTTATAACAATATTGGGACAAATGTATTTGTATGGAATAAATGTGTTTTATTTATTTATTTATTTATTTATTTATTTATTTATGAATTAATTTTATTATTATTATTATTATTATTATTATTATTATTATTATTATTATTATTATTATTATTATTATTATTACTTTTTGCAGAATTTTCTGTAGTTTCTCTTCATAGTCTCTCTCCACTAATCGCCACCACCTTTCCCAGTCTAACTCATATTTTTAGTTAGTGCATGATTTGCTTTTTCACAAACTGGATGATGTTATCAGTGGTTTCCCCTTAATTGTGTTTCCTGGCCCACCCCAGTACAACAGATTTGATTTAGAGCACAAGAAACAAAGGAATCAGGTGAATCAGTACTGAAACGAATAATGATTTTAAAGCTGCTCTGTCCCTGGCTGAAAATATGTTTAAAAGCCTTTTCTAATCCCTGCAAATACTGGAAAAAAAATCTGCCACCTGTGTTCCCTGTGTCCATAAACAAGCCACAAATCAGCTAATTGGGAACTCGATGCACATGTTTTCTGTTGCACCAAAGGCAAGGATTCTATGCTTGTATCACAAGCAAGTGGGCGTTGAACTAACCACCTGGGTTGTTATGTTTCACAGTTTGCATGGCACAAAACTGGTTTCACATTGTTGATTACATTTAGGGTTATAACTACAGCTACTTTTAGGATTTACTGTTTGGGTTATGTTTGGGCTGGTGTTGACAATCATAAAACTGAGACTCAAATATGTAAAAGGTTTTAATTCTTGCAGCAAAACAATGGAATTGTAGCTTTTCATATCACCTGCAGTGTGGGCCTAATCTCTAATCAAACTGTATTGTGGCCTTCTAAATTGTATGGTCTGTAATGATAGCCTGTGAATAAAAAATATCAATAAATAAAAAAATAATGTTCATTCCATGAAACAATAATTGTATAGTGATCCAACGAATGGGAATGCCAAGTTTACAGACTTAAAAATAAATAAATACACAAATAAGTTTGCCTATTTTCATAACCAATTTCCTTTCTGTGATAGAAAAAAAATCTATTGTTTTCGATTGTCCTTTTTAGTAAATGCATTCTTTTACAACCCCAGTCAGCCTCTGAATGTCCTCCAGTGTTTTGCATTGTTAGATCACCTACTGGATTAACCTGAGAGAGCCTGAGAAAGGTTCCACGGTAAAGATGCACTATTTAACGGAATTCAATCTGTCCCAATAGATTTGAATCGCTAACATAAATGTATGAATGTAGATTATATCTCCGTAATGAGGCCTGAATCATTCTCAGTTACTTCAAAGGAGTGAAACTCTACCTCCCTTTTTAGCAGCAATAATAAGACCTTAATAGGTTCCTTTATTAATTGTTGCTCTGTTCTGTTTGCAAAGGACTGCCCTCTGTAAGACCAGACTCTTCGCTTTTATTTAACCTTTTTCCACAGTGTAGAATGCATTGTAATTTATAACATGGGTTTAATGTTGTAAAGACAATTATGCAATGAAAGTGATCTATTGTTCACTGTACAGTATAGTGTATTTGTTAATAACATAATAAAATACTACAGAAATCAAGGTCTACAGAAAATTATTGTTTGTATTTAAAAAAAAAAAAGAATTTCAGAAATCTAGTTCATGAGCATTAGTTATTATTACTGTTTTACCCATAATGGGAGTAAGTTAAAATTGTGTGAATAGCCTGGAGGTGCTAAATGCCAACAATGAATAATGATACGAAATAATCTCATCTCCTGTCTACTGTATATATGTTTATAAATCAAATACTTCTTATCACATTAAAGCCACACTTTAGATTCTGACAGAGTTGCCAAACTGCTATGAGAAACAGACTTAGCTAAACTCTGGTAAATGTCCAGCAACATTCTTAAAAAACACGTATATACATTTTTGTACTTGAATTGTAATAAAAGCAACAACAATTTAATTTAAAAATAAATGATGCTAAACTATGCTGACATTTTGATTTGAAAACAATACTTATGGTTATGCTAGTATACTATAAGTTAATACACTGTGTGTGTTGAGTCTTGTTTTTGGTATAAGACAAATCATCTTGTGTAGTTTTGGCAAAAGGACTGCAAAGTGGTTATGTCTGTTTAAACTGTGCAAAATGATTTGTTTTAGAATAAGAGACACCCTACACATGATATACTTTTATTAATCACAAAAAATGAAGGTTGTACTCACAAACCAATGAATTAATTATTCATAATAAACTGGTTTTAATTTTAGAACTATACCATATGTTTTATACACTGGATAAGATATACTGGACAAATCCTATAGCAATTGTTTGATTATCATTCATGATTTATAATAGCAACTGGGGTTGCAAGATAATACAAATTCTAAATAAGGTTCACAATAAATAAAAATAATGCACTATAAACAATATTTTGCTTGTATGAAATACCTTTCATTTAAGATGTATTTACTGTAATTAATTACAGAAACACATGGCCAGCTACTGTTCAAGTTTTCTGCCCCACCCAATTCAACCCACAAACATCCATAAAAGCACTATAAACTTCCAGTATAATAAATCCACCCACAAAAATACTGAAAATATCTATTAGATGTATGTGTGTTTCTAAATAAGCAGGGTGAACCCTTAAAACTTCACATTATGTTCACTGTGAGCAGCTTTCCAAAGACAGTGAAGTGAATTGTGATTTTGGCCCTTAGGGTAAGTCGCTTTATCTCATCATCAAACTGGATTGTTTCAATGCTTCTAATCATTTCTGATGGTTTCCTCATGTGCAGTTGATAGTTTCTGTTCATGTATTTGTTACTTACAAACTGGGCTTTCTTGACTTTTCAGAGCTTTACCACGTCTTTAAAAATAAGCCGACCTGATTGTAATTTATTTATAAATATGCTTTCTTTATTAGACTCCCTTTAGATAGCTTACACCCACATCTGCTCTGACTTCTGAAAGCAGTCTCTCAAACATACTATACAATTAATTTTCTTTTTCCACCTGGCAAAAGGTTTGTTTTTTTCATTAGCCTTCTTACAATTAATTTTACAGCACATTCTTCTTCTCATATTTACTCTATTTGATTTCTTTTTGGCAGTTTTGTACACTTTCAGATTTGTTTTCTTTCCCTGATGTTTCAGTATAAAGGGCTTCCTCAATATTTTACCATTCAATAATTCAGACATTCACAAATCACAAGTACTATACTTTATTAGGGCCCTTTGCTAATTCACTCTTTTCAGGATTTCATGGATTTGATGTGTAAGATTGATTTGTTTTACTGAGCGTGTATATAAAACCTTTTAATTACATTTAATATAAACATTGTGAAATGTAATTTAAATGGGAAGAAATAACACCATTTTTTTAATACTACAGCTGGAGTATTTTTTATCCATCTACAATAAAACCAAAACAACTATACAGTGAATAGCTCCACTATTCAGATGACATAAAAAAGATGAACTTATAAGACAATTATTTTATTGCATTTTACCTTTCACTTGGAATTCCTCTATTGTTGGTAGCACTGTCTCTTTAAGATTTTGAATTGTTATTGCAGTAAAGGAGAAGTTCCATTAGAAAAAATCTGTCAACCAGATGTCTATTATTATGTGCAGGGCTTAAGTCCTAGAGCTTGGCAAGCATTCATAAACCCAAATAATCTGAATAGGCAGAATCCCTACAAGAAATGTCCTCCAGCAAGCCTTCCAACTGAAATCAGACTTCTGATAACTATATTGCGGTCTGATTTTTATGTGAGAGCAAGCTATCATCTCACACAACATATGCATGTTTCGTAAGCAGCTTGTTAGTCTGCAGAAAAAAAAACATGCCACTTTACTGAATGATTTCCTATCACTCACAGAGTACATCTCATCTCATTCAGCAAGCAGGGCTGAAAGAAAGATTTTGCTTTCAATAGCTGTACACTGTAAAATCTCCAGAATAGTTGTTTCCCCTTAGAAGGCTGGATGGCAGCACTGGTTATAAGTTCATAACAGTGCATGGGCAAGATAAAATTCTGTCAGTACTATAAGCTTAACTGTGTATGTTAGAAGCAGTAGAATTTACAAAGTCTTTTGCTTTTGCTTTTAAACTTCCAAATGCTTGTATTGAACATTTGCAGGGAGCTATAACATTATAAGTCAAGCCGTACATGTACTGTTTCTAAAACCTTTCATGTAAAATGTGAAAATAGTTTTACTTCAACACTGTTAAATGTTAAAGAATCACAATGGGTGTGCATAGCACAATTATACAAGCCATGTGAACCCTTCAAAAAAGTTGACAGTGTGTGAACTTTATACCTTTTGAGAAGCTGCATATAATCCTGCGGACTGTTCATTCTCTCTACCTCCAGTATCAAATGCACTCTTTTTGTTTATTGTTCGTTAAGCCTGCAAGAGAAACTGCAAATCCCAAGCCTTCAGCAAGGACATCAGGTTGCTATGCCTTAAGTGTTTGGATCTGCTGAACAGTGTTGGCATCGCTCTTGTCATTGGCTGGGTTGCTAGCTGGAGCATGACGACTCACCTAAGAAACTGGAGAGTTCTTCTCAATTCGCCCCTGTGCTTTTCTTTATGATTTTTCTTCGCCTACATTCTTGTTAAGAAGCTGCATAAAATCTCAGAGCACTAAAAACACAAGAAAATTGGATTTTAATTCTAATGTCCCAAAGGATACATTACTTTGGGGCTTAAAACTGTAGCTTGGCACTTATTTCTACTTCAGTGACACAGTATACACACATTTATTCACCAGATGACATTTATTTAATTTGTGAAAAAACGAAACAAAACATGTGTCCATGATATAAAGGAGGAGTAATGCTTTAAACGTCTTAGGTTATATATTAGTTGACATGTGAACATAGTTGTTTTTGATACACAGAATGTCTCAGTCATGCGCCTGAACAGTTAGATATGACAGCAACTGTATGCACAGTACAAACAGAGCCACATGCTGGCACGACCAGCAGGAGGGATGGAATTCATGTGGTGGTAATGTGCCCCCCAGTGGCACCAATGTAATGTAGGTGGTTAGTGAGCTTTGAAGATAGAGCATGTAAAGAAATGAAAGAGGACTGAGCTATAAACGCTGCATCACTTGGTGACTGTAGTCTGCTTTTCTAACCCTACAGCTCTGCTATCTGTGTGTATTTTTCTATTTTTCCTCAGCTTTTTGCAGCAAATAAATAAATAAATAAATAAATAAATAAATAAAAATAAAAACAGAGAAAAGAGAGACGTGTATTCCTCCCCCGGGTCTCGGCTCTGCCACGCCCGCTGTTGAGTCGACGCCGCTGGACTACTTATTCCCTCAGTAGGCGGGACCGAGGACGTCACTCCCCAGAGGGGCCTATCGGCAGCTCTGACATAAAATGCTCAGTAAATACCTGACCTGTGGCAGGCATACCCCAAAAGTATTGTTGTTGGTCGTCTTCTCTTTCAGGGAATCGTTTTATTACATGTATAGATAATAGTCAGTGGTTAGTACCCTTTACAATAATTAATGAAATGCTATGCGCTATACAATAATGTCTTGAAAAACTGCAGAGTTAAAATAGAAATACCGTTTTTTCAAGACGATCTATCAATGCAAGCATTTTCTTGCATTGATGTTGCTAAGTGATCTAAACATTGTACTTTCAAGTGACAACTATGGTTATCCTAACATGCATTATTGAATAAGGAAGTGTGTATTATTGATTAATAATGCATGCCTGGATTAGTTTGCATCTGAAGGAAAGCTGAGTGAACAAGCGCACCCTAATGCAATCTATTAATTATTCATTACTTAGATTGTATAATGCTTAGACCATCTCACACCAATTTATTACGTGTATAAATAATAAAATAAATGTATTTAACATCTGATGGAATCAACCTGGAAGATAATATATTGTGGTAAAGTGGCGAGCGGTCAAGGCTGGTCAACGGCAGGCATAGCAAACCCAGAGAAAGTGCAACTGCAGTTTAGCACTCTTACGCACTTTCATTTACAACAAAACAAAATACAGGAACAAAATAAACAGTTTAAACAAAACATTCCAAGCAGAAACACTCCAAAATAAACACAGCACCCAAGCTTTGGCTATGCCTGTGCATAAACAGAAAGCACTACCTGCTGCACTCGCGCCTTCTCGCCCCGCTCCTTCTCGCCACACTCCACTGTACACTCCACTGCACTGCACACTCCACTCCACTCCACTGCACTGCACTGCACTGCACTGCACTGCACTGCACTGCACTGCACTGCACTGCACACTCCACTGCACACTCTCTGTCCACACAAACATTTCCTTTGCCTTATATAGCAGATGGCCAGGGTTAATTGACAATCAATAGATCAATCAACACCTGGCCACATTCAACACTTTTCCAATAAAGTAATTACCCAATTTAGCAAACCCAATTTAAGCTATGTGGCTGTGCAAAGGTGGCCATCTTGAGTCACCCCCTCCCAAGCCATATATATATATATATATATATATAAAAGTCACTTACAAACCATCCGGTCAACCAAGCACATGACTTGATGCCTGGCTCATTTTTTGTTTTCATATTATTATTCCTCATGTTATACACATACATAGTACAGTATATCTATAATAAATGTGTTACTTATACATACTACAAATATATTATTATTATTATTATTATTATTATTATTATTATTATTATTATTATTATTATTATTATTGTGAGAAAGAAGTGTTCTGAAACATTTCAATCCCACTGTTTCAGGACAACATGCTGAAAGTGATTTTTTGATTAACTTTTTGGTGGATAATGAAAACCATGAGACAAACCTTCTCAGGAGTTAGCTCTTTCTGATGTTGCATATAAAACTGCGGAAGTCTGATTTTATTTTATACTGTGTTTACTCCCAGGCTAGCCCTCAAACAAATGATGACTGTCTCAGGCGTATGATTTCAAGTCATTATCCTTTTTTTCTAGCTATGCAGAGTAAAGGCTTTTGCCCTTTTATCAGGAGTGAAGAAATATCCCCGCCTAATGAGGGGGACAAATCCCATTATAGGTCTGCCCTCTGAGGTTTATTATGAAAGATATTAAGTGTGAAAAATGAACTCAGTCCAGGTGGCACTGAGTGGAAGGAGATTGAAGGTGTTTGTGAAGACACTGTCTCTGTCCATCTTTTGGATAGTTTTTGACAAGTTAAACACTGCAGAACATGGTGCCAAATAGAGCTTGGGGCTAGCCTCTGATGGAAGTCAAGGGGCAGTAACTCTTGGCCTATTAGTATAACTAATGATTATTTTACCTATGCAGCATGAATAATACTGGTTTTGTTTTGTTATGTTTGCCTTGGTTTATTTATTCTTCATTTAACCAGATTAATTCTGGTCTGTTGGAGAAATCCCCATCAGATTCCTGAGATGGAATTACAACATTAAAAACTGTAATTTACATAGTAGAGTGCTACATAAGGATGCATTAACTGTGTATGCCAGAAGCAGTTCAGTTTACAGCTGCCTCTACACAGGGTATATCTTTTATTTATTTGAATGCAAAATGCTGTAATTTACTCGGATATTGTTTTAGAAAATGTGGATTTGCTTGTACTATACAGTATATGACATTTGTTCTCAAAACGTACTTTATAATTAGGCTTACAGAACATATTGTGTAAAACATTTACATTTGAAATTGTGAAATATAATACTGTCAAAAAACATTTAAAAAACAAATTATTATAAACTGTTCATTTTATTGTACTGTGTATAACTTAAAAACTTACTTAAAAACAATTCAGCTTTAAACAAAGACATATTTTTGTGTATTATGTATATTTGTTTTACTCCTTATTCAAATTTCAAATTTACACAGTTGTTTGCATAACTGAAGAATATGCACCAGTAAATAACAGCAAATCCTAATAGTCTACCTGTGATGACATTTAATTATTTACGCCAAAATGATTCATTCCATTGTCTGCAGGTGTGGCCTATGCAGCACGGTACTAATAAAAGCATGCCATGTTTGGGGATCAGGGATCTCCATCAGCTCCTTTCTATAACTACTGGTTACCTTCTGTTTGCAAGACTGATAACAAAATAGGTTTACTCTCTCTAGTAAGCAAGACACACCATTAGCCATATTAGTTTGCTAGTGTTCATGCATACTAAAACAAACAAAGAGGATTCACAGGTCATTCTAGGTAGCTTCACCTCTTAACCCCCCAGATCATGTTTCCATACTTGGAAATTGGAAAGGATTACACCTTAGCAGTTTGTTCCTTTTCTTTTCTTTTCATTGTATTATTATTATTTTATTTGCAGCATTTAAACATGAGTATTACCTAAATTCTCTCTGCCATTCATTTAAATACAATGTCAATATAAATTAAAAGTTTTCCTCTAACAAGAATTACAATTTGCATGTTAATTACATAAGTATTGCAAGAAATAGATACAATCTTTGCTCTGTTAGAATTTGTGCTTTTTTTGTGTTTTATTCCAGTGAAGGCATAACTAACCATGCCCGCATAATATTATTTCTGTGGCTTTTGGACCCCTCCCTCCTAGTTAACACAAGTTTACTGTATGATTTAGCTTGATGAAATGTCTCAAAGCATAGCCAGCAGAAAATCTAAATGTTTCAATTAAATCAATATCTCCCAAAATACTTCAAACAGGTCCTAATGCTGGTTGATGTGGAAGCATTTAGTGCATGACTACCTTTTATGTGGGTAGCGCCAAGTGAGCATAAAACAGCCCTTAAAAACTCTCAATGACAGAACACCTATAGGAAAGAAACAACATGCAGCCTCACTCATTAAAGTCTAACATCTGAAACCACTAACCTAACTGTCCTTTTGCACAGCTCCATCACAAAGGTGCTAAATTACAGGGATCGAATTCAAACTCAGCCATCTAAAGCTCACCAGAGAGATGTGTTTAAATGAACTTCATAAAGGTTCCTCTGGAGTTGAACTATTGTAAAAAAAAAAAAAAAAAAAATGTAAAAAATAAAACCCCATCATGCATTGCCAAAAAGAGCCTAACCTCTAATCTCTCTCTCTCTGCCTCTCTCTCTCCCTCTCCCCCCCTCTCTCTCTCTCAATATATATATATATATATATATATATATATATATATATATATATATATATATATATATATATATTGTGGTAACTGAGATTATAACAGATTTTTTACACAAATATTTACTTCCTAATAAGGCTACATACATCTAAACTTCTATGAAGAGATGAATAACATCTGCAATTCCTAGAACTTAAGTTTATACAGTTTATCTTCTACCAACAAGAAACAACAAACACTAAAGATTTTGTTACAGAGACTCCAAAGTCATCCACGTTCTCACTTAGCTACTGTATATATTTCAGGATATTTTACTGAGAAGTAACACCAATTATTGATAATAAATAGCAATGTTTAAAAAAAAAAGGTCAGTGAAATCATATTTTGATTGTCAAGACTCCAAACTCCAACTTGAGGCTGTTTTATATTTATTTAAATTAAGAATCATAGGGCCGTATTTTGAAGCAGTGCCAATGCCAAAGCAAATTCTCAGAAAGGAACAAAATAATTTAAACTATATATATATATATATATATATATATATATATATATATATATATATATATATATATATATATATATATATATATACTCAGACCAATAACCCATCAGCTCCTTCCTTTTTTTTACTGTTGTAATTGTTTTATTCATCACTAAAAATGCTATTGACTTTGCCCTTGCTTCAAGTTCCATAAAGTGAGCCAAATATTTGAAATATTCAGCGCTCCAACTATGCAAAATTGATACATTTCAGCTATCAGATTTCCAGATGCAATGCAGTGTGCCATCATAATGTCATTGGAATCTACATATATTGTTATTTAACAGATCTAATTTCAGTATTTATACTGTCAATTTTAATACACGTTATCCTTCAAACTGTATCTGAAGCCATATGATAAGCCAAAGTACGTGGGAGGTGAGCCTAAGCAAGTTGTGAAGGTACACAGCCTTAAGGGGAGTATTTTTTTCTAATATGCTGTCAATAATTATTATGTTTAAAGTATCAGAGACATTTGTTCTAATTGAAAAATGCAGTCACTCCTACAAGTAAATCAACAGTGGTCATAAAAACGTCAACATTTTAAGTAATTGGAAAATCTACCAGTACCTTAAACTTAAGATTCAAGACAATATACTGAAGACATCAAGAAAGACTTGTAGTAGAAACTTTGTCAAGTCTGAAGTAGATGATTTTCTTATTTTTGCTCTATCAATAAGACAAACTCTTACTATCAATGATATGAGTGCACGGCCCAAGCTTGGCCACCTTTGATTTACTAGTTTTGTTTTGTACAGTGTTTTTGTTTTTGCTGTGTTGCATATATCCATGTACCTGTGTACATATATATCCTTCCACGCTAGGGCTACCATTGCTAGTACCCTAGTGGCGGCCACCTACTATTGCAACTGCCTTGTAAATAAATAAAACCTGGATGCCTGAGCAGGGTTTGCAAACCTCAAACCCAATGTGTCTCTGTTGTTTCTCAGCAGATACCCACACTGTAACAGTACACCCCTGTTACACTCAGTCGCTCACTTTGTGGGTCTCCTCAACTATGAAAGAAGACAGAATCAACATTACTCAGTTACTTTTTTGACAAACTGTAAATGTCCTGAATATGGCAAACTAACAAAGTTCAACCGGTTGTGTGTAGGCAAATATAATTGGTGATTTTCCCTGCAGTCGTTCTTGGACACTTCCTAAACTTTTCCCTATCAATGTACACTAAGGTGATAACATCCCCTTTCACATTGCTAATTGCATTTGTTTCTCAGAACACTACGTTCTGATTATTATTCTTCTGTAATAAATTGCCAGAAGAATGTTGTGCCTCACACACTGGTATAACAACGTAGAATTCAAAATGGACTGCATAATATTTAACTTTAGTCATTGCAACAATGTCTCAATTTGATTTGTCAAGCATTTGAAACATGAGTTGACTTCTATCTGCAATAATTACATTGTATTATTGGAGTCGTTTAAGGAACCTGCAGAGGTAGTCTCTAATGTTTATTTATTTTTTTAATTATACTTGGAGCTGTCAGCAAACATACAATACTGACTCAAAGCAATGCACTAAATTTCAGGTGCAACTGTACCTTGTGTTATCCCTGCCCTTATGGACTTTTTAAAACTGTTAAGATACATAATTGTAATACTGGTATGTATTTTAATATTGAAAAAAAAGTGAAGTACAGTTTAGTAAACAAGACCTTTATGAATGAGATGCTGTACTATTCTGCCTTTTCTACTTGTTTTCATAACACACCATTCAGCGCAGCACCTGTCTGATGTGGACCCTTGCGTTTTTTTTTCCGTTTTGTCAAATTCATAAAAGAAATTAAATCCTTAAAAACACACAGACTTTTCTTCTTTTCAGTGGGTTCACCTGTTTAAGCTAAGTTTTTTTTTTCCTTTTTTTTTTAAATGGAAAAAATGTAATTAGATGAAAGGTACGCCTTGTGATAATACTGAAAGAAATTCAAAGGGCTTAAAATGCCTGATGTGGTTTGCATGTCTACGGATTCAACTGTAGAACAACTGAAGATAATGTGTGCAGTACATATGGGTCTTCCTTTTATTTTCATTTCAGGTGCAGAGATTCACCTTTTTTGTTCAACTGAACTGGCTGGATTCATGGCTGGCAAATGCCTTAGAAATCAATTGACTTTACTTGAAGCATTACTTGAACTAATTTTAAGTTAACACATTACATTTCTGCATAAGTAGGAAAATGCATATGCTCACTCACAATAAGTGAAGTTCTGGTGTTTGTTACTTAAAAAAATAAAATGTTTATTTTGCTATAGAAACCAAACCACATTAGAAGCCAGGCATAGCAATTTGTGTTCTGTTTTTTCATTCATTAAATTGTCAATGAAGTTGGGCTTCTGATACCTGGTTCTTTTAATGAATTTGTTTAGCACCCTATTAAAAAAAAAAAAACTTTCAGAACTTAAAATAATCTTGTTTTATTTGAATACAATCTGATTTCTTGGATAGTTGTAAATCCCCCCCTGTTTTCTCACCCCTACCCTACTACCCCCTCACCCCCTCAATACCCCCCACCCCTTACCACCCCCCCTTCAGGCTGTGAATTTGTTTTCCGTGGGATGAAAAGCTTTAACATACTCGCCCTGCGGCTCTTTGGATAAAGAGGATAACAGTAGTCTAGCCTCTCGATCTGGATCTCATTAGTGTCACAGAGCAGGTTGAGTTCTCCCTGCCATTAACAGCCCTAAAATGAATTAGTCTTGCCAAGCTTTTTCTCTGACTAACAGTGAGGCACCAGAAGTTGGTTCCAGAACAGGGCAACAGGAGAGATAGTGTTAGCACAACACCCGAGGTCTTGTTTGAAGTCTGAGACTGTTACAGTATATCACTTGAAAGTTGTGGGGCAGGGGGTTGAGAAGATGGGTGTGAGGGGGTCCTCCCCCGTCAAACTGTACAGCCTGCCTTCCTAAATGGAGGATAACATTTTTCGCACATGAGTGCAAGTCTGAGACAAGACACTGGTTTTGTTTTGTATCCCCTGCTTACTGTTTCAGCCACAACAAACATGGATTTTGTTCTAAAAGCCGTGCTCCAAATTACAAGCAAAAAAGAATACCACAAAGGACTGGAGATAAAGGCTGCATGCAATAGCTTAAAGGCACGATGCAATCTTTTGAACTTCTACTCTTATGTTGCCTGACCCGCATTATTAAAAAAAAAAAAAAAAAACAGGAAGGTACTTTCAATGACATGTGCTAATGGTAAATCTGATATACTTAATCTACTGTATCAAATATTGTAGTGCTTAAGAAGACAAGTCAAGTACCCTTAGGGTTTCCTACTGCAGGTGTTTTATATCTAGATTTGGATCTAGTCATATTTTATTGAAAACTATTTGTTTGGCTTGTGCTGTTTGCTTGTATAAGGGACTGAACAATGCAGAGCTCTTATTATTGTAGTGATGAATTGGCAAATGTACAGTCACCAACACAAGAAAAACTAGAACACTTTTAAAATACAAATAATACACATTGTTTAGGTTGTTAATGCAGTTCAGTAGTTTCTTTCATTCATTATCTTGCGAAATAGTAGGCATATTATGGTGCTAAACTGATTTTGCTGTGCCACACTATGGTCATCAGAATGAATATATGTGATGTGTATGGTAATGCATCATACAGTATTTAAATGAGGCACCCCGCTCTGAATAATGAGAGGAGCTTCATTCACACCGTATTTACTAAAGGGTGATAATCATAGTGAGCACCTTAAAGTGAGCGATAATTAGTTCATTTGGAAACCAGGCTTTAACCACTGATAGGCGCACTATTTAAACCTATTTTTCTGGGCTGAATCTATCTGGCATCATGGAGGCATTACTTGCATTGAAGTTTTCAACATAAAACAGTGAAAATTGCTTGTAAATAACAGGTTATATTAAGCGTGAATAAACATGAATTAATATTATAATTTCTTAGATTTTATGTAAGCCACCTCCAACTTTCACTTGGACTGCTGAGGCTTTTTATATCATGGTCTGTGACATTATCGTGCACATTAAATTATCGCTCACAATACATGTAGTGTGCACACTATGGTATGTAAATTAGCCATACCAGTTAGTAAATGGGACAGTACATTTAGATTTATGGTGCACGTTAGGCTCACTACTTAATGTGCACGTTACAGCTACATTTAGTGTCCTTTCGTAAACGAGGCCCAATGCATTACTTTCTCTAGCTTCATGCTTTGTTGTACATATTCCTGAAGTATCTTTTAATAAAATCACATTTGTTTTGATATTTTTATTAATGTATCCTTGGTCATAAATTTGTTTTGACTACTTATTTTCATTTTACATCTGTTATGGAACCCGTCAGAAGGTCTTCTGAATTCACAACATCGGCAGCGTCAGTCCTACCTGTTTAATCAGAAACATTGAATTGGTTCCTTACTCCTCTCACAAAGTTCAGCATTGCATTGGTTTATCTGTCCTTCCTGCTTGCTATGCCGTAGGTTTAGTAGTGGAGGAACATGTTAATGAATTTGCATGAAAAGCTCTGTATGATCACAACACCCGCTTTACAGACCTCTGGTTATTTAGGGTGAAGATGCAATACGTACAGGGGGTGTATTACCAACCGTATGAATATTTATATTTGTACTAAAAATGTGTGTAAGTCTTTATAACCTAGGCAGTGAAATCTGTTCTCCGTCTAAACGCTGTTGTATTGCTTAATATGTAAAGTTCTAACTTAAGGTTGTATTACTCATTCTTATTCCACCCTAACCCACTAAAATAATACATTTATTATTTTCATTATATGGGGCTTGTCATGCATATTCATAAACCTGTTCCCGACCCTTTGAAACTGTGCCAGAGCGAGCAGGTAGGATCAGGTTCAGTAACACTTCAACACAAGGGCCTCAATTTAAACTTAGGCAAACTTAAATGGCAAAGTGCTTTATGCACGCAAGGGATCGCATGGTACCTTTCATGTTGCAATTCTGTTTTTGTTTTTTTTTTGGTTACAATTCTGTTTATTATTTTTAAGGTTTTCACATGTATACAAAATCAAATACAAAACATGTGCATATAAACAGATCTGTGCACCAAAAAAAATAATAAACCAAAATATATAAATCAGAACTAAAGGAGAAAAGGTAGTGAGAGAAGAGAAAGAGAAAAGTAGCAGGGACAGAGATAGGCGTGTCGCGTTTAGCACCCAGAAGTCCGTGCGCAGAGGTCAGGGGAGAGAGGGAAATCTGAGCTCTTCAAAGTGGGAAAGGAAAGGCTGCCAGGCAGAGTAAAATCTGTCACTGGCTCTGTGGATTGTGAATTTAATTTTCTCCAACTGGAGCATTTGCATGATATTCCTCATGTTGCAATTCTGAGGGGGTGGGAGTTTGAGCTGGGCGCTGGCAGGAGTTTGCTGACAAATGAAGAAAGTGGGAGGCAAAAAATGGCTTGCAAATCAGGAGCAAATGACATTCCCTTTAAGACAAATGTAGCCCTTGTGATGGCTTTTGCCATGATCTTGATTAATAAAAAGTATTTAGAAATATTGACATTGTTTTAACGATTTTTGGATAGGGCTATGTGACCACCATGTTTTGTTATATTCATAAACAGTGCCTGATAGCCTTTTGCAATATAGAACTTATTTAGAATGAATATGGGATCAGTAAATGTCAGTGCTGCTCAAAAAAAACAGTTATTTCCAGTTGTTAGGCATGATGTATATGTATTAAAAAAAACTGTGTTTCATACAAATCTTTTTTTTTTAGAGCAGCACTAAAGTTCCACATTCCACATCACAATCTGCATAACTACATAATTTATTGTTTATTTTAATTTAAAAAGAAATATTAAAAAATAGATTGAAAAAGTATGTTCCTTTTATCTGCTGTTCATGTTTTCTGACCATTCCTGTGTGTGTCTCTCTTAATTCTTCCCCTTCACCACTTGCTATTTATGGTTATTTTTCATAACGGGATTGTCTGTGACTGTGCTTCAAAGTAACTTATGAGGTTAGTGTGAAACTTAGATGCCTCTCCTTCGCACCTCCAGCAACATTGCTCAAAATTAACATGTAGATAGGCCACAGCCCAAAAGTTTGCCGAACACTAGCACTAGTGCTAACGGAAAATGACAGGAAAAAAGCATGTCACAAAACAGCATTACAGGGCAAACGTTTGCTCGTGTTTACTCTAAATGTTTTAATCAAAATCAGTGGCAAACGTGTTTTGCTTTAACATTACCTTTACAAGGTTTGCCCCGTCATCAAAATTGGACCCATGGTCTTCCTCCTTATACATCAGAATTTAAATTCACAAAGTGATACAAGCAGTATTACACACTTAGGAAAAAGGAATAGGAACTTTCTAGTGTTAGAATTAGTTAATGGTGATCATAGTTAAAGTGGGGTACAACAGATACACTCAACTGGTATAAGATTGCATGACAAATGAGTATCTTACCTCACTGGAAACAGAAGAGGTTTCATCCTGGTAACAAAACACCATAAAATCGCCTATGTGCCAAAGCTAGATTAAATATTTAGATTAAATAGTTGCCAAGGAGTAATGATAGGAAAAAATCACTCAGCAACTCTACCACCAGTAGTAACCTGAAAACCAATTCTGATTCTCTTAAGCATTAATGTTTACTGGGACTAAAGCAGACTTCATGGAAAATCTTACGTCTTAATAAGCACGCCTTTAGGAGTTGGCTCCTATCTGTGATGGGCCTGCTGTGTGGATAAACACAGCATGGACTCCAGTCTCCAAGCATGGAATTCAACACCTCTTTTAAGGAAATAAAATTGGTCATAGTTGTAAACAAAGAGAAACAAAAGAAAAGGATGATGGGAATTTAGTTCAGGCTCATCATCTGAGAGGCTCTGAAAAGGAATGTGAATCACAGGTCAGGGCACAGGTTAAGAGAGCATGGATTTCAATTTGTGTTGTAGTTAAAACTGGAAAACCATTCCAACTCAGAAGCAAATATGGGAACCAGGTTTTAATAGGTCTAGCAAGGCTCAAATAACAGGCTATCCTTTATAATACATGTCCAAAATTGAATATATAGTATATTTTGGAGAATTTGATTTGATATATTTGTTTATTTTGAGACAAAGCCACATGGTGGACTGAAGCAAATCACCAGAAGTGCCATTTGTCTTTTAAGCAGTAATCCTAGATAGATATGCACCACAAGGAATGTATCAGAATGCAAAATGACCTCTTCAAGCAAGTGCATTGCAAAATCTCCACAAAGAAACGTCAAGGAATTATAGGCCTTCTTAATGGTTTGAAAGGTTGATTTTGAGTTATTAAAACTACCAGTTTGTAACAACTGATAAATATAAAACTATAACAAGCTAGCCACTAGGGGTACTCATAATCATACTCAGAAACAAATACTCGTGTGAATACTCTTACTCGGATTTTACTCGGATCACGTCACCATTCGTGAGCAGTGCTTACATGGGAAGTGCCGGAACGGGTGTGCAGTCCAAGATGCTGGGGCTGCACCATGTGGTCCAGCCTCGCCAGCGCAACACCAGCACTGCAGGGCATTGCAAGGAGGCTGCTTGGGATTGCTCCCGGGCGGTACGCGCAGGAGCTGGAGTCTGCAGGGGTTGCAACAGTGGGGCTCCATAGACAATCATTGGTGCAACATTGCCGGTGACCCCTTCACAGGGAATCCACGGGATGGATGGGGTGCACCTCGACTGAATCAAGGGCTGGGAGTGGGTAAATGTGTTACATGAGGCTGAGTGGTCCAGTGGTTAAAGAAAAGGACTTGTAACCAGGAGGACCCCGGTTCAAATCCCACCTCAGCCACTGACTCATTGTGTGACCCTGAGCAAGTCACTTAACCTCCTTGTGCTCTGTCTTTCGGGTGAGACGTAGTTGTAAGTGACTCTGCAGCTGATGCATAGTTCACACACCCTAGTCTCTATAAGTCGCCTAAAGGTGTCTGCTAAATAAACTAATAATAATACGTTATAATGTTGCTGGCGGGCTAGAGGCTACTTCAGGTAGGGCGGTCAAACGTAATTTTAGATTTTATCAGAAAAAAAGATCTAATCGATTGTTATAATCAGTTGTCCTATAACTTAAACATATCTTTAATTAAAACATACAAAAACCCCATTTTAAACGTGTAAAAAACACCCTTTTACACACCAAATGTATCTTCTTTTTTTATCTGGTGGCCATCTTGGCTATTTTTTTTACACCTCTGCCAACTTTGAGCTTTCGTAATTTAAATTGGCAATATATTTGTACTAAATGAATAACACATTTTAAGAAAGAATGTTACTCTAAGCTAAACAACCACTAAATTGGAGGATTTATGTTTTATGTGTACAAGCCAGCCTCCTGAAAACCGCACATCTTACTATGGGATCGACACAGCTGATCTGTCACAGCAAAACTATGCTGTTGCAATTGTCTCAGAGAGCAGAGAATTAAACTTTGACAAACCTGAATGCGCATCACTTAATCCAACCCACATGTCTTCCAAACCCCACCTAATAGGATAATAATTCAAAGAGGTATGTCTTCCGGACACATAGCATTAACTAATTATCTATTTTTTGGATGTTAGCAACGTGGGTAAGGTTTCGCAATACCGCCCCCAAATATTTATTTCACTTTTTTAAAAATGTTCAGATTGTCAGATTTAAATGCTGACGGGTCTGCAGAAAGTTTATGATTTCTATTACATGAGAGTAGATGTTAAAACTTCATGCTGATTTGAACTTGGCTCTCGCCAAGATAAGCACCAACTAAGACGTAGCTTCACAGTAAACTAATGTGATCCTGCAATGCTGGCTCCGGGGATCAACCATAGTGCGGTCTCCCCAGCGCATCAGCATGACAACCGTCTGGATTGAGCTAAGTAGGGTACATCTCTTGGGTCTTCAAGTGGGCACCTTCCATCCTCGGTGTTTCGTTGACTAGCCCACGACACCTCAAGAGGGCTCGACGGTGATTCTGGCGTCCCAGCATCACCCCCTCCGTCCCCCACTCAACTCAGCCCAGCTTACTTACCTGTATATCAGCCTTTCTTTCTTTCTATTGTGCTTGAGATCCCCAGCCAGAATCTTTCCGTCTCAACCACAGCCAGTTGCTGCTCCTCTCTGCTGCTTCAGATAAGTTCTTCACTGTGCGACGCAACTCTTGGCCATTGAATCCGACATCTGTGAGAAACCGGGTTGTAGAGTGTGCCACAAATCCTCGACAACCCACTTCCACTGGGTAAACCCAGACTCTCCATCCTCGCTGTTCCGCTTCAGTGGCTAGTTGAGCATACTGCAGTTTCTTCCTCTCATACGCCTCATCTACAGCATCCTCCCATGGCACTGTTAACTCTACCAGGTGAACAAGGCGTGCTGATCCAGACCACAAGACAATATCTGGTCGAAGGTTAGTGGTGGCAATCTCAGGTGGAAAAATAAGCCGTTGACCAACATCTGCCAGCATTTTCCAGTCTCTAGCAGCTTCCAGTTGTCCTGGGCGAGGACTGGTTTTAACACCATTTCTTGGTGGTTGCTGTCCTGGGCGGAGGAATGTTGTCTTTTGTGTGTAATGTTTTGATGGAACAGATGGCAACTCATTGGTCATGTTACGCTTGTCTTCCAATGCTGAGGCCAAACATCGCAACACCTGGTCATGGCGCCAAGTAAACCGTCCTTGGCTAAGAGCCACCTTACATCCTGTCAAAATGTGCCTTAATGTTGCAGGTGATGAACACAAAGGACATGAGGGATCCTCTCCTACCCAGAGGTTTAGGTTCTGTGGTGATGGGAGAACATCATATGTTGATCTTATAAGGAAACTGATCCTGCTCTGTTTCATTGACCATAGGTCTTGCCAGCCAATCTTGCGTTGTTCCACACTCTCCCATCTCATCCATTCTCCCTGCTTGACCTGGGAAATGGCCTTTATACACCTCATCCTCTCCTCCTGCTTTTGCACCTCGTTGACTACCAGCTCCGTTGAGCTGGGGCTGCCTTGTGCCATGTAGGAGGAGCTGAACTGAGACCAAGACCCCCTCTTCCATGCTGAACTTGCCATATGATATCACCAATTCGAAGGGCAGCCTTTGCATCCTCCACAGCTTTCTTTGCCGTCCACTTTCTTCCAGTTTTCAACACAGGTGCTGCCTCCCTTACGCATTTGTCGCGTGACTCTACTAATGTCATTTCCAGTCGGACCTTGGCGCACTTAAACTCCTCGGTTAGAGCGGAGACAGGTAGCTGCAGTATTCCTTTACCATAAAGTCCCACTCTGCTGAGGCAGCGTGGAACTCCCAACCATTTCCTGATGTATGAACTGATTAAAGCTTCCAGCTTCTCTACTGTTGTCAAAGAAACCTCGTACACAGTCAGTGGCCACAGCAACCTTGGCAGTAGACCAAACTGAAAGCACCAGAGTTTTAGTTTGCCTGGTAAAGCACTGCTGTCTATGCTCTTCAACCCTTCCACTGCTTGTTGTCTAACTTCTCCCACACGAACTGTGTCCTTTAGATCCCTGTCGTACCATCTCCCAAGGCTCTTCACTGGCTTCTCAGACACTGTTGGTATTGCCTCACCATTAATGAAGAACGTTTAAAGGGTATTGTGGCAAAGTGGTTTATTGTAGACAGGTGCAGGGGTGATGCAGTGCGTGAAAGAAGCAGACAGAGATAATTGTAATCCAGTTTTTAGAAATGTTTTTATTGTATTTCCAGGTCTGGCGACCAAACAATAGTTCCCCGGCAATATACACCAATGTGTACAGCCCAGGGTATATAATAAGAACAGACAGTCCCAAATTATAAACAATATCCGTCCCACAATAATACCTACATGGTCATCAGTCCTGGGTGCGTGCAGTAGTGCTTGTGGTGGGTGATACAGGTTTATTTGTGACAAAGGTGCAGTGTTGTCCAGTTTCGTGCTGGCCCCTGGCGACAGCTCCTGGTAACTGTCTGGTAACGTACAAGACAAGACGAGACAATTGCAAACAAACAAAAACACAACACTCACAATTTTACTTTAAATACATGGGGTACCGTCTGTCTGGCTCTTACTCACTACAAACCAATGCGAAGGAACCGATTACGTTTCTCTGTCCCTCTTATATGCTGTCACGCATGACCCCTTGGCAAACGAGTGCAGCTGCCTTTACAATCTGCAGCTGCTACATCTTTTCCCTTCCGGGTCAATATGTTCTTGCAATGGAGTCTCGCCTTCTTCCACACTGACCTACTTCCCGACCCGGGGAAAAGAACTGTCGGGCCAGCCCGTCCAAAGAGCTCTGTCCTTGCTGCTTAGCGCCCTCACAGGTTGCGAGGGAGATTTACAACCAAGTTTCATTGTATTTCTGTCACATGTATTAAATGTGTTTAAAAAATTGTAGGTGAAAAACAATTTGGACGACAAGGCTGGGTCGAAATAGGAAGACAGCAACCAAAAATGGCTGAGCAACACACGCCTCAAAAGTCTCAAAATTCAGCGTGCTGCTTGTCCTTACAAAAACTTTTATACAATGAAATCTACTAAGAAAAACACTTTTTTTTGCTGAAAGCAATGTAGTTGAACTTTACAATCAAAATAATTATATTTTATGAGATTGATATTATATTTTGAAAAATTATCATACTTTTAATGACAGGTTTCATTGTCTTTTGCGATTTGTAATGACTTTAGAGCTCTGTAAACATAAAACCACCCAAACATACTTACATATTTTCAGACAGACGGGTAGTGGACAAACAGTTCTGTTAAAAAATATATTTATTTTGCAATTATGATTACTGGGATAATCGTACATCGATTTCAATGCCCTAATAGGGGATGAACCCATTCACGCTCTGTTCGCCCACCCTACTTAAGGAGAGCCTGCAAGCTCCTCTGCAGTGTGTGTGCAGTAATAGTAATAGTAGTACAGCTGTCTGAGCCATGACTACTGTTATTGCTGAATAAAAGAATTGGCATTCTGGACCTGAACCATCTTGTCTCGTCTCACCTGTTCTACTCTTTCTTCTTCCTGAATAGCTGGTACGCTACAATATCTTTGCTATATTAAAAAAATCTTAAAAGCTAATGCAAAACAGACAATAGCTTGTGTGTGCAACTTAAAAGCAGTTATTTGGTATTTCATAGGCACGTATTACAATTACAAAATTACCTCCACGAAAAACGCCTCCTTGAAAAGGATTAGATTACTTTGGTTTAACTAAAACAGAGAAAGGAAGACTGAATTTAAAGACACTGTGGCACAAGAAAAAAAAGAAGCTTTTTTTAAACTTCATGAGCAGCTCTAAATATAGCTCAGTGTTTGTTAAGATAAAAACCCTCTCCTTACAGGACAATATACTATTGCTTCTCCTTTCAACAGAAGGTATAATGAAACAGTAGGTTCTTTTTGTGCAAAAATTAGCAGGCTAAAGCGTTTAAGAGACATACAAAATAGATGCTGACAATATATCAGAGACACAGAATCATAAAAACATAAGAAAGTTTACAAACGAGAGGAGGCCATTCGGCCAATCTTGCTCATTTGGTTGTTAGTGGCTTATTGATCCCAGAATCTCATCAAGCAGCTTCTTGAAGGATCCCAGGGTGTCAGCTTCAATAACATTACTGGGGAGTTAGTTCCAGACTCCCACAATTCTCTGTGTAAAAAAGTACCTCCTATTTCTGTTCTGAATGCCCCTTTATCTAATCTCCATTTGTGACCCCTGGTCCTTGTTTCTTTTTTCAAGTCGAAAAAGTCCACTGGGTCGACATTGTCAATACCTTTTAGAATTTTGAATACTTGAATCAGATCGCTGCATAGTCTTCTTTGTTCAAGACTGAATAGATTAAATTCTTTTAGCCTGTCTGCATATGACATGCCTTTTAAACCCGGAATAATTCTGGTCGCTCTTCTTTGCACTCTTTCTAAAGCAGCAATATCCTTTTTGTAGCTGGGTGACCAGAACTGAACACAATATTCTAGATGAGGTCTTACTAATGCATTGTAAAGTTTTAACATTACTTCACCTCAACACTTTTCACGACATATCCGAGCATTTTGTTGGCCTTTTTTATAGCTCCCCCACATTGTCTAGCGGAAGACATTTCTGAGTCAACATAAACTCCTTGGTCTTTTTCACAGATTCCTTCTTCAATTTCAGTATCTCCCTGTGGCGGAGTGTCCCGCCCCTATGTATTATTATTTGTATTTTTGTTTGCGGCGCGGGTAAAAGCGCCGCTCTTTTATATTTATATTTAAAATCCCGTGAGGATGCATGACTGATCAGCTACTGATTATTTAACTAGCTGACAGTCATGCATCCTTACCAAACGCGTGCAGACTGTGGCCGAGGGGTAATAAGATAAACAGCTAGTTAACCCCTCGGCCAGAGTATAAGAACCGACAGCTGTCTGTGCTGCGGTGTTGAGTGTTGGATGCAGAGAGAGAGAGTTCAGGGAGTAAGGAACGAGAGAGTTAAGGAGAGAAAGAGGTGAAAAAGAAACAACTGCTATTGTGCTGGAACAGCCAGCACAATATTTGTGAGTACAACTGTTTGTGGGTTTGTTTTGTTTGGCCAACGTGCCCTTTTGTTTGCTGTAAAGTGTTTTGTTTATTATTTGATTTATTATTAAAACGCGAGCGAAACGCGCCTTGTTTCCCCTACCTACCTTTGCTGCCTTTGTTTTGTGTTGCTTCTTCCTGGTCCGTGACATCAGCCTGCAACCACTCTGCCACATATGGTGTCCTGCGTGGGACAAACTACGCCCAACAGCCGGACCAGGAATACAAAGGGCGTTTTTATTTTTTCGAAAAGTGTTTTTGTGTTTGAAAAAAAAAAAAAAAAAAAAAAATGGGAAGAAGCGGTCAAGAAAGCAGCAACAGCAGCAGGTGGTGCATCAAGAGCAGCGCGGCCCGGTCACAGGTCCCGCCTGCCTCTACTACGCCGGATGTTTGCCTTGCCTGTCTGGATGAGGAAGGGTGGTGCTTCCTGTGTGGCGAGGTAAGGTATCTTCCACTCAGCCAGAGCCACGCATGGCATAAGATGGAGGAGCCTGAGCGTCCGGCGCCAGGGGAGAGGGCCCGCTGGCTAAGACGAAGTTCACTCTCCTCTGAGGGAATCTGGGGCTGGCTGGTGGAGCCTGGGAGGAATGCTGAAGAGGCCCTCCCGATGTGATCAACCTCCTGTGGGCCAGAGATGGAGAGCGATGGGAAGCCTGGGAAAAGCAACACTGCCCAGTGTCCTCGCGGAGGTTGCGGACATGGTAATCCACTACCTGGCTGCAGATATGGCAGGGCTACCGCTATCTCCAGCTCCATCGGAAAAGCCCAGCCGCTGCCATCTCCAGCGCCAGAGGGAGATGAGTCATCGCTGCCTTCTCCAGCCAGAGGGCGAGGAGTCGCCGCTGCCTTCTCCAGCGCCAGAGGGCGAGGAGTCGCCGCTGCCTTCTCCAGCGCCAGAGGGCGAGGAGTCGCCGCTGCCTTCTCCAGCCAGAGGGCGAGGAGTCGCCGCTGCCTTCTCCAGCCAGAGGGCGAGGAGTCGCCGCTGCCTTCTCCAGCGCCAGAGGGCGAGGAGTCGCCGCTGCCTTCTCCAGCGCCAGAGGGCGAGGAGTCGCCGCTGCCTTCTCCAGCGCCAGAGGGCGAGGAGTCGCCGCTGCCTTCTCCAGCGCCAGAGGGCGAGGAGTCGCCGCTGCCTCTCCAGCCAGAGGGAGAGGAGTCGCCGCTGCCTTCTCCAGCCAGAGGGAGAGGAGTCGCCGCTGCCTTCTCCAGCCAGAGGGAGAGGAGCCATCGCTGCCGCCTCCAGCGTTAGAGGGTGAGGAGCCCTCGCCTCTGTCTCCACCAGGAGCAGAGCAGCAGGAGCTGCCTCTGTCTCCACCACCACCAGGAGCAGAGCAGCAGGAGCTGCCTCTGTCTCCACCACCACCAGGAGCAGAGCAGCAGGAGCTGCCTCTGTCTCCACCACCACCAGGAGCAGAGCAGCAGGAGCTGCCTCTGTCTCCACCACCGCCAGGAGCAGAGCAGCAGGAGCTGCTTCTGTCTCCACCACCGCCAGGTGCAGAGCAGCAAGAGCTGCCTCTGTCTCCGCCACCTCCACCAGCAGAGGGTGAATGCCTGCTGGCTCTGCCTCAACCGCCGTGGGAGGACTGCTTGCCCCTCCCACCTCCACCAGCAGAGGGTGAATGCCTGCTGGTTCAGTCTCAAGCACCGTGGGAGGACTGCTTACCGCTCCCAGCTCCACCAGCAGAGGGTGAATTCCTGCTGGTTCCGCCTCAACCACTGTGGGAGGATTGCTTGACCCTCCCACCTCCACCAGCAGAGGGTGAATACCTGCTGGTTCCGCCAACCGCCGTGGGAGAACAGCTTGCCGCTCCCAGCTCCACCAGCAGAGGGTGAATGCCTGCTGGTTCCGCCTCAACCGCCGTGGGAGGACTGCTTGCCGCTCCCAGCTCCACCAGCAGAGGGTGAATACCTGCTGGTTCCGCTCAACCCCGTGGGAGGACTGCTTGCCCCTCCCACCTCCACCAGCAGAGGGTGAATACCTGCTGGTTCCATCTCCACCTCCACCAGCAGAGGGTGAATACCTGCTGGTTCCACATCCACCATCATGGGAAGAACTGCTCCTGCCCTGCCTCGCACCGCCCAAGGATGCCTGTTGCTTCAAGCACCTACCAAGGATGCCTGCCTCACTTCGCCCAAGGATGCCTGCCTCACTTCGCCCAAGGATGCCTGCCTCGCCGCCCAAGGATGCCTGCCTCACTTCGCCCAAGGATGCCTGCCTCGCCGCCCAAAAGGCCTGTCTCGCATCGCCAGGGCTTCCTGTTGCTCCGCGACGCCTGGGGCTGCCTGTTGCCCCGCACGCCTGGGGCTGCCTGTTGCTCCGCACGCCTGGAGAGCCACCAGTTATAGGGTACGAGGGAGAAGTGGAGCCCCGCTGCCGCCTCCATGGCCAGGGGCTCCCTCCCGAAGTTCGCCCCGAGGGTCCGCTACTGCTGCTGCTGCCGCCGCCTCCCGGGGTCCGCTGCTGCCGCCGCCTCCCGAGGGTCCGCTGCTGCTGCCATCGCCTCCCGAGGGTCCTGTTTTGCTTGGGGTCGCTACCAGTCCTGCCATACGGCAGGAAATACTGTGGCTGGAGCCCCATGAACGGGAGCTGCCGGCCACGGAAAAGGGGGAGGTCAGGAGACCAGCTCCCCAGCCGCACTTTCGCGGCAGGAAATACTGTGGCTGGAGCCCCATGAAGGGGAGCTGCCGGCCACGGAAAAGGGGGGAGGTCAGGAGACCAGCTCCCCAGCCGCACTTTCGCGGCAGGAAATATTGTGGCTGGAGCCCCATGAAGGGCAGCTGCCGCCACGAAGAAGGGGGAGGTCAGAAGACCAGCTCCCCAGCCGCACTTTCGGGCAGGAATACTGTGGCTGGAGCCCCATGAAGGGCAGCTGCCAGCCATGAAGAAGGGGGAGGTCAGGAGACCAGCTCCCCCGCAGCAATTTCGCTGCAGGAGAGGGTGGCCGGAGCCCCACGGAGGGGAGCTGCCGGCCATGAAGAAGGGGGGCAGGTCTGGAGACCACCCCAAAAATTTTTGGCCAAAGGAGCCGCCTGTGCGCTGGCCATTGGAACGCTACGGCTGTTTGGGTGGGAGGAGGACATCCCACCGTGGCCGCCACCTTTGGCCCGTTGCTGCCCCTGTTCCTGCGCCGGGACTGCTAGCCGGGACTTTAGGGAATAAGGGGAGGTGGCCGAAAGGCCATGTGTGCTGCGCACAGGGGCATGTGTGGCGGAGTGTCCCGCCTCTATGTATTATTATTTGTATTTTTGTTTGCGGCGCTGGGTAAAAGCGCCGCCTTTTATATTTATATTTAAAACCCTGTGAGGATGCATGACTGATCAGCTACTGATTATTTAACTAGCTGACAGTCATGCATCCTTACCAAACGCGTGCAGACTGTGGCCGAGGGGTAATAAGATAAACAGCTAGTTAACCCCTCGGCCAGAGTATAAGAACCGACAGCTGTCTGTGCTGCGGTGTTGAGTGTTGGATGCAGAGAGAGAGTTCAGGGAGTAAGGAACGAGAGAGTTAAGGAGAGAAAGAGGTGAAAAAGAAACAACTGCTATTGTGCTGGAACAGCCAGCACAATATTTGTGAGTACAACTGTTTGTGGGTTTGTTTTGTTTGGCCAACGTGCCCTTTTGTTTGCTGTAAAGTGTTTTGTTTATTATTTGATTTATTATTAAAACGCGAGCGCAAACGCGTCTTGTTTCCCCTACCTACCTTTGCTGCCTTTGTTTTGTGTTGCTTCTTCCTGGTCCGTGACATCAGCCTGCAACCACTCTGCCACACTCCCATATGGTATTTATAATGCACATTTTTATTGCCTGCGTGCAGTACCTTACACTTTAAATGTCTCTATTAAATGTAATTTGCCATGTGTCTGCACATTTCTGAATGCTGTCTAGATCATTTTGATTGACCTTTGCTGCTGCAAGGGTGTTTGCCACTCCTTCTATTTTTGTGTTGTCTGTAAATTTAACAAGTTTGCTTACTATACCAGAATCTAAGTCATTAATCTAGATTAGGAATAGAAGATCCCTGTGGTACTCCACTGGTTGCTCCATTTTGAGGTTTCTCCTCTAATCAGTACTTTCTTTTTTCTACATGTTAACCACTCCCTAATCCACCTGCATGCATTTCCTTGAATCCCTACTGCATTCTGTTTGAGAATTAATCTTTTATGCAGGACTTTGTCAAAAGCTTTCTGGAAATCTAAATAAACCAAGTCATATGCTTTGCAATTATCCATTGTCGATGTTGCATCGTCAAAAAAATCAAGCAGATTAGTTAGACACGATCTCCCTTTCCTAAACCATGCTGACTGTCTCCCAGGACACTGTTACTATATAGATAATTTTCCATTTTGGATCTTATTATAGTTCCCATAAGTTTACATATAATATAAGCCAGGCTTATTCGTCTGTAGTTACTTGGTTCGGTTTTGTTTCCCTTTTTGTGGATCGGTATTAAGTTTGCAATTCTCCAGTCTGTCAGTACAAGAAACTGTTGCATGATCTTGGTTAGTGGTTTGTAAATAACTTATTTCATTCTTTGAGTACTATTGGGAGGATCTCATCTGGCCCATGGGGATTTGTTTATTTTAAGAGCTCCTAGTCCCTTTAACACTTCTGCCTCTGTTATGCTAAATTTATTTAAAACTGGATAGGAACAGGTCGACATGTGGGGCATGTTGTCCGTATCCTTTTTTGTAAAAGCTTGTAAAAAGTAATCGTTTAATATATTTGCTATTTTTTTCTCTTCGTCTATGATTTTGCCATGTGTATCTCTTAGACATTTTACCTCCCCCTTGAATGTTCGCTTGCTGTTATAATATTGGAAAAAACTTTTTAGAATTGGTTTTAATCCCCTTAGCAATGCTCATTTCTATCTCTCTCTTGGCCTTTCTAACTTTTTTACTTGTATTTGCAGTCCCAAGTACTCTTTCTGTGTACTTTGTTCTTGGTCCCTTTTAAACACTCTGTAAAGTGCTTTTTTCTCTGAATATATTTTTGAATTGATCTATTAAACCATTTTGTCCATTTTGTTTTAGATTTTGATTTGTCTACTTTTGGTATGTAACTGTTTTGCGCCTCTAGTACTACATTTCTGTCTACATCTGTTAGTCTCTGTTTCATTCCTTCATAGTTTGCCTTTTTAAAAATGTAAAGCTTGTCTTTAGTCAACAAACTTATTTCATTTTCAATAGATGCAGACCCTCTCTAACACACACAGTCATCTTGTCATCTTGTCACAGGTTCCTGCCATGGTTGTTAAGGCCATTGCTTAGGAAATAGAAAACACCTCTCTAGCCTATAGCACCGTTCTATGATCATAACGTCACAAGCAGCAGGGAGCCCCGGAATCAAAATGTGTAGGCGGGAAGCATATCATCGATCATCATCGATCACAGAAAATCCTGAGGAAAATAGCGATTTTTGAGTTTTGTCACAGACACGAAAAAAAACAAAACAACAACAACATGGAGAGTACACTAAAAGTACCTGCAGTGGTGGAGTTCACTTTTAATAATTATACAGTTGACCGGGAGAGAAACAAGCAGGCTGCATCCTGCCAGCACTGAAAAGTGACAATATGAATAAACTGCATTCAAAACACAGCACCGGTAACTGCCACTAATTTATACCGGTAGGTTTTTAGTTTTTTTCAACGGGCAAAATGAGCATCTGAATTAATTAAAAACTCAGGCACAATGCAACAGCGTTATTTTTCCAAAATGAGTAGGTTGTCAATAGTCAATATTTTAAAAAATAATGCCAGGGCAAATTAAACAACACGGCAGAAAAAGCACTGATTTTCACACAAATAAAGGTAATGAATGCATCTAAAACATTTCTAATAAATAAACTTTAGCCTAGTGAAAGCTTGAAAAGTAAATAATTTGGGAAGTATTTGGTGCTCACTATTCTCTTTTTTTAATGTATGTATGGTTGTATGTATTTTATCTATTTATTTATGGACACCATATCTCTTAATGGAGTTGGTGCCTGCCTGAGTCCAGGAGGCGCTGGTGATCCCACTCTAACACCACGTGTGACAGGATGACTGGGCGGTGACGTCAGGCAGAGGCAGGAAGGTAAACAAACTGACACCAGGCAAGTACTGCAGTTAAAGGCAGCGCCGTTTTATTTAAATACAAAAATAAATCAAAGTTTTAAACAAAAAGAAACTGTGCTCACAGAGTAAAATAAAAGGTTCAAACAAAAACAAATCTCGAACACCAAATAATAAATAACACAGGTCAGGCTGGGCTGTAGCCTTCACTGTTCCTGTATCTCTCTTTTTTTAGTTTCGTTTTTCTCTCCTCGCTCTCTCCACTCTCGCTCCTCATACAGCCACCACGAGCTGGAGAGCTGCAGGCATTTTATATATAGTGGCCGAGGGGTTTAACTAGTTAGTAATCATCCTATTACCCCTCGGCCACAGTCTGCACGGGTTTATTAATTATGTGTGACTGCCGGCTAGATTAACCATGCACTAGCTGACAGCCACACATTACCACAAGGTTTCATAAAACAAAAACACACGGCACTTCGCCGTCACTAAATAATAAATACATTTAAATACAATAAAACATGATTATAATAATAATAATAATAATAATAATAATAATAATAATAATAAACAAAATAACACGGGGGAGGGGAAAACCCCGTTCTAAAAATAAACAAACCCTGTACAGGGCTGCTCGCCCTGTTACAAACATATATATATATATATATATATATATATATATATATATATATATATATATATATATATATATATATACAGTACTGTGCAAAAGTTTTAGGCAGGTGTGAAAAAAATGCTGTAAAGTAAGAATGCTTTCAAAAATAGACATGTTAATAGATTATATTTATCAATTAACTAAATGCAAAGTGAGTGAACAGAAGAAAAATCAAAATCAAATCCATATTTGGTGTGACCACCCTTTGCCTTCAAAACAGCATCAAGCATCAATTCTTCTAGGTACACTTGCACACAGTTTTTGAAGGAACTCGGCAGGTAGGTTGGCCCAAACATCTTGGAGAACTAACCACAGTTCTTCTGTGGATTTAGGCAGCCTCAGTTGCTTCTCTCTCTTCATGTAATCCCAGACAGACTCGATGATGTTGAGATCAGGGCTCTGCGGGGGCCATACCATCACTTCCAGGACTCCTTGTTCTTCTTTATACTGAAGATAGTTCTTAATGACTTTCGCTGTATGTTTGGGGTCGTTGTCATGCGGCAGAATAAATTTGGGGCCAATCAGATGCCTCCCTGATGGTATTGCATGATGGATAAGTATCTGCCTGTACTTCTCAGCATTGAGGAGACCATTAATTCTGACCAAATCCCCAACTCCATTTGCAGAAATGCAGCCCCAAACTTGCAAGGAACCTCCACCATGCTTCACTGTTGCCTGCAGACACTCATTCGTATGCGCTCTCCAGCCCTTCGGCGAACAAACTGCCTTCTGCTACAACCAAATATTTCAAATTTTGACTCATCAGTCCAGAGCACCTGCTGCCATTTTTCTGCACCCCAGTTCCTGTGTTTTCGTGCATAGTTGAGTCGCTTGGCCTTGTTTCCACGTCCGAGGTATGGCTTTTTGGCCGCAAGTCTTCCATGAAGGCCACTTCTGACCAGACTTCTCCGGACAGTAGATGGGTGTACCAGGGTCCCACTGTTTTCTGCCAGTTCTGAGCTGATGGCACTGCTGGACATCTTCTGATTGCGAAGGGAAGTAAGCATGATGTGTCTTTCATCTGCTGCAGTAAGTTTCCTTGGCCGACCACTGCGTCTCACGGTCCTCAAGCGTTGCCCGTTTCTTTGTGCTTCTTCAAAAGAGCTTGGACAGCACATCTGGAAACCCCTGTCTGCCTTGAAATTTCTGCCTGGGAGAGACCTTGCTGATGCAGTATAACTACCTTGTGTCTTGTTGCTGTGCTCAGTCTTGCCATGGTGTATGACTTTTGACAGTAAACTGTCTTCAGCAACCTCACCTTGTTAGCTGAGTTTGGCTGTTCCTCACCCAGTTTTATTCCTCCTACACAGCTGTTTCTGTTTCAGTTAATGATTGTGTTTCAGCCTACATATTGAGTTGATGATCATTAGCACCTGTTTGGTATAATTGTTTAATCATACACCTGACTATATGCCTACAAAATCCCTGACTTGTGTGCAAGTGTACCTAGAAGAATTGATGCTGTTTTGAAGGCAAAGGGTTGTCACACCAAATATGGATTTGCTTTAGATTTTTCTTCTTTGCATTTAGTTAATTGATAAATATAATCTATTAACATGTCTATTTTTGAAAGCATTCTTACTTTACAGCATTTTTTCACACCTGCCTAAAACTTTTGCACAGTACTATATATATATAATGTATAGATTGCTTTCATTTTAAATTCTCAACACAGTTGTATCAAGTCTGCAAGTTCTTGCATGCCTGTTAAAGAGAGACAGTCCGCTGCCACGTTTGTAGCCTACTTTAAATAACTTTACGATTTCAGCTTGAGTGCCTTTAATTAAGATGACACTGGCTGCAACTCTCGTTTGTTATACACAAATAAGCTTACTTGATTTGAAAAACATCATGAACGATACGAGCAACTTCTTACACTACTTGGTTTGATTAAATGAGTAGTACACAACAAAATATGAAAGCTGAACATTAATTTCAACAAAGAACAACTTTTTAATAAAAAAATATAGTAGCCTACTTCAAGAGGAACATTAGCGTGCTATATTATATTAAACCAAAACAATAAAAAAATAATAACGATCTGGTTCTCTCTTGCCTTTAGTATAATTTAATTAATAGAGAATAAAAACATACTAAGATAACAACTTCCTAGCCTAATTAATCATTTTTGAAATCTACCAGCGGCTTCTGTTGCTTGCACATGGGTCAAACCAATGTTCATGTTGGGGTGCATATTTTTTTTTTAATCAATGTCGTCCTTCTGGAGTCCTCTGAATGCCTTTAAATTTGTTTGTTTTTTTAAACAATTTAAATGCAAAACCATAATAAAACATGTATACAGACTTTTTTTATTTATTATTTCTCCTGTGGTTGCCTTTAATTAATTGATGTAGACTACGTGAATGTAAACATCTAACACTAGTACGTACTATACTCAATATTTCAAATAAACGTGTTTGATTTTGAATGTGCGGTTCTTAAGGACATTATTATTGTCATTGCTTGCGCCCTGGCACCTCTTTCTTTACAAATGAAGGACTAGTCAGAACTAAGGACTCGAAGTGACTCCAGCCAGATTGGTGACTTGACTCGCGCAGTTTAGTGACTCGATTCAAGCTTGGCATGTCAAAAACTCGACTCGAGTCTTTACTCCCCAATGACTCGACTCAACTTGAACCCCAATTTTGGTGACTCGTTACAACTCTGCATTTGTGGTTTTAAAAATCACTTCAAAATGAGACCATGTTGTTGACCATCTGAGTTTGCCAATGGTTCTCTGACCTCTGTTGTAGTTATTCTGTCTTTGTTATTTGAAAAGACTAAATCAAGGCATGCTTCCCCTCTAGTCGGTGCCTTGACAAATTGCGTTAGGAAGCAGTCATTTGTCATTTCTACCACTTCAGTTTCATCTGTCGTGCTCCCCACCAGGTTTTCCCATTTTATATGGGATGAGTTAAAACCCTTCATTAATATGGCAGGGGGTTTGGTAGGGGTTAGGTCGGCTGAGGAGTCCTTGGCTCACCGCATACCAGCGACTCCTGTGGTTGGCTGGGCGCCTGCAGGCCTGGCGCCTGCAGGCCGGCCTGTATGCAATTCAGAACTGTATGGTCCTCCGACGCTGTAAGTTCTGGCTATGCCTGCATGGCAGGCTTGCAGAGTGAAAAAAAGTGGATGGCTGACGGCACTCCTTTCGTGCTTCTTCAGATTTGGCGAGTCAGTGATACAGATGCAGGTGTGCTTCACACTTTCCAAACACTGGCCCAACTTGCAGGGTACTGTGGCAAAGTGGTTACCAGCGTGCAGGTGCAGGTGATCAATAAACAGAGAGACAATTATAATCCAGGTGCAATGGTGTTTTTTTTTTATAATCCAATTGCCTGGTGGATTATAATTCCGGAACACTGCAAGACAGAACAAGATTTTGAAGTTGCCTTTAAATTGAAGAAAATCAGTACGTGAATTGAGCGCTAAACCTTTGCTAAATTGATTCTGTTGATTAATTATCTTAAGGCAGCATGATAATACAATAATAGCTTTTAATAAATTAAATAAAGTATCATCATCAATATTTATTTATTTTATTAATAATTTTAAAAATATATATTTTAAAGTTTCTTTATAGTTTCTAATAGTATATTGCCTTCTCCCGCTCAAATCATTAATACTGACCGGGCGGTCACTATTCCTGACACCAGACAGCGTGAACACCTGATCAGTGTTATTATTTAATTGGGAGAGTCAGTGTAAATTAGGGCTATATATTACTAATTAACAGGATTTAAATAGCAACTTTAAAATATTGATAACTGAAATACTAATTTTACAAAATAAAAAAGTATCTCGAATACACATGTTTATTCAAGATGCTTTTTTATTTTGTAAGATTTTGTAAGATTATCACAATGATTCGGTGCTCAATTCACGTGTTTATTTCTTTCGGTTTAAAGGCAACTTAAAAACACTGTCCTGTCCTGTATTCAGGAATTATGGGACCAGGTGGCAACCCTAATTCACACCCACTTTACTTGTTGATTTAAAATCAATTCATTTGTGATTTAGAGGTGAGTTAATTAGGGTCCAAGCTATATTCGCCTGTTTTTTTCGGGTTTTTTTAAAGGTTATTTTAACGTGATTATGGTATGTCAAGTGCATTTACACCACTTCAGCATGATGTAAAGTTACACAGCATATACAAAGTCTCAATTCTAAAATACCATTAAAGCTACGGTTTAAAAAAAAAAAGTACATTGCACATAAAACATGTAGATATACTCTTGTATAACAGACATAGACTTTAATATTGAGTTATCTGTTGGTTCCAGGTAAAGTTAGTGTAAGTAATATTCTAAATGTAACACCTGATACAGAAATCCATCTGCCATGGTTATGATTGCCATTACATGAGAGTAGGTGTTAAAACTTCATGCTGATATTGGAATCAGCTCTCACCAAGATAAGCACTAACTAAGACATAGCTTGTTTTTTGGGGTGGCAGGGACGACTGGAGTGCAGGTCGGCGACCGGGAGATTGCAACAGCCGGCAGAGGTGAGAGCCCTGGAGCCGACGCAGCGATGTTTGCTCCTCCAGGGGGAAAGAAGCAGAAAGCAGGGGGAATCCCAGTGACGTCTGCCAACAGCGATGTCTGAGGTTTCATGGGGAGTGCAGTAGGAGACCAGGCAAACGACTGTGCCTGGTGATGCACTGACCTGGGAAATAGGTCCAGACACAGCAGCAGGGTGTCTAGGAGTATAGGTTGAGGGACCTGACTTGTAGGTGCCAGAATGTGGCACTGCAGTGGTGGTCAGGGCTGTGGTGGAGGTGGTCTCTTTACCTCCTCCCCCTTGACTGCATCCCGTAGCTCCTCCTCGTGCCAAGCAGACGGTACAGCTTCTCCCTCTGGGTGTGCCCCCAGCAGCAGTAGCTCCTGCTCTGACGGCAGCAAGTCTTGCTGTGGTGCAGGCCACTCCATTCTCACCAACACCTACTCAAGTTCCGACACCTCCTGTTCTGGCAACCCCCTCTCTCGTCTCAGTCGTCTTTTGCTCTCCTGTTGTCAGCGTTCGCCTGCAACAACGTTTTAAGTATATCTTCTATTTCCATTATTTTAAAGTTCTATGCTGGGTCCGTAGGGTGCTTTTATACCACTGCCACCATATGTGAAACATCTTCCTTGTGTAAGGCTTGTTTACACCTTTTAAAAGCAGACCTAGACACAGAACAGTACTTTTTATAGCACTTTCGTGCACTTTTTATTATATACAGAAATAAAAGAAACAAAACAAAACAAATAAAAGCCTATCTCCACTTGAGACCAAGACTAAACACAGCTTTTCATAACTGAAGGATTGGGACAGCTAACCGTTTCCCCAACAAAAACAATCTTTACTTTGAACCACACCGGACAGCTAAGCTGTTTACTGGTCACACACATTTACTTAAGGTATAAACACACAATACCTTTTTCTTTGACACACAGTACTCCTTGGCTGAACACACACTATCAGCTGCCTGGCAGTCCTCCCTGGCAGCTTCAAGCTCTGCTTTTATTATCTATGGCTGTTCCCAATTAACACCAATTATCTTATTTGGGATCACCTTAATAAGGCATCCTGCACCACGGGCAGCGCACAAGAAAATGAGGACTGGGAGATGCCAGCCACAGGAGCCAATGTCCCCTGAAAAGAGCCAGACGCAAGACAATGTAGGGTAGACTGCAATTTCTCTGGGTGCGGGGTTCCAGGTCTTCCTTAATTTCCTCAAGCAGGTCGATTATCATGTGGCTCGTGAGCCTGTACCTCTTTATGATTTGGTCTTCTCGCAATTGGAAGAGGGAAATTCTTGTGTGAAAAACCCTTTCCTTTCTTATTCTATTTTGTCTTTGTCCTTGAAGACGATGTCTCCTTCTTGCTCTAATCCCAGCGGCCATAGTTGGAAGACAAATCTCCCACATCACCTTGCCTTTTATATACTGTCTGATTGCGGCAAATTAACGCCTGCTTTTCAGAGTTCTTAAAATAATCAAGCAAATACGAGGACCGCAATTACTGAGTCTTGAACTGGATGTGAGCGGTGATCGGGAACCAGTGGAGAAAGCGGAGCAGTGGAGTAGCGTGGGATAAGCGAGGCAGAGAGAACACCAGATGAGCAGCGGAGTTCTGGATGAGCTTGAGTGGGCGGGTGGCATCAGATCACCCGGGACGGTTATGATTCTTATAAATGGAATGCATTATATATATATATATATATATATATATATATATATATATATATATATATATATATATATATATACTGTATATATTTGAGCTCAAAGAGCCAGCTGCCCAACGTTTCGATATGTTGCACATATCTTTCTCAAGGGAGCCTGTGTTTGAATCAAAACATTGGAGGTATTTATAGGTTTTTGACGGCATGACTACTTGTTATTGTTTACATTCAAATCTATGATTTATTCTTACATGATGTAATGCTGTTCTATATATTGTGACATCATTTTTACTTCTATCTTTGAATCTGTATTAATTCTAATTAACATTACTTTATATAAATTTATATTTTTATTATATCATGCAATGCTGGCTCTGAGGATCAGTCTAGATTTGGCCTCCCCAGCGTATCAGCATGCACAACTTTTGAACAAACTTTGTTTATTTATTTAAATGTTATATATCTATTGAAGTTAATTAGTTCATTCTTTTCTGTTGAGTCCCACTGGCATAATCGTGTTCAGTCTATTTATCCATTTACTTTCTTTTATTCTTCTATATGTCGCATTGTCTAATTTTAGCTGTTCTAATACTACAAACTTTACATAATTTATTTCATGTCCTTGACTGGTGAAGTGCTGTACTATTGGTTCATTCATTTTTTTTATTTCTAATTAATGAAAGGTGGTTCTGAATTTGTTTATATAAAGTAGTTCCAGTCTCTCCAACATATTTGATTTCATCACATTTTTCACAGGCTATTCCATAAACAACATTGCTATTTTTACAGTAGGTATTAGTTTTTAGTGGATATGTGGTGTTCTTATGTTTAATTATATTTTTACTTTTATCTATGTATTTACACACTTTACATCTACTGGTGCACATGTTCGTAGAACCTATTTTGTCAATTATTCTTTTATGTTTACTGTGAACTAAAATATCTCCTAAATTAGCTTCTCTTTTGAATGCTACAACTGGGGCCTTAAGAAATACTTTTTTAATTTTTCTGAATTATGTAGAATCATAAGTGTTTCCAAACTATCTTAGAAATATTGGGCAAAAGTTTAGAGTAAGTCATTATTAATGGGACTCTTTTGACCTTTTTATCTCTAGTTTTAGTATCTAGTAGATCATCTCTTTTAGTTTATCCACTTTTCTTAACTCCGTCTCTATAATTCTTTCTTTGTATCCTCGTCTTTTAAGATTTGTTTTTAATACATTTCTTTGTTTTACATAGTCACTTTCTTTTGAGCATATTCTTCGTATTCTTATTCCTAGACCCTTTGGGATTGCCCTTTTAGTGTGTATCGGATGTGCAGAGGACATGTGTAAATACTGGTGCATGTCAGTAGGTTTACAGAAGAGGTCAGTCTCAATTCAACCTTCTTCAAGTTTTACTATGGTATCTAAAAATTCTATTTCTTTCCTTGTCCATCGAAGGTCCACCTTAATATTACTGTGTATTTCATTTGCTATTTTATGAAATTGGAAGAGAGACTCTTCTCCATGTGTCCAAACCCCAAAAATATCATCTACAAACCGAATGTATTCTAAAGGTTCTCTTTCCGATTTTCTAAGTAATTGTTCTTCCCATTTTCCCATGTATGTACTGGCAAAATGCATTCCTAATTTAGATCCTATTGCTGTACCATTGTTTTGTTTGTAATTCTTATCAACAAATGTAAAATAACTGTTTTCTAAAACTACGTTGATCATGTTCAGTACTTCTGCTGTTGGTATTGATTTATCTAGTCTATTATCTAGTGCTTTTTGACAAGCTTCTAAAGTTTCTTTACGACGGACACTTGGGTACAAGGATTTTACATCCATGCAAAATAAAATTTTATTCTCTGGAAGGTTGTGTTTTATTGATTCAAATCTTTTTAAAAATTGTGTTGTATCCTTAACTTAGCTTGGTAATTTCTCAACGTGCGACCTAAGTTGTTTTTCTGCTATTTCAGCTATTATGTGTGTTGGATTATCAATTGTGCTGACTATCATTCGCATCGGGTGATTTTCTTTGTGCATTTTAGGATTTCCTCTTGCTAGGCCTGTTCTTGCATTATGTGGCTGCATGTATTTTTTTAATTCTTTTGATATAATTCCTTTATTGTATAGTCTCTCCGCAATTTCCTTAACCTCTTTTGCTGATTTATTGATCTTATTGCTTTTAACTTCTTCATATGTATCTGTATTATTTAATTCACATTCTACAGATTTCATATAGTCATCTGTGTTCATTATCACTATTCCTGAGCCTTTATCTGCTGGTCTTATCATTATATCATCATATATTGTAAGACAGCAGGGAGGGGGTTAAAATCCTCCCTGCATAAAACATGTGCATATGCCCCAGTGGCTAATTGTTTTATTGTTTATTATCTCCTGCACCCGGTGGTGATTAAAAATTAGAACCGGGTGCAGGTTATTTAAGACGTGCAGCCAGTCTGCACAAGGCAGCTGCTGAGTAGAAGGCAGATAGTGTGCTCTGTCTTAGAAGATAAGTACTGTATTAAACCTGTGTGGTTTTTGTTTTGTGTTTTGTGACAGGTAAACGGCTTAGCCGTCCTGCAAGCTAGTCAGGGACTTACCTGTGTAGTCAGTGCTCCAAAAAGGTGTTTGTTTCTGTTTTACTTTGTTTTATTTTTGTTAATTAAAAATAGTGTGACGAGAATATCCATTTCTGTGTCCTGGGTCGATTTTTAAAGGGGCAACGAATCCGAGAGTGGTGCAATCTTTTACAATATATATATAGTAAGAAAGTGTAGTCTGGGGAGAAAACAGGACTACACCTCCCAGAAGGACATAGGCTGACAAACCCTAATTTCATTGTTAATTTTTGTTCATTATTACCTGCACCTGGCTATCATTATAAATTAGAGCCAGGTGCAGGGTACTTAAGGAGAGCAGTCAGTCTGCTCAGGGCTGCTGCTGTGTGAAGAGCCCGACTGTGCGTCGTTAAAAGGAAAAAAAGATACTGTGTGTACGATTTTGGCTGTTTTGGCTGTGTTTTTTTTGTAAGGATGGGAAAACAACTTAGCTGTCCCGTGTTAGACAGGGTGTTCCTGAAATTTAGTTAGCACTCCAAAGTGGAGCTAGGTTTTTGTTTATATTTGTTTATTTTTGTGTGTGTTTACATAATAAAAGAAAATTAGCGCAACCGTGCTGTAAAAATTCAAGTTCCTGTGTTTGGGTCAATTTTTAAAGGGGAAAGAGCCTGAAAGAGCCTGTGTGGTGAGCGTCTCCCTTACATATATATATATATATATATATATATATATATATATATATATATATATATATATATATATATTACACATGGGTGAAGGCTATATTTGCATCCTGAGCCATTCAAAACAAAAGGCATAATACCACAGTAGACAAAAAGTGATAATTCCTTTAGAGGAAAATATACTTGAACTTTGACCCATTCGACTCCTGGAGACCATCACTTTCAATTCAAACATAAAATGTCTCGTTTTCAATCACTCGACAACACCCACAGGACAGAAATGTTCATTATTGATCAACAAAATGAGAATACGTTTAAAAAACAATATGTAGAGCTGGTACTTTCGTATCTCAGAGAAACTGGAGAGGAAACGGGAAATTAAAACAAGGCAAAGGTAATCATCCACATAAAACTGAAGCACTTACGTATAACGACATAGAACGTCTGTACAGCACTGAAACTAAGTTTAAAAAAACCCAACTATGCTGCTGAACCTTGTGATGCTAATCGTTAATATTAGCATCACAAGGGTATCCATGTATTATAAAAAATAATAGATGGGCCTCTTCAGTGAGTTACAGGAAAACAATTCCATCTTGGGTTTCTGTGACAGTTTATAAATTACTTGACCTTCGGTCTCGTAATTTATGGCATCACAGAAACCCTAGATTTATTTTCCTGTAACTCATTGAAGAGAGAGAGAGAGAGAGAGAGAGAGAGAGAGAGAGAGAAACACAGTATAACCTGTTATATGAGTCACATGCTTTCATAGAGACAAACATTCCATCAATGCTTTCTGGTGACTTATAAACCACAAGTTTAGAATACAAGTTTATAATTCTATCTTGACTGTTTCAATTGTTATTTAAATAGAGAAAAGAGAAGTTGTTTCTTGATAATGGTTTTAATGATCTAAACAGTGGCAGATCTAAATACCACTGCTCCATGTAACAGCTGTGTACCTTCTGGGATCATTTATTGACCCAAAAAATACAGTGAACTGAGGTCCATGAAAAATCAGGCTTGGGGTGGTATTAAGATGCTCAACTGATTAGATCATTAAAGTAAACCCCACTTTCTTTAATGCTTTGCAGTAGCAATCTTTACTTTGTAATTAAATTAAAAAAATACATTAATAAAATGAATCCATATAACATGAAGTCACAAGGACTCTCAGAGGTTTCTCCCAATTTGGGTGTTTTTCTTTCCAATTTTCCCTTAGGAAAGTGTTTGAAATACAAGGATTTATGGATTTATACTCACTGATGCATGTCCTTGTTCATCATTAACTCCTGATATAGCTTACTATGTATTCAAAATGTGGATGTTTTGAAGAAATCTTTCTCATGCATCAGAACTGTTAGGACACAAGTGGGGACCCCTGTTTCTACAGAACGGTCTTCTTATTAACCTTGTTATTAACCTTTTACACATACAGATTCCTATTCAATTGATCGTATGGATTGATGTCAGTGTTAGGCAGCATTTTTAATACTGGGATAACAATGATTTAACTCTGCAGTCTTTTCATCATATGCAGTTGTTTTTAGTGATTTGCTGTATTTACACTGATGTAAATGGTCAATTAACAGTGTGTATGTAATTTGCTTGTTTAATGTAGGCTGATTGTTACATTTCTAATTTTACTGTTGGTTATGCGCACATTTAACACAATAAACTACACATGTTTTACCATACTGGCCTCCAACGTTCATCTAGTTTTATTTCTTAAATGTCTTCTATTTTGTTTGTGATTTTGGGAAGTAATATTTTTTTTTCCCAAACATTCTTAATTCAGTAATTGTATACAGTATGAAAGTTATCACAAACATATTTCAAAGTTTGCATCAGTTTGAACCATAAATGTAGCAATTACTTATAACTTCCCCCAAAAGTTTTATACATGTGTAAGAGACGATTTAAACAGCAGTCAACGTTTCTAAGCAATCAAGATGCAGAGCACAGCCGAGGGTGAGGAGGAGCCGGAGACCACAGCGGAGAAGGACAGTGCTGCTCGGGCGTCAGAACAAACAGTCCATAACAAAGAGCGAATGAATCAAATGTTAGAAAGGGGTGAGTTACATGGATATTTACAAAATATTTTTTAAGATTTGTGGTATCAAATTTACAAATTCATGACAATGTCGCTGTTTGATGTTATTCAATAGCTTATATCGTCTTGATGGGCTGGGACAAACTGTTTACCCTGTTTCAAATCTTTACAACCACATTCAATTGTTTTACTTGGATGGATATATTATTTTACTTGTATGGTTAAAATATGGATGTGGGCCAGTTCTTATTGACTGCAAAGTTCCTAAATTTAGTCTTGACTCAATGACTTACTACAGTATATGCCAAATCAATGCAGTCCTGAAAATAACATTTGTCATATGCTAAAGAAAATAATTTCCACAAAATGTCTATCTCTTCCTGCCAAGCTTAACAAAAAATGTATTTGCATTACAAGGAATAATGTGGCCACAACATACATGTACAGTTGACATCACCTGCTTAAAAAATCATGCCAGAGGTACCTTTTGAAATTCACTTCAGCTGCAAAGTCAATTCAAAATGGTGACATCACAATCGGCCACCTACCTTAGCCACTTTACGGTTTCAACTCTGGAATGCAACTCTCTGTGTATGGGTTATAGCAATACTTGCAGCGTGTAAACAGACCTGTGTCGATATTTCCCTCAAGTTTGGCATCCTATAACCTAGTGTATCATACCATTAGGATTATAACAACAGCAAACTAACTTCAGACATCATCATGTACAGTACATGCAACTTATCTATGTGATTCACCATGCTTCACTATGAACAGACTTTTCTATACTTTATTGGGATATAATGTAGAAAACTTTAAAAGGTTTCTGTCGATTCTCCCTTTTTAAGGGCTTTACTTTTGGAAGTGTTTATCAAACCATACATTAATTCATGACAATCCAATTCCAAGCTCATACAAAAAGGAAAAAAACTACAGTGTGTAAAGAAATCCATAACATGTCCTATAACATTAATCATATAGTGTATTAAATTAACAGGTCATACAACCACTGTTAACTTTAATAAGCTATAAGATAATAGATGGATATCACATCTTGCTCCAAGCTAACAGCTCATGTGTCAATTAGACTAGAAAATAAGAGATTGACCTCTTGTTTATTCTCATCTGCATGTTAATTCTGTTGCTACAAACAAGTGGATATACTGCTACCTAGTGTGTCTAAGTTTTCAGTCAATATTCTGAGTAAAAAATGTTTAACAAAGGACATCAAGGTAGTACTTTCATCATACTTGTATCAGGCAGATTTCCAGTCTTTTCGGTATGTCTGGTCTGGTGTTTGTTTGAAAAGCTATATCAGACTGACTATATCAAGCTGAGGCCTGTTTGTTCCCATGATATACCCAACAGTTAAAAGCTGTCACTTTACCTTGAGCCCATTCTCAAAGTGTCAGTTGGATACTATTTCAATTGAGTAACTCAGCTACTCCAGTTTCGCACTTCTGAGCAGCCAGATGGTGGGGAATTATAAGGAAATTATCTTTGTTTTTATAAATAAGATGTTTGACAATTGTGGAGGTGATCTTCATGAAATATGTTGCCATGTAGAATAATAAAGTATATTTTATGAATATAAAACCAATATTTTCAAAATATTGTATATGGTAATTATGTCCATATTTTACACTGCATTGAAATGCAGGTTTTAAACCAGATAAAAAACAATGATAAGTGGTTGTTTTCAGAGTTTAATATATTACATATGTTGATTTGTATAAAGATTTACAATAATTTTTAGAAAGCAAACAGTCATAGTAAACATAATAGGGTACTGGTAATGAAAACAATATACCCGTAATACATTTTCTACTGGAAACCTTGTACATTTGTGTTGAAGATGTGGGTTGTTATCACACTTTAACCAGGCCGTTTATAAAGCTTGTCATTCATCAGCTTTTAATATGAAAGGGCCATTAAACATTATCATGAAATACAGGAAGCATACATTTTTCCATGACCCAAAAGTGTACTCAAAATTAATTACATTTCTAATTCTATATCCACATAGCCACCATATTTCAGTACCTTATTATAGCACTAGAATAAATTAAAATAAAAATGGCTGTCCTCAGGCTATGTATCTAGATATATATGATCACAAATTAAACTAAACATCAATGGGACTTCACTCACACAGCACACAGACCAAAATGAGTGATCCAGTCTTTATCACTTATGCATAGGATCCTGAACCACTGACAACAGCAACAACGACCAGCTCGAAAAGTGTGCGTGTCTGATTTGACGTATAAACTGAGCAGTAAAAATTGATTCTATTAGTTTTAAACTGTATAACCCAGGGCCTTTTGAAACATTACGTATATTATTCAATAAAAATGAATAAAAAAACAGATATAAATCACTTACCTTGAATGCCAGTTAAAACTGCATAGCCTATATATGGTGATTTCAGTTTCGACATCTTAACAAAAACTAGTACGTTGATTGCTTCTACCACAGACATGTTGGGTGTATTGCAATAAACTAAAAGTAGCTTACTAACTGGGGATGATCGTCTGGTTAGTATGTAGGACAATACTAATGATAATCAGACATGATAATCTGAAAATCGCCTCCCAGGTTGGGTTTAAGATGTTCTCATTTGTAACAAACACAATGTATAAGTCATCTGCCCCTAGAGGAATGGAATACAAGGTATTAGGTTAGTGATTCTTTAGACGAAGTGCTGTACTAACTTGTTACTCATATGAATAGAACCCATTGATGTGTATTTTCATCGTAGTGAACAAAGCGTTTTTTTTTAAATTAATAAAGAATTGAATTAACATAATTCTGAATGTGTTAATTAAAAAGTACATTGCCATTTATTTAGATGCTGTCCATTGTAATTGTTGATACTTAAAAAAAGGTCTATTGAATTAAAAGGTTTCACATAATTAAATGATTTTTTGCAAAAAGCCTGTCTTAAAGATTTAATTGACTAGTATAAAAAAGAAGCATAGTTATACAATTAGACAACTGGACAATAGTTTCTCTAATTTTTGCTAACAATTGTTTTCAGCTTCAGGTATTGAATATCTTCATATTGAGTGTTATAGAAATGTAATTGACACCAATATCTCTCTGTCTTCAGTGCTGAAAGGGAAATGTAATATCTTATTTTAAAATGTTTTATTTAAAAACATACAGTAAAATGTGCCTATTAATTTTCACACGGAGTGTACTATTATAATTATACACATATATAGAATGAATGCAAGGAAATGCCTAAAATAACAGCGCTTTAAAATTGAAAAATACTCTACAATAATGCAGCACTCCTCTTCTTCTCCTGTCCCCACCACACTCACTGTGCATGCTATTACCCATACACAAGGTAGAACTGATCAGTTTAACCCTCAGGTCTGTACTAAAGATGGGGATCAGCTTATCACACACTTTGTTTCCTGTATTTTTTTGTTGCAAGATAGTACGGAGCTGGGGATGATCTACAGATAGTACTGTACTAGCTAGTACTCAACTTAGTACAGAACGAAGGACTACATTCTCATGTTCATTGCAATTGACCCATTATTTCTTGCAGCTTTTTTTTAAATTACTCTAAATACAATAAATGACACAGATGTTGTCCCTTTCTAAAATATTAAAACTCAATTTTGCCCACTGCTTCTAATGTCTGAAGTGAACCCACCTTACTGTACCAGTTATGCAGAGTGTGCTGAAAAGCCTTGCCAGAACATGGGTTAGGTAAGGGTGCAGTGGCAGCCTTACCTGACAATTTCCCGTCTTTTTCGGAATTGTCAGCTCTTACCGTCAAGTAAAACGTAGTTTGTTGGGCAGTTTAAAAAAATGAGAAAAACCACAAAGGAAGTGATTTCTATTATTTAGAATTGTTTTATTGAAAGATATAAATTAGAGATTCAGCTTTATAATAAAACAACAAATTATTACATAACATGCATAAAATGAAAAATAACATGCAAAAACTAATTTCATACTTTGACAAAATTATTTGGGCAATCAACATATTTCGTATGAAACCCATTCATTGCTAATTTTATCATGATTGAAAACCAACACGTGATGATAATTATAGAATAAATAAATACATAATCATCAAGTGCTGAAAAATAAATTGGAAATTTGTGAAAGCAACAAAAATGGTTAAAAGTAAAGAGAACAGCAACAATCTCAAAAAGGCAATGAAAAAGGAGCAGCCTGGCAAAATCCTCGGATTACTGCAAAAGATTTGACACAAGAATTTAGAGAAGATGGTTTAGAAATTCACGAGCTAACAATTCAACGATACCTTAACAGTAGAACTGCCACGGTAATCATTTTGACGTGTTTGGATTTAAAATGTAAACGAATCTGCGTTTGTGAATGCAATGCGGTTGTCGTTTTTTTCTTTCATTATTTTCTTTCTTGCTTTTCTTTTTAACAGACGACCGCATTGCATTGACAGTACGCAGATTCGTTTACATTTTAAATCTCATTAATCCCGCGGCGGTTCTAGTGTTAACAAGATGAATGTTCATGGGCGAAAATCAAGACACAAATCTTAGTTAAAAACAATACACAAAAGAAAGCAATTGGAGTTTTCCATTGAATACTTGAAGAAGCCTGATGATTTTTTCAACCAAATTTCATGGTCAGAGGAATCCAAAACTTTTTTTCACCAAGAAAGCAACAATATGTATGGAGGAAGAGAGGAGAATAATTTTTCAAGCAGAAGGAAAACAGGGTTAACCGTGAAATTTTCAAAGAATGTTTGAATATTTTTAACAGAGAAAAAATAAATAACCGCTAATTTCATATTAAAATATGTTTTGCTTTGTTAACTTTATAAATGTGGTGAAATGTTGTATTTACTAGTAACAGGCTTAACCAAAATTCTTATCATCATTTTTAATTAAATTCCTGAACAAATATGACGTATTGATTTGCTCTTTGAAAGCAGATTGCTATTGTTTGTATGACAATTACCAAATGAATGACTTTATTATACAGAATGTTAGCTTTAATATGGAGAATATGTGGTTGTTACCATTAACCACACATCTATCTCCATGTGAACAATACAACTATTGTCTACTTTTTTTAAACAAGAACATTATAAAAAGCTTGACACTTCTTTTGCAATAACATTTGAAATTCCTATTAAATAAATCTAGATGTGTATTACAGTAACAAATTCATCTTGTGACCAGTACAAGATGCATCTGTGAATGAGCTCTCCTATGCCAAACAGTAAAACAAACAAAAATAAATTAATTAATTAAAAAGTTAAATAGTAAGCTACTCAATAACTTTGGAACATGTCCCATAAAAGTTTCAAAAATGTGTTTGATTTAAAAAAAAAATGAGTAGGAGGAAACAAAAAATGAAACAAGCCATGGATATAAACAAATGTTTGTACATTGTCTGGCTACTAAAATAAGTTACGCAAGTTTTAACATTTACAGTAAAATATTGTATTTCTTACGTGTGTGCAATCCTCAGTAACAGATGACAAACTAAAAAAGAATTTTGGATCCAATCCTATGTGCGTCAAAGGTTTGTCTTGCAAACTTTAAAATGTTCTGTGTTTGTATCAGTCTTAAATGCTTCTGGGTTGAGAATTTTATTATTGCTAATTACATAGTCTAGGTTGAGCCTAAACTGACACGTGTTTGGCTGCACAACTTCAAAATGCTCAATCAAAATTTAGGTAAACAGATAACAAATGTTTGGCTAAGAGACATGTTATAGCCTACCGGTAAACTGTACTGTCGCTAAGAGAGTTTTTGCTTTTTTCAGCACCAGAAAAACAAAATATTAATAAAATGTACGCTATAGTAAGGTTTCACAGACGCGGATTAGCGCTGAGCTTGGATTACCTAATGATACCAATAAAATAGTCATTAATCAGAGTGAATCCAGCCTGTTTTTCATAATTCTAGGGCTATAGTTGTCACATGTTGTTAGGAATCAGCCAGAAGTCCCTAGCTTACAAATATGAAGCTGCAAATTTGTCTATGAATATTAAAGCATCTGTAGTAAGATGAAAATAAATGTTCTCTCTTGGTAAAGACTTCTAAAATGTTTTTGTATTCCTACATATTTTACATTGTTTTATGCTTGGTACACGATCAGCTTTTAACTTCATTTTTACATTATCAATGTAGAAATAGTGTAGACACACAACCACAGCAATCAGAAATACTGCAAAAAAAAAAAAAAAATACGACTGTGTCAGCAGAGACAGCAGGAAAGAGTTTCATTTTGTTTAAATCTGTTTCTGATATCGGAGAGTGCTGGTGGGCTGTATCTTTGCCAGATTTTCTGTAATTCTTCGCGACAGACATGAAAACTTTGTTGGATGATTTAAACTCCGTTTCAGATATTATGTTGACATTTCTACCCACAGAAACACTATTCAGATAGCGATTTATGCCAACACTCAAACCCCAAAAACTTGAAATGCTGTATTAATTCATAAAAATACCTTAGTACTTTATTTAATTGAACGCTTGCTTCAACCAGCCATTAAAAACATGTATTATTATTAAGGCATAATGATATTAATAGATCAGTTAAGTGAGTTGGTCTATGATGTCAGAGCCGTGCAGTAAAACAAGTATTACTGCATGGTCATGTGATTTTGTTCAGCCAATCACAGCACGTCATTTATCCAAGCCATTTTATAATAAACAATAATATCGCCCTTAACTTCCTAAACCTATAAATAACAAGAATATAATTGAAGTTGCAAGCAACTTGACGGCTTCCAAGGCATTTTTGTTCCTATCTGTGTTCCAGCAGTTATAAGCCACTTTTGCATTTGGCCTTATGGTCACAGTCAAAGACGTTTTTTGATAGAGCATATATGGGTTCTTATATGTGTTCCATAATAACCATGACCCTATCTGCACCATCTAAGGAGTTATAAGCTAGTTTTGCATTTGACCGTAGGGAGAGGTCAAAGGTCACGGGGGAGGCAATTTTTGAATAGAGCACATGTGGGTTTGTATATGTGTTCCATAGTAACCATTACCCTATCTGCACTATATAAGGAGTTATAAGCTAGTTTTGCATTTTACCTTATGGAGAGGTCAAAGTCACGGTCAAGTTAATTTTTGAATAGAGCATATATGGGTTCATTTGTGTATTCTATGGTAACTATGGCACCCTTCTAAATTCTCAAAGGAGTTCTAAACAAGTTTTGCATTTGAGCTTTAGCAAGGTAATATGTGCAAATATGTGCAATTTGACCATAGCTGAAATTTAATTGGCTCACGAAGGCCATGTTTTTTTATGTAGCGAGTTGCTTTGCACAAACTTGATAGACAACCTTGCCAAGGCTATGTATGCAAAGTTTTGCTTAAATCGGCATAACGGTTTCAGAGAAAAAGACGTTTGAATATTTTTTGACAAATCCAATATGGCTGCCAAACCATGTGACTAATCGACTTGTGTTGAACAAATCTAAATATAGGCCATAAGACTAGTATGAGCCCCAAGTTCCACATCTGTACCAAAAGAGGTTTTGGAGAAGAAGATTTTGTTAAATTGGCCAATATTTGCAAAAAATCCAATATGGCTGCCAAACCATGTGACCTATGACTTTGTTTTCGCCTTGCCAAGGCTATGTATGCAAAGTTTCGCTTCAATCGACATAACCGTTTCAGAGAAGAAGACATTTGAATATTTTTGACAAATCCAATATGGCCGCCAGACCATGTGACCAATCAACTTCTCTTGAACAACCGTAAATCTAGGCCATGAGGGTAGTCTATTGCACCAAGTTTCACATCTCTGCGATAAGCAGATTTGGACAAGAAGATTTTTTAAAATTGACCAAAAGTCTCAAGATATCCAATATAGCCACTACACCATGTGACCTATGACCATTTTCGCTCTGACATAACTTCCCTTAGGTGCCTACCACCCTACTAAGTTTTGTGAGTTTCCGTGCAACAGTGTTGATTTTAGAGCCATTTGAAAAAGAGCGAAGACAAAAAAAAAATCCTAACAGAAACAATAGGCATCACACAATACTCATTTTCTAATATGACTGCTCTTTTATCTTTTTTGTCTTTTTTACTGGACTGGGTGATGGTTTCAATGTTGTTCTAATCAGTATGTTGCATATACCAACAACCTAGACCTATTATTTTACATTTATCTACATTGAACAGTATTTAAAACAATATTAGTGTTAGTCATCATCTAATCCATGTATTACATTATTTGTGTACAAAGCTCAAATTATTTTGGTATTTGGATAACAGTTAACACTATGACCCCATTGTGTTGTATACCTTAAAGGTACATCAGCACTACATGAAAAATAAAACATGAACTATCCCACCTTGCTGTTCCGAATGTATTTGTTCATTGTATAATAATCCGTATGCGCCCAAACATCTGCATAATGCCACACTGCTATGTCCAAAATCACTGTTCTCGAGCATCTCTTCTGAGCCAAAAAACATGACTTTCGCATGTACCCTCACATGTACTCGGAAACGTACCGCTGCATGCCAAGTGAAGTGTTGTATTAGCTATATTAGCTCCGTGTGGAAACACACTAGTCTGTGTGACAAACATGGTCCGTCTAATTTTCCATAATGAAGGAACTTGTACCTGCTTTCGTTTTGTGTAGTAGACATCTTTCACACTGTACATGTTTCCTTCGCTTGTTGTATTTTTATGTATTATTATAATTAATGTTGCATTCAATTAAAAAAAAAACACCTCTGTGCTGTGTAAGTGGTTGCTGGGAAAAGAAAACCCAAGACGGAACTGATCTCATTTCCAAATAATGAAGTGACTTACCCACAATTATAGCAGCACTGTGTTATTTCAATATACGTCCCCAAAGTCTTAGATATAGCTCCAGCTGATTCGGAATGTTTGCATAATGGACACGTATCAAATAAACTAGCTAATGAGATTTGGAAATGATGCATTTCCTTTCGGAATGAGGATGATCCGACCTAAATAAATATTGCAAAGTCGAATTCGGCCACAAATTCCATCTCCCTATCAGTTTCTGAACAATCTGATGTTGAAATATTGTCTGGCATTATTTTGGACGTGCCCTGTGTACAGTTCACACTGTGTTGCTGAGGAAAATTTGAATTTGGTTAGTATCCTGGATTTTCTGTACAAACAGTATCTTTATCTACCCATACCCTTTTTAAATCTGCTTCTTATTACATGTTTGTAATACTGCTACTATTACAGGTACAATGACTACATATAGTATCTACACCATCATTCGATAAGTATGCTGTTTCTTACGTATTTGACCATTACGAGATGAAATCTCTTGTAGATATCGCTCACATCAAAAGGTACGCACAATTATTATATATGCTCAAACATTGGTGGTGCTGGGCCCACTTTCCAGAATATTGGTGGAGGACGGGCTCCGTGGGCCCATATAACCTGGCACCTAAAATTAAACTAATGATGATAAACTGAATAAAACAGATGCAAAATCAGAAGAAAATAACATGTTTGTTGTGGTCTAGACGAAGCATGAACCTGGAATAAGCTGTGAACCGGGTGAAGCTGCAAAAGAACTGTGCCTAAGTAAAAGTGATGGCATGGGCACCCTCAACCAAAAACAACTTCATAGTAATTTGAGGAAGACCGGGCTTACTGACCAGTTCCAAAAATTAGTGAAAAAAACAACATTGCAAAACAAGAATTTTGCAGATGTTTTTTTGGAGACTGGCGGTGGGTCCTCATGTAGCCAATGTAAATGTATTTTGAAGTGTCACTTTTTGTCACAAGAAAAGAAAAAAAAAATACAAAAGTACTAAAGTATCAGTGTATCAACTCACATTAAACTAGCAATTCAGCCAAGTTTTTGACACAGTAGGATTTAACCTACTGTCTCACCTTTTCTGTTCAATCTGAGGACCTCAAAGAACAACAAAAAAACAAACAGATATCTGGATTTTGGAATTTAGGAAGGATAAATAAATAACCTGGGCTGAGGTAGAACCCAACAGACCTACAGTATTTATGCCTCCAATGGGTTGCTGCAACAAATAGACAAGACAACATTCCACTGTTTTTTCAGACAAGTTCTGAATCTCTAGGGGAGCTAATTAGGATATTCAGTAAACAACTGGATGAGCTGATGATGAGTTGAGTGCTTCCTTCTCTCAGTCATGCTGCACTGGACTTTCGTGGACCCTGGAGGTCTTTGTTGATATTTCTTTGATAAAAGGTTTGGGAATACAGCACCAACATTTCATTCTTGACTATCGTTAGAGCTCTCACCTTTGGCTCGGGATGCTTAACTCTAGTCGTGGTCAACTACCAAATGGCAGAGTATTATTTTGTAAATACTGTATGTATGTTTTGCATTTTTATTGCCTGTAATTTATACTTTTATATCTTGTTTAATTTTCTGTAAGTCACTTTGGGTAAAAGCATCTGCTAAATAATAATAATAATAATAATAATAATAATAATAATAATAATAATATTATTATTATTATTATTATTATTATTATTATTATTATTATTATTATTATTATTTCATCAGCTACAGTATAACCACTTTCAAATTATTTTATTCCTCACTTGAAAATCAGACCCTTGAATCTTTCATCCTTTTCTGTCCAACTGTTGCATTTGCAGAAATATGAATGCATTTATTGTTTTGTATCTTTTTGAGTGGTTGTGAAACAGCAATCAAAAGCCATGAGCAGTAAACCCGGGTTCTAGCTCAATATCACCTCAATATCAAAGTGATTTCTTAATGCAATCTTGAACAATTTATAGATGTGTTACATGTGAAAGAAACTGGTGTAGGTCATGCCGAAAGTATCGTTTAGACACTAATGACAATGTTTGTAACTTGATATTTTATGATTTGGTGTTTGAAGCTATGGGTGTTCTATTATTAGTAGACATGTGAAGTTGAGTCCATGATGCCATTCAATATAGGAATAGTATTAATTTATCAAAGGGTAGATGCTCATTAGGGGTACCACAGTAACCCAATGTAAAACACAAGACTATTATTTCAGTATAAATGGGCAGTCACCGTTTATAAAGCATAATCCATATAGTAGGCAATACAGACTTCTCTCATGTTAAAGACTATGAAATGTGTGTACTTGCAAAGGTGCGAAGGGTGGGTCACCTAATACACTGGAGAGGGGACCCTGGAAAGTTTCAAAGGGGAAACAAAATGACACCTCTGACTGATTAAAGCACGTACTAGAGCTTCACCTTCCCGAAACCGCTGTCTTTACCTGATGGATTAATGTGCTGTTACCATTTGCCATGACAACCTGCTACAAATAAAGCAAACAAAGGCCTCACTGCATCTGGTTTTAACCCAAGGAAAAAAATGTGTGAACTTGTTTTTATTCTGGACAACCTATTCGACTATGGCTTGTCTTAAATGAGAACAGTGATTTTGAATATAGCAGTGTGGCATTATGCAGATGTTTGGGTGCATACAGATTACTATACAATGACCATCTTAACACAGGCACTGTTACAAAAGTAGATTGCAAGAGCACTTAATGACCTGCTAATGCCAATTCAAAGCAATTGAATAGAACAGCTCTAAAATAAATGGAGCGTTAAAATAAACACAACAAATCATACCTGCACATAAACAGAATCTCTTAATCATCCTTCTCATGAAAATATAAATTATTTTTAAAAATGGCTATTTAAACTTGCATCATTTATCCTTTTATCTCTTAAAATCAAAATAAGTTCTTCACTATGTGTTGCAACTCTTGACCATTGAATCCGATGTCTCTGAGAAACCGGGTTGTGGTGTGTGCCACAAATCCTCGACAACCCACCTGGATAAACCTGGACTCTCCATCCTCACTGTTCCACTTCAGCAGCCAGTTGAGCGTACCAAAGTTTCTTCCTTTCATACGCCTCATCCACAGCATCCTCCCATGGCACTGTTAACTCTACCAGGTGAACAAGGCATGCTGATCCAGACCACAAGTCAATATCAGGTTGAAGGTTAGTGGTGGCAAGCTCAGGTGGGAAAATAAGCCATTGTCCAACATCTGCCGGCATTTTCCAGTAGCATCTTCTAGTTGTCCGAGACGAGTTTTGGTTTTAATACTTTTTCTTGGAGGTTGCCCCCCTGGACGGAGGAATGTTGTTCTTCGTGTGTCATATATTGCTGGCATTGGTGGCAACCTGTTGGTCATGCTGCGCTTCTCTTCCAATGCTAATGCCAAACATCACAGCACCTGGTCATGACGCCAAGTAAACCGTCCTTGGCTAAGACCCACCTTACATCCTGTCAAAATGTGCCTTAATGTAGCTAGCGATGAACACAAAGGACACCACGGATCCTCTCCTACCCATAGATTAAGGTTTTGTGGTGATGGGAGAACATCATATGTTGACCTGATAAGGAAACTGGTCCTGCTCTGTTCCATTGTCCATAGATCTCACCAGCCGATCTTGCATTGTTCCACCCTCTCCCACCTCGTCCATCCTCCCTGCTTAGCCTGGGAAACTGCCTTTACTCACCTCATCCTTTTCTCCTGCTTTTGCACCTCGTTGACTACCAACTTCCTCTGTTGAGCTGGGGCTGCTTTGTGTCATGTAGGAGGAGCTGAACTGAGACCAAGGCCTCCTTTTCCATGCTGTACTAGCCCCATGATATCACTGATACGAAGGGCAGCCGTTGCATCTTCAACAGCTTCCTTTGCTGCCCACTTTCTTCCAGTTCAACACAGGTGCTCCTTCCCTCACACATTCATCATGTGACGCTACCAATTTCATTTCCAATTGAACCTTGGCACACTTAAAAATCCTTGGTTAGAGCTGAGACTGGCAGCTGCAGTATTCCTTTGCTGAGGCAGTGTGGAACTCCTGAACATTTCCTGACGTATGAACTGATTAACGCTTCCAGCTTCTCTACTGTTGGCAAGGAAACCTCATACACAGTGAGTGGCCACAGAAGTCTTGGCAGTAGACCAAACTGAAAGCACCAAAGTTTAAGTTCAGGCACTAATTTAGTAGGGGAACCCTCTTAATTAGTAATGTGACAGTGCGCTCCCAGGCTACTTAATGTACTCCTACAATCTCCTTCAATCACGCTGCCTATAAGCACACATGTAGACCCTAAAGGGGGTACCCCATCTGACATGTTACAATATGCAAGCTTAGTTGAGTTTGATTGTGGCCACATTGCTTGACTAAGCTGATTATTTATATCGGACAGCTGCAAAATAGAATACTCTGGTATTTATATATTTATAGCTGCAGATTACTTTGAGAACATGATTATCCCCATCTAGTAGTTCCTTGTTGGCACACTAGCCAGACGTCAAACATTTTCACGGTTCTGTTATCTACGTTAGTGAATGTAATGGTTAAATAGGCAACTTCACATGGATTGCTGTAGACAACATACAGCTGTGCATTGTGTTATTATTTTCTTTTAATCTTTTTCTGTCAGTGTTATGCAAACCACGTGGACTGTAGAGTATATACTGCTTAGATAAGTTTGTTTGTTGGCCATAAAATGATTAAAAGCAAACATTTGAAAAGGGAACAATAGTGGGTGACCAACTATTCAGAGCTTTCAAATCCCAAACAACTTCACTGTGCCTGGGAAATTAAGGAAGAATGGGTAAGAAAGGTGCAATCAATATGCACATTCACCCAAATGCAGGTTTTTGTGCAAGCAGTACTGACCAGAACAGTGAATGGAGACGTACACATGTTTGATTGATCACATCCTGCAGATTGTGTCTTGTACATTTCAAAACTAGCAAGAAACTACTTCTCTTAGAACAAACAGAACTGCTCTGTATCGGTATGACACTATTTCTTGCTAGTTTTATAGTGATTTAATCCTCCAAGAAAATTAGGTTTTGCCTTTGCACGTGCTTCAAAATAGGGTCTGTGGTGTTTTAAAGATTTTGTTTGTAAGGTTTTACTTAAATTCCTAAATACTGTATGATAAATTTTATTTTGTTTTTCTGCAAAAGTATCATATGTAGTCTATTCAACATACATACTGTCCTTTCATGGTTTTGGCAATTTAATGCAAATAGCAGTTAAAACCACACTTTATTTTATTTTTGTTTTGATTTTTTCAAGATATACTGCAACTAAATTTTGACATTGAAAAGTTCAGAGCTGGTGGTTTACTGGTTTGCAGATGGCTGTGCTGGTTCAGGAGACATGGTGCTGGTTGAGGAGCTGGTTAAACTATTCCAGGAAATTATAGGTCCATTAAAAGCCCACTCACTGTAAAGTCAAATGTTTGGTGTCTTTACTAATACATTACTCTCTTCTTGTGGAGTCTAGTTTAGATTAGGTCAAATTTGAGGAAGTCCAGTTCCAACAATGAACTAGACTTGTGATTGAAACTCAAGATGTAAATTACAATGTCATTTACTTCGGGAGGAACTTTACACCCTGGGTTTGAATATATAATTTTCAGCACCTTTTCAAAATTGCTCAAATGTCTGTATTAGTACACCATAAGCACTAATTTAAAAGGTCTACTGAATTAGTAGATTGTAATTCAAACAGGTACAGCTGATAGATGTTTGTTTTTAATCATGTACAGTACATAAAGTATTGGTGTGTAGGTTGTTCAAAGCCAAACATTAAGAGAAGTTTTCTGCAGAGGGTCAGGATCATACCAGATAGATTAATGAATTGCTAACAGACAAAGCAAGAGAAACAAGTTAAAGGTCTAACAAGGACAACCCACCAGGTTTACATTACAGAATAAGGGTTAGATCAAATTCCTAGTGGCTTGTCCTATCATTTACATGAGGAAATAACTCATTCATTTTGGTGAAGAAGTTTTTGGGAACACAAATCTGCCATCAACAGTTTTGTTGTATCACAATGACAACAGAGGATACTCCCATTGCATAGCAGCATAGTCTTTTCAATGAATAGCATGCTACTCCCCTCTGCTGTGCCAGAATATAACTGCAACATTAGTACACCATTCTGTTGCAGCCATCTTTGTCATTTAACATCAAAACAAATATCGATAACATCTAAAAGAAGGCATAACCGGAACAGTACCTTTTAAATTGTTTTCACTAATTTCAGTTACAGTTGCGTTTTCTGACTCTAGAAGCAAGGTAATCATCACACAATTTCAGTAATCAATAATATCAAATCTGAACCTAATGTTCCACATTTTCAAAGGTGTATACAGTTATTCTTAGATGTCTTAAGTTATACTTGTTTTAAAGACAAAAGTTACTAAGGAAGGCAGATGGTCCTAGATGCACAACAGAGATATTTGTGCATTTAAACATCTACATTTTCTTACAGCGTAAGAATTTGTGATCTTTAGAGCTGTAGTCATCCTTCTGATGGCTGAATAACTGCTAAAATGCAAGTAAGTGAATAGGAAGTGATGAGGTTGTGAACTCTGCACATGATACTTTGCAAAGCAATTTAAATGCAATCTTAAAAAAAGGTATTTCTCAGTTTAAAATGAAAAGACATAAGGTAAAGCAACAAGTGGAACATGTAGAAGGAACATGCTACATGTCGCACTGCATATCATTTAATACAACCTGCACTGGAGATTAGTGTGTTTTGCAGCAACACGCTTCTCCAGGTTTCTGCTTAAAGGAGTAATGCTGTGAAAATACATATTCTTTTCTCTGCTATCAATCCGCAATATTTTCACTTGTCACCCTTTAATCGTACTGTTTTAGTTTTTCTGTTTTGTTTTTTAACCTTAATTTGTGATATACAGATTTTTCAAATACAATGCTACAGACTCCTGGTAACTAATCATTTCCCATGCTGTAAATCCCTTGGTCTGATTCATGCTAGACCATTGCAATGAGACTGTTCTACACCTCAGGAAGTGATTAGCAACAATCTACCCAAGCTGGTTGCTAGAAAAAAGATACGTTTGCATATTGGTGTGCACTCGGCTTCACAACAAACAAACCAAAAAAAAAAATACTAACAATATGTTTCATAGGCATGCAAATGGATTTTGTTGTAAATTGCCATTACCTTTATTTTCATCTTAACAATATGAAAGATTTGTGGTTGGAAAGTGTAACTTAAAAGTATTTCGCTATAAAATAGATTTCTATCATGTATCTGTTGGACACACAATAAACTATTTAAAAAAATATACTGTATATATTCTGGGGGATGGAAATCTGAAGTCGGCAAACAGTTTTACTCACTATGACAACTTGTAATCACTTCAAAGGCTTTAGAATTAAGTGATTTACAAACATGTATCTGCAGAGAACATTTTCAGTACTGACAATGCATTTCTAATTGGAGGGATTTTCCACAAGTAACCTTGAAGGAGAGGTTGGTTTACCATAGGAAAAATACAGTTAGGAGACCCTGGAACAATTTAAATGCTGAATGCTGAAACATAATATGTTAATCTCAGCTAGAAAGCTATTAAAGAGCAACATGAAAGGTGTGCAGCTTCCCTGTCGGCTAAACAAAGATAATACCTGGTTGTAAATACTGTATAACAACAGGCAATTGATCAATATGTTTATTATGAGGTGTGAAATACTAACACACTGCATTTGCTTACAAGATGACATCTAGGGCTTAAATATCACAATGTACCTGAAATCATTCATTACCATTTCTTACTGTGTACATGCTGTTTATATATGACATGGTCATCTACTTTTTTGCCATACCGATAGCTCTAATTTGGAATGTACAGCCGTGGTAGGGGATATATGTTACTGACAAAAAACACTGCTTGTTTGGTTAACTGATTGTTTTACATCATTAGTATATGGCAAAGTAGCACATTGAAGCCAACCATTAGTGCTTTTGTTGTATGATAAGCAAAAAATAGAAGACCATGATGAAATGCTATGTAACTTGAACTACTTAGATGTGTTAGAAATGTATTGCTAGTCGATTACATTTAAAAATGAGATTCCCCTCATGTTGTAATGTCTGGTTCTGTGACTGTCACAGTATTAATGTGTATAATTATTTTGGTGGTAAATATGCAGTATCTATCTTTGACTAAATTCCAGCACTGTAGAATGCATTGATGGTCTATGATAACAACAGTTAAAGGCTAATTGTATCCTGATACTTCAGGTTTAAATTTTCATCAATGGAATTGTACTGTAGCAAGAACATAAGATACTGTCATCAGCTTCCAAACTTGAGGTGATTGTGTCTCTTCCTGGTTATATTAGATTAGAGGTATATGTCACACTACAGGCCTAAGTATACTTACCTACCGTTAAGTGATTTAGAGAGGAAATAATGAACATTAGCTTCATACAGTTTTTGCAAAAAAAGGGGGGGGGGTCATATTCTGGAAGCTGCGGATAGTTCACCCAAATTTGATCACAGGCATAGGGCAGTCAGGCAAATTTAATGGCACTCATTTGTTATATAGTACACCACATAAGTGTTCCACAAATCAAACAGGATTATAATTTGATGATAAGACCACATCACCAAATAAAGCAAGAAAAAAACAGGACTGTGGCAGGGCAGAAGCACTGCACGTGTAAATAAATGTATAGTTTGTAAATATTATGTGTAAATATTAAATGTATAAATATGATTATTATTATTATTATTATTATTTATTTCTTAGCAGACGCCCTTATCCAGGGCGACTTACAATCGTAAGCAAATACATTTCAAGTGTTACAGTACAGGTAATACAATAAGAGCAAGATAAATACAATGACAAGTTCAAGTAAGTACAAGTGTGACAAAATACAATTCAATAATACAGCAGATAAGTGACAGTGATAGTTACATCAAGATATGATTAAATACCAAATACTACAGTTTAAACACTTGGCAGATTACAGTACTCTGAAGTACAGGATTAAATGCAGTAAAATAGGGGCAGGTAAGAGTAAGTAAAGCAAATTTAAGGAAGGGTGAAAGTGTCCCAGGGGAGAAACAGAGGAGTTCTACAGGTGCTGTCTGAAGAGGTGAGTCTTAAGGAGGCGCTGAATGTGGTCAGGGACTGGGCGGTCCTGACATCTGTAGGTAGGTCATTCCACCACTGCGGAGCGAGGGTGGAGAAGGAGCGGGCTCTGGAGGCAGGGGAGCGTAGAGGAGGTAGAGCCAGTCTTCTAGTGCAGGCGGAGCGGAGAGGTCGAGTGGGGTGTAGGGAGAGATGAGGGTCTGGAGGTAGCTGGGTGCAGTCTGGTCAAGGCATCTGTAGGCTAGTACAAGAGTCTTGAACTGGATGCGAGCGGTGATCGGTAGCCAGTGGAGTGAGCGGAGTAGTGGAGTTGCGTGGGAGAAGCGAGGCAGAGAGAACACCAGGCGGGCAGCAGAGTTCTGGATGAGCTGGAGCGGACGGGTGGCGGACGCAGGGAGGCCAGCCAGGAGGGAGTTGCAATAGTCTAGTGCTAGATAAAATGTATAAATATGAATACAAAGTGTGTGCTAGATATGGCAGGGCTGGAAGTTAAGATTCCAGTCCTGGTTGTTTTGGGTGTGTTTGAGGTGGTGGTTGGCAGGGATGGGGTTAATTCCTATCCCTGCCAAATACATGTGCAGAATGTGGCCAGGTGTTGATTGAATTGAATTAATGCTGGCCACATGGTATTTAAGAGAGGCAGGAGCTCCATTGTTGGGTACTGCCTGGGAGAGACACATGCTCCTGAATGTTTGTTTGCAACCTCATCATGATAGCACTGCTTGGGTGAGGGTTCTTTTTGTTTGTTCATTTTGTGGTACATGATTGTTTTGTCCCAACCTTTATTTTGCTCTGTGAGCCGTGTTTTGTTTTAGATTATTTTTGTTCAATAAACATGCGCCCCAGCGCTTAAAACCTGCAGTTACTGTCTCCGAGGCTCTATCCACCCAGCCGTCCTGTTACGTGGACAAAATGGACATTCATTGAACATTTGTTCAATGGATTCATGAAGGAAGGCAAAACCAAACATCTCTGCTAAATGTAGAAAGTGAAAGAACTTCAGAACTTTCATTAACCAATCGGGATGCTCCATTAGAGGGCACGACCACATGCTAGATAACCATGGAACATTTAGATAGAATGACAATTAAACTGAAGAAAAGCAAAACAGCATTGAAAAAACCAACAAACTGTAATTTATATGTATACAATAGAAAATAAAGGTGTTATTTTTCAATTTCTAATCTTAATAAAACCCTGATTATAGGTCATTACCTTTTACCTTTTACCTCATTACCTCAGACACTATAACCCTTGTATCAACGACACTCATTTTAATTGATACAATCCATTTAGTGATGTCACCTGCCCACCATTTAAAACAAAAACTGTAAAATACCTAAACTACTTTTAAATACGTCAACCTCAGCAAATAATTGGATTAAATACACTTATTGGGAGTTCAAGTTGGAGTGAAACTCAAAAGACCGTGGCCCTCAAGTTTTTTTTTTTTTCTGTTATCAACACATTATGCATAATAAAATGGATGAAGTAGGTTTGTGTGTTGTTTGTTCTTGTAATAGGTAATATGGTAATAGTGAATGAGATTTTAAAAATTCAACTAGGAGCAGGTTGAGAATGACAAATACAAGAAAAAAAGGGTAACCCAAAAAAATATCCTGCCTGAAAGGTATGTCATATAAAATAAATGTTTAAAATAAATCAGTCTTTTTTCTTTTTCTTAAATATCACAAGACAGAATGGGACAGAACATTTTTGACAAGACCGGATGGGAAGGGAATGAAAAACAATTATATGCATGGAATGGGAAAAATTCTGGTGGGAGAGGATGGGAACAAAAATATAATTGAACAGTTTTTCACGGGAACAGTTTTGATGGGACAGAACTCCCCGTTTCATTCCTGTGTCACTCTGTAATCTGAATGGAGCAATATTACTGAACTGTCTGTGCCTTGTTTGTTGTTGTTGAAAGCTGCTGAGCTCCAGTCAAGCTGACAGGCTGTGATTGGCAGACTCGGCAGTTGCGGGTACAGGACTGGTTGCTTTCATTGTGCAAAGTATTGATTGGCTGGTTTTGGTGGATAATTAAATACATTTGGACAGCTTGTATGTTTAGGAATCTAAAGGGCACAGTTCGTGTGGGAGAAGTTAGACAACAAGCAGTGGAAGGGTTGAAGAGCATAGACAGCAGCGGTTTACCAGGCAAACTAAAACTCTGAGGCTTTCAGTCTGGTCTACTGCTGAGGTTGCTGTGGCCACTGACTGTGTACGAGGTGTCTTTGACAACAGTAGAGAAGCTTGAAGCTTTAATCAGTTCATACATCAGGAAATGGTTGGGAGTTCCACGCTGCCTCAGCAGAGTGGGACTTTATGGTAAAGGAATACTGCAGCTACCAGTCTCCGCTCTAACTGAGGAGTTTAAGTGTGCCAAGGTCCGACTGGAAATGACATTAGTAGAGACACGCGACAAATGCGTAAGGGAGGCAGCAGCTGTGTTGAAAACTGGAAGAAAGTGGGCAGCAAAGAAAGCTGTGGAGGATGCAAAGGCTACCCTTCGAATTGGTGATATCATAGGGCAAGTTCAGCATGGAAGAGGGGGTCGGTCTCAGTTCAGCTCCTCCTACATGGCACAAGGCAGCCCCAGCTCAATGGAGGAAGCTGGTAGTCAACAAGGTGCAAAAGCAGGAGGAGAGGATGAGGTGCGTAAAGGCGGTTTCCCAGGCCAAGCAGGGAGAATGGATGAGATGGGAGAGTGTGGAACAACGCAAGATTGGCTGGCAAGACCTATGGTCAATGGAACAGAGCAGGATCAGTTTCCTCATCAGGTCAACATATGATGTTCTCCCATCACCACAGAACCTAAACCTCTGGGTAGGAGAGGATCCCTCATGTCCTTTGTGTTCATCACCTGCAACATTAAGGTACATTTTGACGGGATATAAGGTGGCTCTTAGCCAAGGCAGTTTACCAAGAAAAGGTGTTAAAACCAATCCTCGTCCAGGACAACTGGAAGCTGCTAGAGACTGGAAAATGCTGGCAGATGTTGGTCAATGGCTTATTTTTCCACCTCAGATTGCCACCACTAACCTTCGACCAGATATTGTCTTGTGGTCTGGATCAGCACGCCTTGTCCACCTGGTAGTGTTAACAGTGCCATGGGAGGATGCTGTAGATGAGGCGTATGAGAGGAAGAAACTGCGGTATGCTCAACTAGCCTCTGAAGCGGAACAGCGAGGATGGAGAGTCCGGGTTTACCCAGTGGAGGTGGGTTGTCGAGGATTCGTGGCACACTCTACAACCTGGTTTCTCAGAGACGTCGCAGTGACCAAGAGTTGCGTCGCACAGTGAAGAAGTTATCTGAAGCAGCAGAGAGGAGCAGCAACTGGCTGTGGTTGAGATGGAAAGATTCTGGCTGGGGATCTCAAGCACAACAGAAAGAAAGAAACGCTGATGTACGGATAAGTAAGCTGGGCTGAGTTGAGTGGGGGATGGAGGGGGTGACGCCAGAATCACCGTCGAACCCTCTTGAAGTGTCTTTGGCTAGTCGATGAAACAACGAGGATGGAAGGTGCCCACATGAAGATCCCAGAGATGTACCCTACTTCACTCAATCCAGACGGTTGTCATGCAGATGTTCTGGGGAGACCACACTGTGGTTGATCCCCGGAGCCAGCATCGTAGCCGTTGTGTGTGCTGATGCACCAGGGAGGCAAATAAGCTGATCCCTGGAGCCAGCATTAAACTTCAGCCATCAACATCAGACAGAAGGAGATCTACATCATCATATAGAAGGAAACGCAAATGGACAGAGACACAGAAGGATCACATTAGTTTACTGTAAAGTCTTAGTTGGTGCTTATCTTGGCGAGAGCCGAGTTCAAATCAGCATGGAGTTTTAACATCTACTCTCATGTTATGGAAATCATTATAAATATACATATATATATATATATATATATATATAGATATATATAGAGAGAGAGAGAGAGAGAGAGAGAGAGAGAGAGAGAGAGAGAGAGAATTCTAAAACAAATATTTAAGACTAGTTAGACGTATTCCCTTAATTACTTTTCTCTGTTTGTTAACTTTATTAAGTGCGTTTTTCATTTTTGAAAATCGAAACCTAGCAGAATCTAAATAATCTAGATTTATCAGAATGTTTTATTCTAGTAGCAGTATACTTATAATACAGTGCTGTACATTTCCCCATGTACATCATTAATATCCCAACTGATTTCCAATGTCAATGTGTGTTAAATGAGCACAGGGTTCAGTTGTAATCCCATTAGCCCATGGTGCTAGTGTTCAGACAGTTACTAAATAGGTGCCTTTGATTTGTATGAGGATTCTGTCCAGTTGTGGAAAGGACTTTGTGGTATCTGTGTGTACGAGGAACATTTAGTAAATCCATACAGACCTTTGATTAGCAAAAAGAAAATGCTTTGCTACATCCATGTGGCACGTACCTAATGGGACCAATTGCACCTGGTTCCCCAGGTAACAGCCATCTCATAATATGTCTGTTTCAGTCTCAGTGTATATCTCCAGTAGTCTGTATGTGTGACCCCACTGACTCTATTGCAACATTATGAAGCATCCCAAGTGATTGCCAGCTTTTAAAGTTTTTAACATGGCTCAGTCCAACACGTGAATGAATGAGATAACGACAGCAGCAGCTCAGTTTAGGTTTACCTTTGCAGATCACAGATACACTCTTTCCTGTTACCTAAAACGTTATGGCTTCTTATGTCTCTTCTATCTTATATTACTTCAGATAGCCCTTGGACTGGGAAGATGAACTGCTTCGAGGGCTCTTGTTTAATGTAGTCATGCAGAAGAGAAAAAAAAGAAGGATGTTTTTTTCCTGTTTCAGGTACCCAGGGGAAAGATGATCTGTTGTGGCAGAGAAGGGATTATTGAGGTGTTTTAATTGCATCTACTTGCTTAAACCTCCACTCAAAGAGCTACAGATTCCTCCATGAGCTGGAAAAAATCTTGTTCCATTATGAAAGCACAGATTATGACAAACGAGCGATAGACAATCCATTTAAGATTGGATTAAAATGAAACAAAGTAAAGAAAGGAATGTATGGAATGTAATAGAGGACATGGGGAAAGATACAAATAATGTGTTCCTGTATGTCGGGATCACAAAGTAAATGATGTCAGCATCTCAACATCTCAACAGTTTGAAATGTCGAGGTCCAAGATAATTCATTTTGTGATCTTGATATAACAAATATACTTAGTTCTAAGTTGTCATGTCATATTTTGCAAAGATGTTTAAGATTCTGTTTACATGTTTGTGAAAGTGAGGGCTGCACAGGCCCGGACTGGCCATCTGGCAGCTCTGGCAAATGCCAGAGGGGCCGGTGCCTTAGTGGGCCGGTGATCATGACCGGTGATTTCTTTTTTTTTGCTTTCGCTATTGTGTACGTGTAGATTAATCAAATAGAAAAGACTTCAAATGACTTACTACATTAAGAACTCACCTAAAATAATGTAATTAAATACAAATTAAGGGGACTTCCCTCTCAGCAACTTCTTCAATATGTCAACACCACGATACACACACACTCATGCGTGGCTTCTCCATAATCCTGAGCCAATCAGTGCAGAATGTTGGGTCATCATGGGTTGACATATTGAAGAAAAAAATAAAAGGAAAGACGTCAAAATAAGTAGGTATGCACTCCCTGTTAGAAAAATGGATAAATCAAATAAACAAAGTCGGAGCCATGAAAATTAGAGAAAAAAAAGCAGAAGATTCTAGAAGGTGAAGCACAAAAATGTGTTAAAATATCTGATTTGTTTAGTCTTCCCGGCCCTACTCGACCATTGTCATCAACTTGGGAATCGTGATTGTTGTGCGAGTGAAATGTTAGTAAATGATATTCCTCATCCTGTGGCAGCTATTCCTGTTATTGAGCAACAATTTGCAAAATTAGGTGATTTAGCATCTAATGTGAGTGCCGATCTCGAGGAGAGCCAGCAGTAGGCTGATCCATAGGTCCTCTTTAATATTATTATTTTGCCTTGGCCAGTAGACAGAGCTACACCTTTATAACTGCTTATTGTTTGAAGGTAGTCCTTTTATTTCATGAAACAGAAAGTTACTAGAAAGAAAAGAAAAAGATCAGTAGTAGTATAGGTACAGTTATAAGTAAGTTAATCTGTATGTCCATCGACATGTCAAGTCTCTCGCATTGGACGTGAGACTCACACATTAGCATGCTATCTCACGCTCACACGCATTCCTAAGCTTGTCTCATGCATTGTCATTGCAGTACAATGTATATACATATATATATGTATATATATATGTATATTTACTCAGGCGCTTCAAGAGACAACAATACAGATCGAGGGCCTCAGGCACGGGGCTTAACCAAGCTTGTGTACTGTGGTAACCATGGAGACTACATGCCTGCGAGAGGAGAGAGGAGCAACTGTTCAGCCAATTGTATTGCTGTGCGGGTGCTGGCATTTACCATTTCAACCAGTTGGCACAAAGCAATAATGTGCAAGGGCGGGTTCTTGTTTTCAACCTATCAGTGATCGTATCAGCATCAAACGCTGCGAGTAACAGTGTTTACTGTACTTGATGCTTTCACTAACTGTGATGTGGGATGGCAAACTTTAAAAGTACATTTCTAATTTATAGAACGCCACATTTAAAGCAGTATAAACTCCTGGTAAGATTTTGCACAAACAGCTGATCCCTACAAGAAAATAGTTTGAACACTAATTTGAAGAAAGTATAATAATGCGTGTTTTTATTTATTCCACACCTCATTAATGCAGTGGTTTCATTTGCATGGTAGTTTCTATACTGTCATTTACAAATTCTGTGATGTGAATAGAAAATACATTTTAATTGAAGCTGCATATTTGTCCCAATGCTAAACAAAACAATTGCGTTGCATGTTCGGTTTTGCCAAGATCGTATTATTGATACTGCATCATAAAGAAAATACAGCTGCATAAGGAGTATACCTCTCTACCACAGGATATGTTCCTAAAAATCATGTGAGAGAAGTGGCTTATGAACAGTCAGTACACAAGTTTCTTATTAGGTATATTATTTAAGTTAAAGCTGCCAATTGACCTGGGAAAATATAAATCAAATTCTGTTTTTACGTAGCAAGTGCCTGCAAACTGTACTGTATTACTGTACTATACTAAACATTTTAATAAAACAAACTAGTAAGTTTGTTTTAAAATGGATGTCACCAAGGACCAAAGATGAGAGTCCCTGTCTTAAGCAATGACCTGACACACCACCTGGAAAGCCTCTCTTTGGCCTTGAATCTCACTCTTTGGGGCTGTGATTCTCACTCTTTGGGGCTGTGAATCTCACTCTTTAGGACAGCCAAACCTTGGCATCTCTGTCTTGCTTATAAAAGCATGTTAATATTACCTTGGATATTACCTCCTAAATGTCTGCAATATTAACTGTGGCAATGTGCCCCGCCCCTGTGTTGGCGTATTGTAGTTGGTACATGGGATATAATGTGGGCAATGAGCAGAAGTGTTTAAAATGTCTAATTGTATTTAGGCACGGCGATTGCACTTCACTTCACGTGCATTTAAAGTACTTAAAATGTGAGCACGGGGTTGCACAGAATTCCTTTGTAAACCAATGATCAAAGGATACTTCAATAAAGATTTCTGTCAAGATCAAAATCCTAAATTAAACTTCAGTAAACAATACTGGTAAGTGTCAACACAACAGCACTCATGATATGGCTGTTACAGATGTGTATATCCCTTAATTATTTTCACCTTTGAGTAGAAAACAATAAACTTCAAGGTAATACCCACTGAATGAATAAGTCATTGCTACTTATCTTTAATGTTGAGTTAAAATGAAAAATAAAACTAAGCCAATTATTGTCTGTGTTATTTTACCCGTAAGTTCTCTCATGTTTTATATGTTATCATGTTTTATATGTCTGCAAAAACATCATTATGTATGCAGTTTGGTATACATTATTCCTTAAACCCATAGATCAGCTTCGAGATTTCTGTATAGGTACCAATGAAACCCACTTTACCTACAATTTGTACTTGGAAGCTGAGCCTCATTTTTTTATCATTCCATGTCATACAAGATTGTACAGAACTTTGACTAATGTGGGTGACAAATTAAATATATCCCAAACAAACCTGCTCAGTCAGTATTCCAGCTAGAAATTTCTTTGATGTTACATCCAGCTGTAAGCTAGTTTAAGCAGAAACCTGAAAATGTTAAAATGTGTTGCTGTAAATAGCTAAGCTTTTGAAAGACTAGGTAGATTTATATGTTGACATCGTAAAGTTAAATAAAGGTGTTTCTTTTTGGAATGAAAATATTCTTCATAAAAAGCACCTTTCTTCCTTTAAATAACAACTTAATGACATGCCTCTGTGGTTAACAGCTGTATAGGAAAGTATGTACATCTGTTCAATAAACATGAATGATAAGACTGTGTTAAGACTGTTGAGGAGGTGCTCTTCAGTTCTAAATTGCCTTCCAATTACATATATAACATAGGCTAGATCAGCCAAAGTGACTTCACAAAAGTTAAAGTCAGCTGCATCTAGTTGTCTGCCAGTTTGGATCAAGTTTCCTTTACGATCATATGGCCAAATGTTTTGCATCACCTAGAATGTAATAAAAAATTACACATTTTATTGCTATTTATTTAAAATATAACAGAATACTGAATGATCGTTTGTGGTATACCATTTTTATTTGTCTTAGGAGGATGTTTTTACATATACCACTAAAATTCTAAGTCACAGGTGATCCCAAACATTTGCAACTACTGTTATGTCTATGGCAGGTAACTGGAATGGAAGAGCAGCTCAAGGATTTACAACATTGCAATACTACTAACTGAACTAAGAGCTGATCACAATGAAAAGTAAACAGTAAAAACAAATAACGTAATTTGAAGCTACTTGCACTTTTAGTAAGTGAAAGATTCAACAATACTATATAACATCAATTGACACCTACCTTATGCAATGAATAATTTCTTTCTGCACTAAATATGCAAATTACCAGTTCATTTACAGAAATGACTTCAAGCAAAACACACTTTAGTCCTATCCTGTTATTGTTTTCTTCAAAATATTACTGTTATGCATTTAATACTAAAAGCAGGCTTGCATTTTATAAACAACAGGAATCTAGTTTGTTTCCAAAGAGGCTTTGGGCTATTAAAAAGGAAACGTTTGTCCTCAGTCCTATGAATTTAATGGCAACTTTTTCCTACAAGTTGTACTTCTTCCTTTCTTTATTAAAAGCATCAGGCTTCCATCTTAGGTTACTTGGGGCTTTCCAACTGGTATATTTTCATCTTTTGGAATTTGGCAATTCTTGGTCATAGGATATACATACTGTAGGTGTTTCAAGCTGGACATGGCTGTAATCTGGACAATATGGTAATTGTATTTGTTTCAACATAAACAATAATCACATTTTTTGCTGGTTGTTGCCATTTTGTGCCATGTGTAAGTTTTTTTTTTTTAATTTACTGAATTTTACTATTGCATGCTTAAGTCATCTGTTTGCCTAACTGTTGTTCTGTCTTCAGGGCCAAATTAAAAGTCATAGGGATTGTGTTACACTGATCTCTAAACTTTAAATAAATAAACAGAAAGCAGCTGATCCCAGTCAGACCTGATTCTTGTAGCTTACGGCACACTGCAGAGCCTTTTTAACACATGGAGCAATGGCACTATACTTTAAGTATGAAGATAATTATTGTTAAATTTAGTCTGGATGAAGAATTGCAAACTAAAAAAAAATGATTTAGTTGTATATAACCAAACCTGTCATATACAAAGTGGACGTACAAAGTGACACATTTTTAAAGATGGGAGCCAATACCGTCAACTTGTTTTACGTAAAAAACCGGAACAAATAATAAATGTTTTTTGTGTTTGGTAGTTACCAATTTCATAAGAAAAAAAAAATTAAAAACATATTGGGAAACTGTGAGTGTTCAGAATGCATAGACACATCCAGAAGGAATCACCATTGAAAAAAAAAGTAAATATCGCTCTATCAAGTCTTCTTATCATGATAACTTTTTAAAATGAAGCTGGCCCTCGAGGTTTCCAGGCAGTGACAGAGCCACCCAGGTTGATTAATCACTTCCTGGATTTTGTTTGTAAGTAATCCTGCTTTGTGTGCTGTTTGTCTCCAATCTCCACAATCTCCTGTGATACAAATCTACTGCAAATACACTTACTACTTGAGAGGGCCATAATTTCCCATCCCATATGAATAATGCCTCAGAAATTCCAATCAGGAAGCTCTATCAGTATGCAGTACCACATGGTAGATATTCATATACTGCAGAATGTATAACATTAAACAACAGCAGTATAACCCTTTATGGGGGTCTTATTGCTATTAGAACACAGTTTTGTTATAAAGAAAACTTTTAAAGTTTTTATTTTTTGGTGCTGCTAAATACAATCGTTTCTCCAGAAATTCCTTATGGTCTGTTTTTAATAGTAATATAAAAGATCTTCATAATAGTCATAATATTGTGTTCCATATTTTTCTTCTCTATTTTTCATTAATCTCGGGTCTGGATGTTGTAGTACCATAGTTTTCCAGTAGCCTTTCACCAGCAGTTGACAGTGTCTCTTCGTGCTTATTTTTATTTTTATATTAATATTAAAACTTGTAAACAACCTTATACACAAAGTCAAACTCAGTTCATGGTTTGTGTTCCGTTTGTGTACCTCACCTCTTGAAAAATGGAAGTGAAAAATAAAATATTTTTTATTTTAAATTTAGAGTGACCAATTATTATTTTATGTATTCACCCGCCCCCCGCCCCCGCCCCCCGCCCCCCACAACCCAATTTGAAATGGCCAGTTATGGTTTTTCTCTTCACTGCAGCGAGTCCTCACACAGCACGGACGTTCTGAGGGTGTATGAGCATCCTCCGATCTCACAAGCCAAAAGCCAGAATCACTTTTACGCTGAGCAATCCAGAGCAGAGGAGGGTGGGCTACCAATCCCGGAAGACAGAAATCAGCCTTGCTTCTTATCCACTCTGAATATGCTTGGTGTCTGGCCAGTAGGGTTCACTGTTGTGAGATGAGGAGATTAAGGCCCTGCCGGTTTCCCATCGCCAACCCCGGGAGCCTCAGAGCCAATGTGACGCCCCCCTCGGAGTCCCCAGCAAAGTTCAGTCTCTTTGCACAGCCCAGACGTGAACCGACACCGTCCAAGCTGTGTGACTCATCCTGCGCTCCCTGCGGCAGTGCTTTAACTAGATGAGCCGCTCAGGGACCCCAATAAAATTCTTTTTAACGTTGAGCTGTCTACTTTTGTCTTGACAGCGTGTGTGCATGCAGGTAAACATGGTTATCAAGCTCTATTTTAACAAGCTTTGATCCTGGCTCTAGATTGTTGTTAAACTGCATGATACAATTTCCAGTGAAACAACCTGTGCCTGGTTTGCTACAAATGTTTAAATGTTAAACTTTTTGACAGCCATGAATGTTTGTATTACTGCGGTGCCGCACTAAAAACGTCACTTTTACAAGTCTGCTAAAGCATTTTAGAACACACAACAGCCAATAGTTAAGATAAAAACACTCTAGAGCCGTGATAACTTAGATTCTGAAAGGAAATCATAAAGCTGTTGAAAGTGGTCAGTTTTTGACTGCATGTGTTGTTAGTTTCAGAAAAAGCACTGTCAAATCCTGATTGGTTACAGTTACCTTGTGCATTTTTTTAAACCAACCTCCATTAAACCCCCATTTCCACTACATCTTACTTACTAAGATTTCAATTGCAGGACCCCCTTCCGGCCAGATATAGGCAGTTTGTTTTTTGTAGGTTGCACACTGTTACAACCTTTATTTTTAACAATATATTTAAAACCTCTAGTCATGGTCACATTGAGATAGAGTAAAATTATGAGACTTATCGTCAATGGCACTGACAAGGAAGTAGTAATCAAACAATTATGTAATGTTCAGTATTGCTATTTTACTACAAAGCGCATCTGGTAACACAGGCACAACAAAAGAGCCTTTTCGGGATTCTGTTTCAAAAAGCAAGTGAACTGTGGTATAAGGTGTTGTTTTTAACATAGATCAATAGAATAAAATGACATGAAAAGAAGGAGTCCTCTTTATGAGGTGAGACTTCTGACAGCTGACTCCGGTCATGGGAACACTCTACCCCTGAAGGGGTGATACAGCTGCTAAAGAGGCAGAGGGAGGAGAAGGAGGAGGGGGAAAAAGTTACAAAGACAGAAAAGGGAGGTCTTCTATTTTAAGATATGCGTTAGGTAGCCAAGGCTCACACAGATAATCAGGTATCACACAAACACAACAAATAGAGACTTTTGTTGTCCCAAAATAAGGTCACAGTCTTCAGGCTTCTTAAAAGTGGAGACACAGCTTCACATGATACAGACACAGACCACTAATACGAACAGCTTACTTCACAAACTGTTCCTTCAGCCTACAATCCTCAATGAGTATCCCTGTGCTGCTAATATGACTGGAGCAGTCCTTAATTTGTTAATCAGGGTCAATTAAAGCATGCTGTAAATACGTAGCTTAAAATCGCATTTTCATTTCTGTTATTGTTCCCTTTCATGATGTTTGCAAATTATACTGACTGGTTCTTATTACAATACCTCAAACACTGTTTGCTCTATTGTATTTCATTGGTAAGTACCTGTTAAGGTGCTTTGACTATGAGGTCAGGGGCTGCTCTTCAGTTCTAGTTGTCTGCCATAGACATATGAAATGTAGGCTAGATCAGCCAAAGTGTCATTATATTAGTAAGCTCCAGCACTGCTATGTATTGACAGAAAAACTTGATTAAAAGTGGCAGATTACTAGATACTTTGGCTGATATATGGCTGACAACTAGAACTGAAGAGAAGCTCCTGAACTCAAGTGGAAGCACCTTAACATAGATTTATACATAAAAAAAGAGTAATTGCAAGTGCCAGTCAGAATGACTGCAAAAAACATAAAAAGCCTAACATAATTCAATTGTATGCTACTTACTCTTTGACTATTCACCCCCAAGTGATGTATTCACACAGATTTGTGGGCAGCAGTGTGGAGTAGTGGTTAGGGCTCTGGACTCTTGACCGGAGGGTTGTGGGTTCAATCCCAGGTGGGGTACACTGCTGCTGTACCCTTGAGCAAGGTACTTTACCTAGATTGCTCCAGTAAAAAAAAAAAAAACTGTATAAATGGGTAATTTGTGTAAATAAAAAAAAAAAAAAAATGTAATTGTATTTAAAAATAATGTGATATCTTGTAACAATTGCAAGTCGCCCTGGATAAGGGTGTCTGCTAAGAAATAAATAATAATAATGGCAGAAATTATTTACTCGGAAAGCTGCTTCCTATTTTATATGAAGGAGGAGTGAGCAGCTCATGGTGATCTGTTTACAGTACCAAAAACTCACACATCGTTACTGCAGGCATACCCATGTCACCATAACATGGGACAGGGACCACGTCGCAGGTCACCCCTTAATGGAAAGTAAGTGAGAGTAGGCCCCATGCTTTTAAATAGTGGCAAGCTTTCAAATAATTGATGAAGTAAGAAATGTTGTTGTTAGTTGATGTTAGGTATTTTAGATTAAGTTCAATGTTGGAACCCAATGCATGACACCCCCAGTCAAATAATGTTATTAATGAATAATTCAAATACAAACTTTCTGTGTTAAATCTGTGTTATTTCAACATTCAGTTTGATCAGGTTTATGCATTGGACTGCATAATTTTAGAAAACAAATGGTTTACTGAACGCTTATGCAAGTGTTTGAACACTTACAATAATTTATCAATATTTATCTTGCATCCATTTTAAGAGTAGTAGATAGTAAACAAAGTATGGTCTGGCTTACTACTCAAAGACAAGATTCTTCTCAAGTGAATTTATTTGTGCTCTGAATTGTGTAGTCCAGACCCTGAGGACAGGGAATTTCCAGTATTAGTAAAGTGTTATGTCATTAATATCATGATGTCATCTGTTTTTAAGAATAGTTTTTGCATCTGTTTTGCTTTAAGAATGTTATGTCTAATGTTAGGTAAACCTTTTGGAGAATGAATTCAGCTTGTTTAATTATGATGCATGCAGATACACTTTACTTGTTTCCCATAAAGTTAAACTAGATGTATATCACTATGTGATTTCTTCATGAGAATTTTGCTATTGCAACAAACAGGACATGAAGCATTTTGTACAGCAGTTTTTGGTGAATATTACCATGTCAGTTTTGATAGTGGTTTTGACTTCAGAAATGAGACTGGATAGAATTATCTAGATTATCTAATTTGTTATAGAAATACATGTATCAACTGACTGTACTTGATGTAAGCTTTTATGTGAGGTTTGGGGGACGGGAGCAGGGGCTCCAGCTATACCCTATTACTCAACTAACACATTTGATTGATACATTAACACCCTATACATTAATCACCTAACTCACTTACTTAAAGCCTAAACACAAGCACCTCTTTGTCCAAGTGTTTCAGTTTACGAACAGGACACAGCAAGACGTCTCCATTTTTGCTATTCCATAGTAAAAGACAAGCCTGCTATCATGTCTACCAGCCGGATTCTTACCTTCTCATCCGATTCGGATGAAAGCCAGCAGTCAGGTCCCTCAACCGCAGCCATCCAGCCAGCGATCCACCCCCCAGCTCAGCAACTTCGCAGACCCAAGCACCGCAGCCCAGCTCCGCAACTGCTTCGTTACAAGGACTGGCCGATTGCAAAAATCCTGAAACATCTTTTCAAAAAAGGTACCTGCCAAACCAGCAGTCAGGCAACCTCCAGCAAAAGTAAACGCAGCTGTGTCCCCAGGGACGCCATTCTAGCATACAGCGAAGCACTACAACCGTCAAGCCCAGCTCAACCCGATCCTGTTTACAGTCTGCACCAGGAGATATTCAAAGACAAAGATATTCAGCCTTCTCAGAACATGATTTTAGCCAGTCTTCAGACTATAGATTCTCCCATGACTCCAGCATACTTTCCCATTGCTTTCTCCAAGCTTCAGAAACTTTCTTTTGAACAGTTCAGCTTCCATTTCATTTCACAGAACTACTTCCTCTCAGCAGCACTTTCTTTGCCTGTCCTAGTCTTTTTTAATTAAGTGCTGACCCATTGTGATTTGATTGTTGAATTCATGGGTGATGTTTAACATCACACAACATGCTTAAACACTGGCTAGCTCCTCTCTGAGCCTCTCCTTGGTCTTGCCAACAGCTCATGACTGACAGTTCAACCAAATTTCCATTGTCTTGTCAAAAGGTGATTGACGACTCTCCCCCCCCTCTGCTTTTTATTGGGGAGAAACTCACACTTGTGTCTGTGTTTCATCAAATTCTGCCAGAGATTCTGTGCAGAGATTTCAGTTTGTGATAACGCAAAGGAATTTTTATAACTCAGCATCAAAGCTGCATCTAATCTATTTTGAGCAAGAGATGGGGAAAGAGAAAAAAACATTAACTTGAAATTCTCAAACAAGTTTAAACAGAAAGGTTGTTTGTCCCCTTTCGAAGATCTACTGATGGAAACCTTATGCCTTACTACCTTCCTGAGATGTGCAGAATTTTGTATTCCATCAGTCTCCAGTTTCCCTTCCCTCTGCATCCGTTCCAGCGATATTTGCCTAGTACCTGACTCTTACTTCATCATCCTCCTTCACACCTCCAAAATGGATCAGTTGCGCCAAGGACAATTCATCCAACTTTCCAAACTTAACGCCACGATATGCCCATATACATCCATGTCAAAGTACATCTCCCGGAAGATACCTTTCCTCCCATCGGATCCTCTATCCATCAACAGTTCACGCAAAGTGGTAACCAGGCACTGTTTCTCAACCCACCTAGCCACCTTCATCTCTAGAGCAGGGCTCCTGCCTCAATTCTATAAACCCCACTCTTTCAGGATTGAAGTAGCCACCTCAGCAGCTAAAGCTAACGTCAATCAACATCTTATAAAGGACATGGGGCGCTGGACATCGTCAGCAGAAGAGGGCTACATTCGTTCATCAGTCTACGACATCACCGCACCCCTCCTAAGAATAGTTAGCATGCCTGGAGTGGGGGCTATCTGACCACCAGAGGTTTCCTCCTAGCAAAGGGTTTTTTTTCTTCTCCACTGAGCGGCAGGTATAAAATCACAAACTTCACTAACTACTGTTTGTCTTGTATGTTTTTCATTCTAGTACATGTGATGCACGGCACGTCTTTGTTCGTCCCATGGGTGTGGGGCTCTGCGGGGATCCAGGGGTCCATCTTTTGGGGGGTAGTGAGACTCCCCGACTTCGGGTTGGATGCAACACCCGGAAGCCTCCGTTGAGGGAGGTTCTCACCACGCAAGACAGAGGGGACCCCCAGCCATACTGTGTATCGGTGCAACTAACCACTCTACTTTGCCTCACCGGGATGAGGCTCTACTCTAACCCTTAATCCTTTGCGGTCCTGTCGGACCAGGTCTGACATTACAATTTTCCCTTTCCGGTCCGATGTCGGTCCCTGTCCGACATCATCAAAAAGACGTAAAAGACAGGTCTGTAGTCGTTGAAAACCATTCAATGGCCGAGTGAGACCGATAGGAGCCGAGAGAAGCCGAAAAAAAGGGGCGGATCTGAGCAATACACATAGCCCCGGCACCACAGAGATAACACAGACATAAACAAAGAAGATAGCTACTTATGCATCCAGCGCTCAAAGAATATCACGGACATTTGCAGAGCTTTTTGAGATGTTATAGTAATAAAATAATGAGTTTGGTGATAAAACGAGTGATCAGGAGATGATTTATCGGTATGCACTTCTATGAAGAGGCATGTGAAATACAGCGAACAGGGGGTGGGGTGGGGCTGGAGATGCAGTATTGAGTGTCCTGTTGATATGCAGTGCCTTTTAAACCTGTTTTACTGTGAAAAAAATACTTTTAAACAGCGCGTCTAAAATAAACTGCGCGTGTGAAAATAAATTGGACCTGACGTGCCTGAGACATGCTGAATAAATGGACCGCAAAGGGTTAATCGAATTCAGGACGTGGCCTGCTCTCGCGCTCAGCGAACGAGTCACAAACTAACCTAACACCTTGCCATTTCCTTCCTCTTTCTGTCCACATGCTCAGGGAGCTGGACATATATTATGTGTTTTCAGGGCATCTTGGGGTTGCCGGGACAACCAGCCTTGGAGGCAGCACCTCTTCCCAGCAAGGCTCCAGCGTGACGAGCCGCTCTTTCCTATTTATCCTATCCCATGGGGCTGCTCAGCGGAAGCATTCCAAGCCTCGAATATTCGGCCGTTAAGTGGAAACAGCCAAACTCTCTATATAGCCCGTGTCGCCCTGTGAACTGCTTTTGATTATTTGTCATTGACTTGCTACCATGCCTACGGATATGTTTTTGAAAGCACTGAGGTGCTATCTTTGAATGATCTCACAATAAAAAAAAGCATATACAGCTGTGGTCTTTACCAAATTCGTGCAGTGTAAAGGAAAGTTAATAGCTAATACCGTAATGGAAAAGATCTGATTGCATGTTTTGCGCCTCTCCTATTCTCCAATCCAATAAAAAAAAGAATGGAATTTTATTGTTATTTTCTTGTCAGCACTATTGTAATAAGTAAAAACAGTCAGGGAAAATCTATTTTTTAAAGTATTACATATTTCACAACAGTATGGGAAAGGTGAGCGAGAGAACGCTGGCAAACCTTTAAAGCCTTGTCCTTTAATGACCAACTTCACTTTTATCCTCAGGGCTATTAGAGTTGCAAGAGAAGGAACCTCTGACACAGGAGCCATCAAGAAGGGGACGAAGCACAGCAGAATCTGAGAGGAATATGTTGGCAGGACATCTGAGACAACTGCAAGAATTTCCAGAAAGTAGAGGTCATTTATGTTTCAAGACATCTGAAACCCATACTTACAATGTAAGAGCAAAATAAGTTGCCAGCAGACAAGCTGTGTTGTATATAAAATACCATGTGTGGAATGCAACTGACCCTATTTTCGAGATACTGAGAAGTGTAAAAGTGCATGCTTGAAGGGTTGTCAGGAACAGGTGAGGGATAGCAATACCTTTCACAGTGCCCTGGCAAGGCACTGGGCATCAAATTGGTATACCATTACATGAAATCTAGCTATTTTACTGGGAAAGGGCCAATAGAAAACCAAATCAGACATTTGGCAAGAACTTTGAATAGCTTGAAACAACAACTAGCAACAGAAGGGAGGCTTCAGAATAATCCTTTTAATATATCTTTTCAAAATTTAGAGATAAGTGCCTCCAAATCTTTGATAGTGATGTTATTGGTTCCACCTGTTTTTTGCTGTTGTTTGTTTTTTAAGTTGCAGCCCTGAAGCATTTTCATAGTTTGAAATAAATTGTATTTATTTTAACACTGGAACAGAATATTACAGTACAAGCATCCAGTATTAGAAAGGAGTGTATCTGACCACTAAAGAAAACTAGAAACTGCATTTATCAAGTCTTTATTAGCTTTATCAAAAGCAAAGAGAATGGGTCTGTTTTTTGTAGAGACGCAGTTTAATCAATGCTCTGAGTTTTCTTTCTTTCTGGGACGTTATAGGAAGCATGGCTAATTTTTGCTGCCTACAGTATTATTATTATTATTATTATTTATTTCTTAGCAGACGCCCTTATCTAGGGCGACTTACAGTCGTAAACAAATACATTTCAAGAAATCACAGTACAAGTAATAATACAATTAAGAGCAAGATACATACAATGACTTTGGTTCTAGCAAGTACAAATATGACAAAATACGATTCAATAATACAGCAGATAACAGTGTCAGTGATAGTTAGATCAGGATATAATTAAATACAAAATACTACAGATTAAATAACACTTGACAGATTACAGTACTCTAAAGTACAGGATTAAATGCAGTAAAATAGGGGGTAGATAAGAGCAAGGAAAGTAGTTGAGAATACCAAGAAAAGCGACTGATTTGTTTGTTGTATCAGGAAAATTGCCAACTGCTAGCCACAAGTAGCACATTAATAATATTTGGGGAGAGACAGTGATATTTTACAGTTGCCTTTTTAGAAAGAATGGTCAAATATACACTTATGAAGACCAAGTAGTTCTAAAAACTCAATACAGGCAGATAGGTGAAATAAAAGAGTAAGTAGCGAGGTTCCAAAAAAAATATAGCATTACACGTCCCCATGTGTTGCTACAACTGTTTAAATAACATACCTGGAATTTTCTTTTCATTGTAAACATCCTGACAACTTTTTAAACTTATAACTTTAAAGTCTGTCAAAGCTCTTTTGAAAATGGCCACTCTAGTGCACCAGGGTTTGAGATCTGTCCTGTAAATCACTCCAGGAAGAGCGATTAACAAAGAAAAACATAATAACAATTGCTCTGGCTTTTCTGTTCCGTACCACATCATGGATCGTTATTGTATGTTACCTGTTTGACAATGTGGGCAATAATCCTTACACTATCAGAGCACTAGAGCGGACATTTTGAAAACAGCTTTGCAACAGACATTTCAAGTTATAAGTGTAATAAGTTGTCAGGATGTACAATGAAAATAAATAGCAGGTTCATTATTTAAACAGTTGTAGCAACACGTATGGACGTGTAACGATATATTTTACGGAACCTCGCTACTTACTCTTTCAGTAGGAGGGGCACATGTTAACTGCATACTTCAGAGGAATTATCTGGATAGTTGTCCATTAGTGTGTAAAACCAACAACATTACTTGGAAAATATGAGTCAGGGTATTTCATGTCCCCAGAGATGGTTTGACTAACTAAGATTTAAACAGAGATTATGGGCCCTTCACAAAACATGAACACATAATTTATTTGAAGATTGTTTTTTTTTAAAAAGTATGTCTTAGTAAATTAAACAAAGTCTGGAATTACGTTGTTGAAGAAGCCAAAAAACATTTAGAAAAGTTCATGATTATCAAACTTTATTTAATTAATCAAAGACAGATGAAGCCTGGAAAAAAAAAAAACACAAAAAAAGATAACTTGAGGGAAAAACATGAATTAATTTTTTTAATTTTTTTTTTTTATTCAATTGTAAAAGTGTGCTATGAATTAATATTTCTGCACTGTAGTTTAACTGAGATCAAAAGCTCTTGTTAGCACTACTGTCAACATTTAGTTTTTCATATATGCTTGTTGTAACTACATGATTTAATCTTTAGTAAAACTATATCTTTTTTTTTTTACCTTTCCCGAGTTGAATTAATTAGAAAGGTTATATTAACTTATATTAAAAGTTAGACATTTTTAGAAGTTTTATTTATTTATTTATTTATTTTTATCTCACAACACATGTACAACATTCCTTGTTATTTTATAATGACACTGGCTTCAATAAGAATCAGTGCTAGCAGGCACCATGGGAGCTTCACCTTATTATTGTGCTACAGGACCACTGGGAAATGAGACCAGCAAACTCATTTCACTGATGACCTGAGCTGGAGAAACGTCCAGGCCACCAGAGACACAAAAAAAATATTCAGCTTTCTGTAGACCTCTACTGTTTTTACTTGTTGAATTCAAAGATAAAAAGGATATTATTCTTAAGGTATTATTACTGCAGGACATCGATCAACACGCATTTATTGCACTACCAGACGATACTAAAGCTTTTATTTTTAATAGAATAGACAGAGCAATCTCAAATGTTCCAACTTGTGTATATGTCACCATACCAGGCACAGCCTGCAATAACCAATCGACAACCAATTCACTTTAGTAGGGGTGGGGTAGGATAGGAGTGCAATAACACACCCCAGGGTGTTGAAATATGGCCCAATAACAACACTCCTAGGTGTGGTAATATTAGACCATAAGAACACCCTGCCATGTGATAATGCTTTTAAACTACTGTTTTCATACTCAATTATCCACATGCTCAGATAATTACATTATGCAATTGTCTGTCTATGTATGCATACACTACGCTATCAGAATTCAATGCCTTAGTCATAAACCGATTAATGAAGGCAGGTGGCTTCTGTGGCAGTCCACAAACAAAAATAAACGTCCACAAACAGCACAAACTGCTACAAGATACCAACCAAACTAGGCTTTGATCATTTTGAAAAGTGAAAAACAGATGTAATTGTAGATTTTACTCACAGAACCCCAAAATACCATCAAGAATCCTGGTTATGAGAACACATACTTAGAGATTTCATCTTACAAAAGGAAGGAAGGCAACTACTAACCCCATCTATACCATTTCCCCACCAAAATACTGTTACTGTACTCCTACTACCAGGTGGTATGTTTGCAGAAAGTGTTTCATGTCATGCATCAACACACAGATTTATTTTGTTTGTTTTTAAACCTAAACAAAATAAATGAAGAAAGACGGTTTGTTTTGAAGGATTATTTCTCTATTGCTTCATATACAATGATACGGAGCCCCAGAGACGACATGGTTGAGAAAAAAAACAAACGCTGGACTAATCCGTGCGCACAGATTGCGTTTCTTTTTTCTCAACCATGTCGTCTCTGGGGCTCCGTACAATTAATTCAATATTCAATGTGTTAGTTTCTTAAATTGCATAGTGTTCCAGCAGCACCACCTGCTGTTCATTCTCTGTACTGCCCTATTTCAAAGCCCAGTTGTGTTATATCAAACTACTGATTGAGTAAGTATATGCTAATATACTTGCTCGGTTAGTCCCAATGTTTCCCACTTACTGTACTAGTAGGTACACGCAATCGATTACGGAAATTCCAAAACATGTCCCCCCCCCCCCCCCATACATTCAATAACAGTGCCATGCTGCTGCTAAAATATTTCAACTGTTTTTTTTTTTTTTAGATTCCCTGACACAATTGTCCTGGAAGGATACCAATCCATCCTTGAGTTCTGCTGCTACCGTGCTCATTGCAACTAGTATATGATCGGGGGTGTTCTTTGCATTCCATTCCAAATGTATCAGTGAAGGACGGACCACTTAAAACATACAAATTGTACAGCCACAATTACTTAACAGCTATGGCCAAAAGTTTGGCACCACACTACATAATTAACTAATTTTACTTCATAAAGTCGAATGAAACCTGCTGAATTATGTTACATTAGCATATTGAATTACATGCCGCTTTGTAGTTTTCCATATACTTAACAAAAAACTGACAAAAAATTAAAAATGTGACATTTCGAAATCTAACATGAAATACTACTACTGTGGCTTCCGGTAGAATTGTGAGACATAAGTTTGCAGATGTTAATTAAATGAAATATCTAGAATATGTTCATATATATGTTCAGTATATATATATATATATATATATATATATATATATATATATATATATATATATATATATATATATATATAGAGCCAGCTGCACAACGTTTCGATATTTGTACATATCTTTCTCAAGGATATATATATATATTTTTAAAATTATTTTTATTATCTCAATCCTAAAATTCTAGATGATGCAAAACTTTCAGCTATCGCTATACACCTGTCATGCTGCACACTGTTCATTACTCCTCCTCCTGTTGACAGAAATCTCGTGGTATTCTACAGAGAGAAGTTTGACAGGAACCCGTCTGTGTTGTGATCTTATTGGATATGTGGCTCAATACCACATTTCTATTGGTCTTCACAGATGTCGATCACTAACATCGCGTCTCGCGAGTTTTAGACAGTTGCCAGAGCCCGCAGATCATGGCGGCGCCCAGTCGGTTGCCCTTGCTGCAGGTTTGCTTTACGAGGGTGTTTTTACTGAGGTGCACACAAGGTTTTCATAGCGAACCAGCGGTACGAGAACCTGCTTACCCCCCCGTGATCCCCTCCCGGACTGCCAAAAGTAAATCGGCTAAAAAGAGGAGGGAAGATGATTATCACAGCCAGATACGCGCTGCAAGCTCAGTGCAAGACAAACTTAGGCTGCTTACCAAACTCCAGCGAGAGAAGTATGTAGTGTACCCGCAGACGTTTACACTGGATGCTGACCGTTGGTACCAACACTTCACAAAGACGGTATTCTTGCCTGGGCTACCTGAAAAATTCAGTGTTGGTAGGCAGGTAGTTGATAAAGAGAATGGCAAGGTTCCTGCTGCAGCTGGCGTTGTGGACCCGGCCGTGGTTGATGAGAATACCTTCAGTGTGCTGCGGTCCCTGGTGGGTAATGGCATTTTACAGGAGAACTTTTATTTGAAGAAGAGGAGGCCTTTTCTGCAAAAGGAGCAGGAGCACTTTGTTGCATCTTTCCTATCAAACTTGGTGTCCAGCGTCACCAACGCATTAGCCAAATACAACCCGCTGTTAAAAAAGTCAAGTTTGGGTAAGCTTAAACTCTTGCTATATGTTATGTTATTACGTGGGTGTTGTTTGTTTACTGCCTTACAAGTTACAGTGGTAGTAGAAACAAATATGTCATTCTAGTTTCCTTGTATAAACATTGAAAACGGTAGAAAAGTCGATTAAAGTCTAACACACAGCCCCACTGAAGTGTGGGCGGGGGCAGTCTTTTGGAATGGATGCTTACTGGCAGTAATCCTTGTTGTCTAATCTGACAGTAGTTTACTGCTGTTACCAAATAAGCATAATGGTATGTTTTAACTGTGATATTTGGCAATAGTTAAGCGATTTAATGCTTACAAAAAGCAAGTCTCAGAAGCTGGCTGGTTTGTGTTCTGCAATTTACCATGTAGAGGACCTTGAGGTGTATTATTGATGTATAGTAAAACCCCCAAAAATGACTCCCAAGATAATACAATGGTAGCTATTGTTTAAGTACAACTTCAATGTGGTACATGTGCTTTTAAGAAAACGTATGTGATTGAAAGTGTTTTCTTGTCATTTTAACAGATTTCAATCCTGAAGTGAGCTTCTATTGGGTGCGAGGCGAGAGAACCGTTACTCGTGGACACCGCAGAGGTCGAGTCGACCCAATCAGATTTCAGATTAACGACCAGCCTCACTGTCAGATACGAGTGCCTGAACAGCTTGAAGAGGCATGTCAGTTATTTGACTTGATTGTTAAATAAAGTAAAATGACATACTAACCAAATGTACCATAATTAAAGAAAACTAGGCTATATACATGAGTGAAATGTGTGAAAATAAGTCAATTTGTGAACAACCCTTATGCAGAAATCGATATTAGTTCATCACTACCTTTTGCTAATGCATTCATATACCCCTTTTATTTATTTACCAGTTTTCTCTTTGACGTTCACCATACATGTTTTAATTGTAATCTGGTTTCTCCTTTGTCTTAGTTTTTGCCTCTACAAGAATCAGTTTCTGCCGAAGTTCCGGTGGTAAATTTTGAACCTAACAGACTACCAATGTTCCAAAGACAGTACGATAACAACATTTTTATAGGTACGATTTTTTTTATTTAAAACTTTTGTTTCCTAAGAAATTTTATAATCACAAACTGACAGACTGACAACATTTTTTTTATTCCGTCAATCAAATTCAGTTAAGATGGTTGCATCTATAAACAATGCTGATTCATTTTTACAGGGTCCAAGGTGACAGATCCATGCAGCTATGGCCACACCCAGTTTCACCTGGTTCATGACAGATTTAAGAGAGACCGTCTTATAAAGGGAAATCTTGCTAACCAGATTGAAGTCCGTTTGCGAGCAAATGCCATTGCAAGCCTGTTTGCCTGGACTGGAGCCCAGGCGATGTATCAAGGTAATTTTGGACCAGTTTACTATGTATGGTTTACATATTGCAAAGTAATTTTAAACAAGCTTAGCATGGGGTTTGACAATGTACTTTTTTATATATGGTAAATATAGCAAAAACTTAAACTGTAAGCAGTTCCAGAATACTTCCCTTACAAATTACACAATTTACCAAGTGGAAGGAGTTAAAAAGTAAAGGGGACAGTCTAATGTAAAAAAAATAGAATAAATCTTAAGTACAGGACAGCTCTGTTTTGTATTATGCTATTTGTGAAAGTTTGATATGATCTCTTTGTACAAATTACAGTAAAGCATGTGTCAAGATGGTCAGGAGTATTCTACATACAATAATTAAAAATGCTTTATCAGCTTAGCACACATTTCTGAAAATCTTTTAAAAGCAAACTTTTTAATCCAGCCTGAACTGTCTAAACCCCAAAGTACTTAAAATGGAACATACTGTAGATTATTTGAAATTGTACATGGAAAAATGGGAACATTGTGATTTATTTAAAGATAATTATAGAGAACAAATGGATGTTAGAAATGCTGTTGCTAATAATTGCAAGAGTACATTATGCAAAGGCTGAATGGAATGAAAAATATCCCAGTATGTCACTGAAAAATAAAATCAATCAATCAAATGCTGGCGGGTCTCCATTGTAGACTACTGGAATTTGCATAATGTCAGTGATGAAGCAATACTTAATCCTACTCTATGGGAGGAGTATCTGAGCATAACTGAGTACCATTGCTTTGTGAAAGTGTTTTGATGTGTTTTGAAAAGCCCAGCTCCTTAAAAAACTTATCATTTCTCTTGCACTTCCTCACCAAGGTTATCTCCATGACTACCAGTGCCTTTCCTTGAAGCCTTAGATAAGTCACTCCAAAAATCCAAAACAAATCCGATTCTGTCAGTTAACCCTGTATCTGATCTATTAAGTACAACACAGACTGGACAGTAAATTAGATTTTAAAAACATTCAAGAATGAAGTTTATAATAACACTGGATATTTTCACAAAGTATTACTCGAATAAACCTGCAGTAAAATCTGTAGTCTCCATTTAAAAAAATAAGTTAGAGGTCAAACTAAATGGATGGACTTTTCAGAACCATTCAAAGAACTTAAGGTCTTATGCACACACACACACGCACACACACACACGCACACACACACACGCACGCACGCACACGCACACACACACACAGCAATTACACTCAGAACTAGTGAAAAATACTAAGTAAAGGTAAGTGCTAAAATTTAAAACTACATGTTTTTATCTAAAATTGGTAGTAAATAAGACATTATTTTTACAGTTATTATACAAGAAATCCCTCTGTAACTTACATTGTGTCCATACCTATGTTATCATGTAACCACTCACTGCAGTATGTTCCTTTGATTTATTTATTTTTTAAATAGGGTTCTGGAGCCATGAAGATCTGACACGCCCATTTGTATCCCAAGCTGTTGTAACAGATGGACAATATTTCTCCTTTTTCTGTTATCAACTGAATACCCTTGCCCTCACAGTTCAGACTGACCAGAATAACCCCAGGAAGAACATATGCTGGGGCACAGAGAGCATGCGCTTGTATGAGGAGGTGAAAGACGGTGAAGTTGTTGGGTTAAATGATGATGTATTGAAACTACTTGTTCATTTCCTGTTGAATAAGCCACAGAAGACGTGAAGATGGAAACTCCTTTTTATAATTTCCAATTTGTGGCAATGTTTAGTATAAATGTCTAAATAAAAACTGGTTATAAATAATAAGTTGTTTGTGTTTTATTCCTTGTGTCTTCCTTTGCTTTTATTCTAAGGGATACAAAGACTAATTCCTACAGTATCTCTGTCCCTTGTTCTCATAAATATTTTTAGCCTCAATTCACAATACAAGGGTTTGTAAATCATAATTTGTCAAATTTGTATTTATATTAACCTATGAATTGAAAAACAAAATATATTAGCGCTTGCATTTAAAAAAGAGAGATTGCAGTATCTCAAGCAAGTAAAGTTGCATTTGGTTTAATGTAAAAAAACACATAACCCATCTAAACTGAGGCACTAGGTGTATTAGTCCATGCCATGGGTGACACTGGTGTAATTGTGAAGAATGTAATACTACTCTAAACTTACCAACTACCGGCAAATTAAAAATGTGCAAAACAATATAAATGCATTCAAGCTATCCCTAAAATAAATACCATGCAGTGTGTATGGGAAAAAAACATATACTACAGTTCTTTCTTGATTATTACAACCTGGGTGTTTCTTATTGTACAACAGCATTAAAATCACCTATAATTATGAAATACCAGCGCGGAAATTGGTTTTCTATAAATGGGAGACTTACTCAAGTGGACCATTTAGAAAAAAATATGCAGCAATATGTAATGTACATTTTTATGACAAAGGACTTTCAGATGGCTGGTTTGTTTTTTATGCATATAGTGTTTGTAATATTAATATTCTGCAGTAAACATATTTTCACATGTCAAGTCAGTTTGTCATAATAGGCAGGACAGCAAATCTAACCCAAATCTGAATTGATAGTAGGTGGTCTTATTTGCAATTGCTTTTGTATCCAAAACTGTAAAAATAACCAATGATTGAAAAGAATCAGTCTCAAAAGTGGGTCATTGTTGAGAATAATTTTTAAGAAGTGTATTATATTAACTAAGTGCTCGATTGCAGATAGAACTCCAAAATCTCGGTTGGCACTTCTATCAATTATGTAACTTGTGCCAATCCTTTTTTTTTTTTTTCTCAAAGAACAATACATTTACCGTAGTTAATAAATACATTGTCACAGTTTAAAGATTTTAGTGAGGAAGCTGTAGCCCACCAGCAGCAGCACCCCCAAATGTAGCCCATTATAACCAATACACAACACATGGGGGCACATCTTTTGATGCCCCATTTACCCCCTTTGACACATTGCTCACTAAATATCGAGGTATCCCTAGATAGGCTGTCGTCTCCACTTTGCAGAAAGACCAAAGATTTTAGTGAGCAAACTGTACCCCACCAGCAGCAGCACCCCAAAATGTAGCCCATTCTAACCAATACAGAATGCATGGGGGCACGTCTTTTGATGCCCCATTTACCCCCCTTAGACACATTGCTCACTAAATATCGAGATATCCCAAGACAGGTTATTGTCTCCTCTTTACAAAAACACTGAAGATTTTAGTGAGCAAGCTGTACCCATGAGCAGCAGGTAACAGTCAACACTGCTAAGAATACTTCGTAGAGAACTTGGTTCAAAGTTGTCCCCATTTTGTTTTTTTTTCAACTGACAAGATGAAATTTGAAAGGTGTTTGTCCAGGTCTTTTTCAGGTATCTGGTGAAATTCTCTCATTTCTCCCACTGCACATAAATACGACGTAAGGATTATGTCAGTAAGTCTGTGCACCAAAGGCGACGAGGCTCTGGTGCACCGAAGTGCTTAAGCACTGAGGCTCTGAAGCACTGAATGCACGAGGGTATTGATGTAGAGGGTGTATATGCACCGAAGCATCAAGGGTGTCGAAGCACCTATGCACCGAGGCTCCAAAATAGCTATTCACCGAGGGCACCAATGCAGGGAGCGATTAAGCGCTGATGGCACCAAGGCTTTGGAGCACCGTGGGCGCTGAAGTATCGAGGCGTCGAGCTCTAAGGCACCGAATGTGTCGAGTGCACTGAAGCACCGAGGGCGCTGAGCGTCGAGCACCGAGGACGGCGAAGCACCAAGACTCCAAGGGCGGCGAAGCACAGATGCACAAGGCCCTGAAGCTACCAAGGGCACTGAAGGCACCAAGCACTCTCTGTTATTGTTATTTTTTTAGCTGCAAGAGCAGAGGAAAAAAGACAAACAGCAAATGCTGTAGGTTAGAAAGCAGCCTACAATCAGAGAGCTATGTAGGCTGTTGAAGTAAAGAAAGAAGTTACGAAGCTTTTTTTTAAAAAAACGGAGCGCAATTGCGCAGCGTTTGCTCAGTCCTCAGAAGCCGAGTTACTGATTCCGGGAAGTGGCAAGCCGACTTCCAGCAATATTTGCCGTGCAATTAGCAGAAAACTTGCAGTGAGAGCTCTTTTACAAAGATACAATCACGTAAGTGGAGAGGTTAGTTATACCTACCTCACCTACCTGATGGTGAGAAGCAAAAGAGAATGAGTTCTCCATGTAGTGACTATTTATTACCTTGGTGAGGCGGGACCAAGGACATCACTCCATGGAGGGGCCTATCGGCAGATTTGGTATAAAATGCTCAGTGAATACCTGAAGTATTGGTTGGTGGTCATCTTCGAATATATATATATATACAGTACTGTGCAAAAGTTTTAGGCAGGTGTGAAAAAATGCTGTAAAGTAAGAATGCTTTCAAAAATAGACATGTTAATAGATTATATTTATCAATTAACTAAATGCAAAGTGAGTGAACAGAAGAAAAATCTAAATCAAATCCATATTTGGTGTGACCACCCTTTGCCTTCAAAACAGCATCAATTCTTCTAGGTACACTTGCACAAAGTCAGGGATTTTGTAGGCATATCGTCAGGTGTATGATTAAACAATTATACCAAACAGGTGCTAATGATCATCAATTCAATATGTAGGTTGAAACACAATCATTAACTGAAACAGAAACAGCTGTGTAGGAGGAATAAAACTGGGTGAGGAACAGCCAAACTCAGCTAACAAGGTGAGGTTGCTGAAGACAGTTTACTGTCAAAAGTCATACACCATGGCAAGACTGAGCACAGCAACAAGACACAAGGTAGTTATACTGCATCAGCAAGGTCTCTCCCAGGCAGAAATTTCAAGGCAGACAGGGGTTTCCAGATGTGCTGTCCAAGCTCTTTTGAAGAAGCACAAAGAAACAGGCAACGTTGAGGACCGTAGAGCGCGGTGGTCGGCCAAGGAAACTTACTGCAGCAGATGAAAGACACATCATGCTTACTTCCTTCGCAATCGGAAGATGTCCAGCAGTGCCATCAGCTCAGAACTGGCAGAAAACAGTGGGACCCTGGTACACCCATCTACTGTCCGGAGAAGTCTGGTCAGAAGTGGCCTTCATGGAAGACTTGCGGCCAAAAAGCCATACCTCCAACGTGGAAACAAAGCCAAGCGACTCAACTATGCACAAAAACACAGGAACTGGGGTGCAGAAAAATGGCTCTGGACTGATGAGTCAAAATTTGAAATATTTGGCTGTAGCAGAAAGCAGTTTGTTCGCCGAACGGCTGGAGAGCATACACGAATGAGTGTCTGCAGGCAACAGTGAAGCATGGTGGAGGTTCCTTGCAAGTTTGGGGCTGCATTTCTGCAAATGGAGTTGGGGATTTGGTCAGAATTAATGGTCTCCTCAATGCTGAGAAGTACAGGCAGATACTTATCCATCATGCAATACCATCAGGGAGGCATCTGATTGGCCCCAAATTTATTCTGCAACATGACAACGACCCCAAACATACAGCGAAATTCATTAAGAACTATCTTCAGCGTAAAGAAGAACGGAGTCCTGGAAGTGATGGTATGGCCCCCACAGAGCCCTGATCTCAACATCATCGAGTCTGTCTGGGATTACATGAAGAGAGAGAAGCAACTGAGGCTGCCTAAATCCACAGAAGAACTGTGGTTAGTTCTCCAAGATGTTTGGGCCAACCTACCTGCCGAGTTCCTTCAAAAACTGTGTGCAAGTGTACCTAGAAGAATTGATGCTTGATGCTGTTTTGAAGGCAAAGGGTGGTCACACCAAATATGGATTTGATTTAGATTTTCTTCTGTTCACTCACTTTGCATTTAGTTAATTGATAAATATAATCTATTAACATGTCTATTTTTGAAAGCATTCTTACTTTACAGCATTTTTCACACCTGCCTAAAACTTTTGCACAGTACTGTACATATATATATATATATATATATATATATATATATATATATATATATATATATATATATATATATATATATTAGGGATGACATAGGTTACTGAGGTATCCAAATCCATTTTCAGGATTCGATTCCTCCTAGAATCCCTTTTTGCTAAAATCAAACGTCTCAGTTTTCCACGCGACCTGTGAAACGCAAAATTAGAAAAACCACAAAGGAAGTGATTTCTATAATTTCTAATTGTTCTATTGAAAGATATAAATTAAAGTAGAGATGCAGCTTTATAATGAAACAACAAATTATTACATAACATGCATAAAATGAGAACTAACATGCACAAACTAATTTCATGCTTTTCATAAGATAACCTACACAATTCAGTGTTCTGACATTGAGCTTAAATTCCTGGATTTCTCATTACGTCCGCTCAAGTGTACACGGCCGCTGAACTCATCCTCGCTTCAGCTCAAAACTACATGGCTGCTGCCACTCACTCCTCCTAAGCAACAGGCTGGTCTGTCTTCACTACCTTACACAAACAAAATCTCACCTTCACCTTTCGAGCTAGTTTTGCAACTTATTTTCATTGTCAGTTTACAGCCTTGGTATGGTAGTACAGCAGTAAAAAATGTCTGTGCCCTGGATGAGAGGAAACATTTGCTTCCAAATGTTTTTTAAAAACATTCAATGTGGAAGTTAATTGCCATTGATTGGTATACAATTGTAATGGTGAGGGAAGGGCCCATGTCAACACGCCATATCTCATATGGTAAACTTACTTTTTAATCACCTTGTATATATAATTAACCTTTATTTCTTTTTCATTGGTGGCGCAGTTGCAGGGAGCCGGGGGTTCTCTTTTTGGGAGGGAAGTGAAGTTCACTTCCCAACCTTAGAGGCCCAGCCGCGCTGGCCTCGTCCTCCACCAGGAAGGTTCTCAGCAAGCCAGAGGGGACCCCCGGCCAAACCTTTCATAACTCTCTTTTTTTTCCCATTCTCTCACCTCTAGGTTCCCCTTGTGGAAGTATCAATTTCTAATACATCAAGCACAATAAAAATATCTCCAAACTGTATGCTTTGCAGGTTTAGGTAGCTTTTCTGCTGCAGGTCATTGAGCACAATTATAGAATGTTGCTTTTTTTATACAGTACACACCAGCTAAACGGGATGCACTCCTTGTGTAGCTGGAGAAAACTGGAATACATCATTATGAAGACTGAAGTGCATACAAACACTAATTTCACACATTGCAACACGGGCAATATCCATAAATGTAAGCGTGCTTCATGAGTTTCATCTGGTATGTCTTCGACTGACTTTCCCATTTCCTCACACCTTTTCTCCAGCTACAGGCATTGTACCTTTGAGGAGTCCTGTTTCTACAATGTACAGCTTTCCATTGTAATAATGGTCAAAGAAAAAAAATATTAAAATGAAGATGCAGTCTAGAGTACAGTACTGTGTATGTGGGAGGTCAGTCCATTATATTTGTGTTTGCTGGACTTTTGCTTTTATTATACAATACATAATATTTATACAGATTTCCTGAGACATACAGTAGGTCTGTCTAATTCACTCAAAACTGACCAAGCCAGTCTCCATGGCTGGTTCCTCCTTTTTTCTTAGGTCTATCCAAAAAATCACTAAAAGCTTGTTCAAATGATTATACCCTCTACCCACAAATAGCGCTTTTGGAATTGGTTAGTTTATGAAACTGATTTATGTTTATTTAAACAAATACTATGGCATTATACAGCCTATGGCAGCAAACATTAGAATACTGAATAAAAAAACAAACACATACAAATCTTATACATGGTGACTTTCCATCTATCTTTTGTCTCTATTAAGCATCTGTTGTCCCAATGATGTTTGGGAAAAAAATGCATAGCCAGCAGTGTCACACACCTGTGTAAAGTTAAAACGTAAGCTGGTTAAAAGACAAATGACTCACAGCAACATTAGGTGTCACACTTAAATCAGCAAAAAAATTAAAAAGCCAAACAAAAGCATATTCAGGATAACAATAAAAAAGCAGTCTGGTGATAAAATCTCTTCATCCTGCTGCTATGAGAAAACTATTCCCTGCAGTGCAATAAAATCTACTTGCTTGGGACCCCAAATTATGGAAAAAAACAATTGTAGGCCAACAACTAAAACACAGGGGTGCTGTAGCCTATACCTATGAGCGTTACATGATTAGAATCTCATTCTTTTGTGTTTTAGCATCAAGATACTTAGATAATTTGTTGGGTTTATATAAGAAAACAACTTCCACAGCTCATTTTTGCAATTATAAATACCCATATGAGTGACAATATATACTGTCAGTTTAAAAGAAAAAGCTTCGGGGCAGAATAAGTTTACAATTGTACTGCAGTTTCAATATATTATTAGATTTGGTGTGGAAATATTTAGCAACACTATAATTCATTCAATTTGGAACCTACATAAATATGCAATCTATCATGCTCCCTTTTTGTCGTGCAAAAAATATTTTAATCTGTCTTTAGAAATATATTTATTTTAGTGCTACTGCATTATTAACTACAGTGGTATCATTTTTTTATTCTTCATTACTGTTGTTGGGCATCAACAGACAATTCATGGAACAGGGGCAAGGACTGTGTGGAGTAATGACCGGGATGGGGTACAACCGGGAATTGAAATAGACAGGATTTCCCCTTGGCTCGCGGAGAGCTGCCCTTGCAGAGGTGAGACTGAACCGATCGGCCCCCAAAGCTGGGAAGCCAATGTTACTTCCCCCAAGGGGAAGTGAAGAGAAGAATAGTGGATAGATCAAAGAGGTCTAGAATTCTCCCTGGCTTACAAGGATCGCCTACGCTTAGGGAGGTTGGCGTGGCCAGACTTCCGAGGTGGAGCCACCCGGGGAGACAGGAATGCTGAAAGAGAGAAATAAACACGCAAAGAAGGTGTCTCCAACGAGGTAGACTGGCACAGAAGAAAGCAGGTTGTTAGTAAAGGGTACAGGGTTTCCCCTTGGCTCACAGAGTGCCGCCCTCATGGATGTGAGCAAAATGATCTCCCCTCCAAGGCTAGGAAGCAACCATTACTTCCCTCAAGGGGAATCTAGTGACAGGGCCGGATTTAAGGGTTGGCAACAGGGACATTTGTCCAGGGCCCTGAGCTGCCAAGGGGGCCCGCAGCTTGGTTAAAATAAATACAAAAATAAAAATTGCTATTTTACAGTTTAAAATCCAATCCACTTGCCCCGTGATCACGCTAGCTAAACACTTGCATCTCTTACTGGTCACGCGCACGCTGGAGGACGGCGAGACAAGAGAGAGAGAGCAAGAGTGAGAGATAGAGCGCGAGAGAGAGACTAAAACAGAAAAAATGGAAAAAACTTAGTGGTGCAACAAACGATAGAAACAAAAGGAAAAGTAAGCTAGTGAAAAATTCCTGCTGGAAAACATTCCGAGACTATCAAATTTCAATTTTAAATCCCATAAAAATGAAGTAACGACAACAACAAATGAACCTGAACAACTGGTCAACGAGAGTTTTGGCGGCACTATTCCAAGTAATGGGCCTGAAGAATTAGAAAGTAGTACAGAACAAGGAGTTGGACCCAGTCTGCCCACATCGCCAACTAACGATCAAGGTAACTTCAATCTGCCTTTTGCTTTAACCCACAGACTTGTGAAATAACAGTCTGGAAAGAGTCGACAAAACTAGTAAATCCATTCAAGCACTAAACATCAAATGTCACCACTGCTCTGCGCATTTACCTATCCTTAATGTGCACTGACTGTTCTGGAGAACGATCATTCTCGCGCATGGGACTCATTAAGAATGAACTGAGAGCCACCATGAACCAGGATCGCCTAAACAGCCTTGCCATCATGTCCACAGAATGTGATATACTCAGAAAACTGGATTTTACTGACATTATTAGAGACTTTGTACAGATGAAATCGAGAAGATTAATTCAAGGTCTGATTTAATTACTCTAAGATGTAATGTTTACTTAGAACAGAGGTGATTAGGAAAATTTAAGTAACATGCTGTTTAGTTTTAAGGTAGATTGTGGTATTGAGCACTTAATAACATTTAATATTCCTAACATTGTCTTTTAAAGGTTATTTTCATATTAATCCAGTTAATAAAAGTTGTGTATTGAAGTCACTAGATGGTGCTGTGTAATGCCAAGTCTTTCTAGCTAATTGTTTCGTGACTGTATTGCACGTTTGGTATTCACGTTAAAACAATGTAGTGGTTATTTGAATCTGATGTCAGTCTTGGTGGTGGGGGTCTGTTCTGGTTCCTTGTCCAGGGGCCCATGATACTAAAATCCAGCCCTGCCTAGTGACAGAGAACGGGGCAACTTGATTTGGCCAGGAGTCCCCTCTGGCACTCAGCAAGCTTCCTCTCGGAGGATGCGGCCAGCACGACTGACATCTAAGGTTGGGATGTGAGCTTCACTTGCCCTCAGAGGGAGCGTTGCAGAAGTGGCGCAGCATAGTGGTGGAGAAGTGGAGGATGGAGGAAAACAAAAAAGCAAGACAGAGAATAGGGTGATTGATTGCTCAATTTTGGCAGGGGTGTAGCTCCTGCCCCCCAAATCATACTTAAGGTTAAAAAATGTAATATTCTAAAAAGCTGATGAATAGAGGCAGTCCAAATCTGTGGATAACAGAATTCCTCGGAAATTGCGGAATTTACAGGCTCCCATAGAATTCTCAGGCTCCTACAAAATTCCACAGATTTGCCATATTCTGCAGCTATATCATCATTATAATTATCATACACAGACGACCATATTGATGGGAAATATATAACTTAGTTCTGTTCTAGTTTTGTTAAATTATCAGATGTTTTGTCTCCTTCAAAAAGCAGGAGTTAATCAAAGACTGGAGTCACATCATGTGATGTGATGTTTTTGTTTGACAGTTTCTACAGATTTTACTGATAAAAATGTTTGATATATTAAATTGGAAGTAGTTAACTGTGACAGGGCAGAAGCCCTGCACATGGGGAATTATGTATATTTGTATATTTGAGATTAATTGTTGTATATATGGATTTGTGTAAATATATTTATTGAATTATTTAATTGTGATGACTCTCCGTTTGGGACCGCTACCTGTCTGCGTGGAACACCAGCTGAAAGCAAACAGCTGTTCCAGGAGGCAGGTGGGCGTGTCTTAGTGGAGCGTCAGTATAAAAACATGGCGATCCCTAGGATCGGGTCTGCTGCAAGGCCTGCCATTTTCACAGCACCTTTGATTTATAGTTTGTTGTATTGTGTTTTTATTTGCAGTGTTTGTACAGTCTTGTACTGTCCTCTGTGCGCTACCATTACTGGTAGAGTCACATGACATTATTGTTTACTTTTTGTTTGTGTTTATTAATTAAATATTGTGAGCCTGTGTCGGCATAATAACGTCAGTCTCCCTACCTCAGTCTCTTGTGTGTTCTCCTCGGCCGCCTGAGGCTACTATACCAGGACACTGCCACGTTAACCCATACATTGTTTGATATGATTATGTTTACTTGATTTTCATTTTTATAAGCCATTATGAACACAAATACAAAACTCATAAGATGCTCCGCAGAACACTCTGCAAATATCTACTTACAATTTCAGTTTTTTTGCATATTTTCCCACATATTTGGACTGCCTCTACTGATAACAGAAAGATTATTAAGTTACATATTCTTGTGTGGTTTATTTATATTTCATTCCTCTGTATACCATAAATATATATGGTATACCACAAATAGCGCTACTCAATTCAAAATCTAAGGGAAATAAAGTTCATTTTTTAAACCAATGGCACATTTATAAATACATTGTATTATTTATAAATCTGCCATTCTATACTGAAAATATATTTAAATCTAGAAGCATACAGCCACAAGTGAGTTAAGCCTGTGAAATACAATTTAATTAGACTCCTGCCTACTTCCACTAATACTGTGTATTTCCATTCAGAAAGTTGCAAAGAGAATTGGGTTAAAACAGTTTTATGTATAACCTATAGTTTTTTGTTTTTTTTTTAAAGATGGACATACGTTTCAAGTTGAGTTTTGTGCATTAAAAGACTTTTTTAATGATTTTAAAACTTTAAGTTTTTGTTTCAGATATCTTTAAGTTAGGTATAAACAGATTAACACAATCCTCTGTTTAAATTTAAAAATACGCATGGGGGGGATGGGGGTGACGGGTGGCACCCAACCACCGTGATGTACAGAGGCCCCAAATTTCTCTCAACGGGCCTGCAACGGAATAAAGAGGAGAATTCTGAGCTGAGAAAGGGAATATTTGGGGAAAGGCCCAGTCAAATTCTTGGCATCAGATTCTTTGCTCTGGTTTTGGACTGATACAAGACAGTTTACTGAGCTATGAATCCTGCTTGAATTGCTGTCAAGTTATTACTCCCATTATCAGTGTCATGCATTCCTTTACTAATATTCCATCTGGATCACAGAAGCTGCCTAAGAGTTTGAAACACAGACTGGGGTTCACAGCTACATATATAATTATTGGTGTAGTGTAATGAGCAGACACCATAAACTTAAAAACCCTTTGCTACAGTGGCATCAAACCTTGAGATGTAAATTATTATGTTGTGTGCTGGGTTGATGTAAATGACCCAAACACCCCTTAAGCATGTCTTTACACGATTTGCAAAATCTTAATCTGAATGCATGGATAATGTTTGCTAACTATGCCAAATTTCTCATGACAGTCCCTAAAATTAACCAGCCGTAAGTATTTTGTCATATTTAGATGTTTCCAGCTGGGAATTTCCTGTAATTCAGCTTCACTGCCTGAACTAGTCTTAAGTAAGTGCACTAAAAATTAACAGAACTACATCAGCTAGTCAGCCAGCCTAGTACCTTGTCAAAACTGCTGTCAGTATTTGTCATTAATTGTTTGTGGTACATGTATACGTTTTTTATTCACTGCAGTTTAAAGCACAAGAATATATATATATATATATATATATATATATATATATATATATATATATATATATATATATATACAGTATATATACTGTATATATACAGTATATATATATTTTATATAGCAATACAATGTGTACATTTTTTATATTAAATCAATTAATTCAGGGATTATTTTACCTGGCGGATCTTCACTTTCATTTTCACCAGACTGTGCTTTGACACAGATTCATTTTGAACCCTGTTTATGGCCTTTTCACAACTTTTTTTAGATAGAACCTTGAGCTCTGTCAATATGCAGCCTTTCTGTGGTTTTCTAACATTACCGGTGTTAATGAAGGGGCTACAGCCTGCTCGGGTAAGTCAGATGCAGGCAGATTGGTAACTGGCATTTCTTGGCTAAACCTTCTCGAGTAAATTGGGGTCCAAATCAAAACAACAATAGAAATCTGAAATTATTTCAGACATTTAAAAACACATATAGGTGACAGTATTGTTTGAATTACTGAAACGCAGCTCCATCCTTAGCACTACACTAAAGTATTAGAATGCAAGCAAAGACACATTCGAGTCTAGTCCTGGTTATTATGTTATTCCACTTATGTTATCCCACTGAAGTGGAATAACAAAAATGTATCCCATGCTAGATATACCCACACAGTCAATCTGTTGTTTTGTTTTTTACTAAATGATTTAAAGCTGCTTACAAATGTATTTTCAAAGAAAATTGTTACGTCTGCTTGGCCCTTCCAAAAAAGACCCATTCCATAATTACCTTTTTTGAAGCACAAGGATTTTTCAGATCTCAACATGAATGCATTTTGAAATATTCATTCATTCAGTAAGTCAAGACGTAAAAGATCCCTCTGGCTATCGTCAAATTCTGAAAATGTACACATTTTATTTACAAATAATTAAATAACTATGTGCAGTTAACTGATTGATTTAATCAAGTTTTATTTTTATAACAGTTTCCAGCTATCCTTGACGAAATCTAAGATGGGACTGTGACAGAAAGACAATGATTCTTGGTGGTAAATCTCCCTCCCGACCTGTGAGGGCGCTAAGTAACGGGAACAGAGTACCCTGGACTGTTTGGCCTGACACTTCATTTCTAGGGTTAAAAGGAAGTCGGTCATTTAGAAATGGGGTGGAGCTTCGGTACATTAACTCATCGACCCAGGAAGGGAAATTATGTGGCAGCCACGGATTGGAGGAGTGGCTGCAATCGTTTACCAAGGGGTCATGTGTGACGGTATAAGTAGGGGACGAAGCGACATAATCTGTTCCTTCGTTTTGGTTAGAGAACAACCTGGAAGCACCTGTATTTTGTGTGGAGAAAATCGTGAGTGTTTTGTTTGTTTATTGTCGTGTCGGAATAATACTGTTTGTGATTATTTAGACGGCTAAACACGATCCAGGAACTGTCGCTAAAGGCCAGCACAAACCTGGACAACACTGCACTTTGTTTTCACTAAAGTACTGTATTTTCACCATGAGCACTAGAGCACGCAATGTGGACGGGTGTTTGTGTTTGTGTATGTGTTACATGTGGGTGAATTAAAACGGGACTGTTATTATTTCGGGGCCAACCCGCGGATTACAGAAACGCAATAAACGGCGCTGTATTGCTTCTCATTGACATTGTTATTAGTTACTGTTGTTCGCCATCAGGCATTTGGATTACAAAATACAACCATTAAACAACATTGCACCTGCAGGGCCAGATTAACGCAGGGGCTTTAGGGGCTGCAGCCCAGGGCCTCAAATTTTGAAACATGAATAAGTAGCGTGTGACTGTATGGATCGGAAAAACATGTCTGTTTAACCTAGCCGTATTGCATTGGAGGAGCAGGGATTGCCTGATCATATGACTTGACCTGCGATCAAGTCACATGCCACTTTTATCAGGTGTGCTGCGGCGCGAACGTGACGCAGATCAGAATCTGTAAATGTCTGGCAAAGCAGCACCGAGGAAGTATGAGAGCGACGCTGGAAAGCAGAAACAAGTACAGTACAAGTACAGTGTCATCGCGGAGAAGATAGGTTAAACAAAACACCAATGCTGACGCGCTATTTTAATAAAATAGCAACTAATGTATGTGAAGATACCAGTACCGGAAAATACATTGGAGAGAAAGCAACAGGAGGAAACGACCTAGGTTTATATGGATTACAGTAGGGCAATCTTCATGGAAAAATAAAAATAAGTATCATCTTTTTCTCACTCTATTTTGTTAGTAGTTTCGGGTTGTCTAAAAAAAAAAACGCAGGATAACCAAGGCTTTAAATTAGTACTTATAATTAGGATGTGAAGATATTTCCTCTTTAGAAAGCTTAACATGTTGTTCTTTTTCACTTCCTGTATCTGACTCAATTGTACATATCTCCAATTAAAAGAAATACATAAAAAAGAAACAAAAATGTCTTCACCAAAATGATAAGGGGACCAGTTGTAATACTGCTATGACAATATTACTTAAGAAAATTAATCTTGAATACTTTTTTTTCCCTTATTCTTTTTTATAGTGTGGCTAAGACAATGCTTTCCTCTTCCAACCACTTTCAATATGAGACTTCTGGATCCTCACACTGAGATCAAGACAGTGAGTTTGTATTATTTAATGACACTATTTCAATATATAGTGCAGGGAGTAACAAGTGGCAGGTTATTCATTACAAGGCTGCTATTTTATATTATGCATTCTCTATACATGAGTTGTGATGGGTAGCATGTGTCATACTGAGGCATGCCAGACTGTGGTGAGAGGAGGTGTTACTTGGGAAGTAGCAGAGTTTGTCTTCTTCAGAGCCGCTTGCCAGTTTTCAAGCAGAATCTCATCCCACCACTACCAGGCTCTTGATGTAGTGAATTAGTGTTCATGCCTTTAACCAATGAGGAATATACAATTATTGCATCTTTATCTTAACATTTTCTCTTGTATGCATTTCTGACTCCAGCATGTAAGTGTAAATAAATAAATAAATACTGTGAAAAAAATTTCATTTTCCATTTCAATGGAAGACAGGAGAAATAAAAAAAAAAATCAAACAAGTCGAAGCACAATGGGCAGGATTTTCAATACCAGTGTTATTGTATCAAACTCGGGGTATAGTACCGGCAGCTTTAGTAGCAAATCTGGCTTCAGAAAGGGTCACAGCACAGAAACTGCCCTTTTGAGAGTCACAAATGATCTGAGAATGAGCACTGATCGAGGTGCCTTGCCCATACTCATTCTATTAGCTCTGTCAGCAGCCTTGAATACCATTGATCATGGAATACTCCTGAAGACCCTTGAAAAGCAAATTGGACTTTCTGGTATGGCATTGGCCTGGTTTAATTCTTATTTTACTCAACGTACCCAGTTTGTCACCCTGGCTGACTTCCGATCTGACTCCACTATTGCTGATCAGGGGGCTCCTCAGGGCTCTGTTGTGGGTCCAGTGCTTTTCACATGCTGCCTCTAGGATCCATTGTTATAAGGTTTGAGATTGACTTTCACCTGTACACAGATGATACTGAGATTTACCTCTCATTACCTGCAGACACAAAGCTTGGACTTTCCAGGATAAACGACTGCCAGTGTGAAGTTCAATCATGGATGTCAAGTAACTTTTTGAAGCTGAACTCTGGCAAGACTGAAATCCTGCTCCTCGGTTCTCAACAGAGGCTGCAGTCAGTTTCTCCTCTTGCAAATTGCATAGGAAACATGTCCATTTCTCACTCTTCAACCATCAAAAATCTGGGAGTCATCTTTGATAGAGACCTCAGTTTTAATAAGCACATTAATAATACTGTAAACATTTCCTATTACCATCTTAGAAATATAGCAAGACTTCAGCCAGTGCTGTCACAAGGAAATGTTGAAATGCTCGTATTTGCATTAATCATGTAAAGAGTGGATTATTGCAATTTTCTCTTTTCCAGTGTTGGTGACTGCACCTTGAAACAACTTCAACTGCTTCAAAACTCTGTAGCTAGAGTTCTTACAAGGACAAAATCAACTGAGCACATCACCCCTGTCCAGAAGTCTCTACATTGGCTCTCTGTGAAGTCCCGCATTGACTATAAAATTATTCTACTGGTGTATAAATCATTGCAAGATCTGACCCCTACCTATCTGTCCGACCTAATTGTCCCTCATGCTCCAAAGCTCACTTTGCAATCGTCTAGTGCAGGAATGCTACATATCCCTAGAGCTAATCTCAAAACATTCAGCTCATGCGCTTTCTGCTGTTATGCTCCAAAAGCCTGGAATGCCCTCCCAGATGAAATCCGACATGCGGACTCAACTTTTGGTTGGCTACTGAAAACCCATCTGTTCAGAGCTGCCTTTAACAGCTGTCTCTTGTTCTTTTTATGTGAAGTGCTCTGTGATGTGAACACATAAAGGGTGCTATATAAATGCAAGATAGATAGATAGATAAAAATTATTTTCTAATGAAATTTGTTAATAAAATGAATTTGTTAATGCTTTGAAATTGAGTCAATGAGGTTGTTAATGAATGCATTTCTCATTAAAAAGCTTAGTTGTCGCAGGTCATGTACATCACTTCCTGCCTCATCGACTAGATTTGGGGAACTTGTTAATCAAAATGCATGTTAACGAGATCAAGAAAAATGAATGGAAGCAAAATTCGCTGTTATGGAAACTACTAGCGTACAGGGAGAGAGCTCTAACACCTGCGAGCAGCAGCCAAATGGAAACAAAAAATAATGGGAATATCTATTTTGTGTATAATTTGTAAACTTTATTTAAAATTTTGCATTTTGTCATGCAGAATGTACATTTATTTAGAACACTTCACATATAAAATGCTGATTTATGATTATCTGGCATGTGGATATAAATCGAACAGCACTGATTTAAAATTAAAAAATAATGAAATGCCACTAGTCATTTACGCTTATTAGGGGGGATATTTTGCCACAGCTTATTATATACAACTCTTTTAATGTGCATTTTCCAAACTTTTTTTGGTTAAAAAGAAAAAAATCACACCTTTTTTTCCGTTTTCTTTGGATGAGGCAGTGGGTGTGGTAGACTTGTCAGCTCATGAAGTGTAGGCTATGTAGGTTTTGTTGGAATTTACTTTTGCCATGTATTTTGGTATGTACAATTGTAGGCTATTGTGGCAGGATGGCTTTGTGGTGACGTATCCAGACCAGGAAGTTGACTCTGACACAGGACTGCGGTTTGATGCGTTGGTGCACATTTTTATTCAATGACAAAAATAAATCAAAAGGTCAGACAAAAACCACAGCTCACAGAGCCAAACAATAAAAGTTTGTACAAAAACAAATCTTGAACATAAACAACACTGACACCAAAACAAGCACCATGCTTCCTGCACGCGTATCAATTGTTTTGCTTTTCCTTTCCTTTCATTTTACTTAATTTTTCTCTCTTTCTCTCCCACATACCTCCTCTCTGTACACCCACCCAAACACACACGTTTATATACATGTGGCCATCTTTGAATTAACAAATTAATCAATTCAGAGACAGACACATTCTGCACGAGTTTGCAGGGATGGGGGTTTTAACCCCATCCAGGCTGCCAACAATAACAAACAAAAACACTTATTTTAGATAAACATAAAATACCTTTTAAATCATAACAATACAGCAATAACCAATTCCCTTTTATACAAACCGATAATAACACATTTGTTTTCAAAAACAAACATTTGTTTTAAATAAACACAAAATACATTAACCAGCAGGGCTTTGCCTTGCCCCCTATTTACACGCTGGGCCCTGCCAAATGGCCCCAATGGCCACCTCCCCCCTCCCCTAAAACACAACCAGCCTCAAGTCCTCTACTGTCCTTCTTCTCCCATCCTTGAGGGAGGGTTAGTCCTCAGTGCCTTCATGGCGGGACCGAGACCCAGTGACAGGGGGCCTTGGCGCAGTTGGTGAGGTGTCAGGAACGCAAGCAGGCGACCAGTCTGCTGCAGCCCCTGGAAGAGGTGTGAGCCCAGGCGACCGTGCAGCGATGTCTTGGCTACCAGGGAGAGCAGAGCAGGAGACCAGACGACCAACTGTGCCTGGTGGTGCCGTGACATGGGAATCAGGCCCAGCGACCATAGGTCCAGACATGAAGGTCGGGTGTCTAGGAGCCCGATCGAGGATCCAACCCCAGGCTGGTTGTGGCACAGGGGTGGTGGTTGGGGGCTGTGGTGATGGAGGTCTCCTCAACCCCCTCTGTAGCTGGCAGATTCCCCCTCTTGGGCTCCAGCAATAGAAAATCCATTAGAAACTGCTATTGGTGGAAGTCTCCTGATCTCCTCCCTTCTCTGTAGTCGGCAGCTCCCTCCTCTTGGGCACCGGCCATGGGCATCCCCAGGCGGTGACGTATAGGCATCCCTGGGCAATGGCGAGCTGGCATCCCCGGGCAGTGACGTGCAGGCATCCCCAGGCAATGGCATGCAGGCATCCCCGGGCGATGGTGAACTGGCATCCCCAGGCGATGCAGGCCTAGGCTTTTCTGGATGCTCGGGCTCCCCCCTTCTGGGCGCTGGACGCTCTGGCTCTTCCCACTTGGACATTGGATGCTCTGGCTCCTCCCACTCCAGGTCCGTGTCTGGGTCCCAGCTTCCGGGCAGCTTTTTTCCTCATGCCCATAGCAAAGGCAGAAGGAGCACTTTGGGACACCGGCCCGGGCCAACTGGGACTGCTCCGCTTCATAGACCCAGTCTACTACCTGGGTTATCCTTTCCACTGCTTCCATCAGCCCTGGATATCCTTGGCTGATCCCCTTCAGCTGGACCTGGCTTCACCCTGATGAAGTCCAAGAGGATATCCAGGTGGCTGTCCCCCAGTAGGTGTCTCCCCTCTGTTCTCAACTCACAATAACACATTTGTTTTCAAAACCATACATTTTTTTGAAATAACCACAAAATACATTAACTAGCTGGTTAAACCAGCATTAACCTGCCCCATATTTACATGCAGGGCTCTACCCTGCCACAGCTATGTATGTAACACTTCAATATATATTTATTAAGCTTTTAAAATTATGATAGAGCTCCCTAACAAGGACGCATTGCAAATCCGCAATCACCTGTAAGGAAACTTGGTTGTAGTAGTATGCCGTTTTCTATACCAAGTTTTAATTATTTACTCTTAGGTTTAATTAAAATAATATCTACAGTAGAGGTCAGTTGTCATATAATGTATGTATCCAGTGTTCAGCTAGGCGACAGTTGCATTGATAATTTCTTGGTAGTAACATTACACTGGGTTCAAATAATGATATATCATTTTGGCAATACAACAAATGTTCATAAGGTTACAAATGCTTAAAGCAAGTGAATACATCTCATTCATAACCACAAGTATAATATTGACATAACTACACATATTGAATTATCTAGGTAGTCTTACAGTACTTACCTACTAATCTGGTGTATTGGGTATCTGAAAATGATCAAACACAGCGGATTGTGTCAAAATGTAAGTCATGACAGGAGCCAGGGAATTTAACGTACGTTCCAGATGTTATAGGATGAATCACAAATCACCTGCACGTTTAGTGAATGGAACCCCTTCCTGTTCACATACGTATATGCATGGTGCTGCAGAGATTTATGAGCAAAGTGTGTGCTCCCATTACTCTGGGAAATCCAGCAAAGTCATAAAACTCCATTTTAATATTTTACAGCTGCTCCTGATTAAGTGGGATACTGATATAACATGAACCCTCTTTATCAAGTCACCCATGACTGTTTGAAATAACCCACAGACATAGAAGGACAATTTTGCCAAACCAACACCTTCATATGCAGGGTTACGCACGGCCCCTTTTCGTAGGCAATTCAAGGTCATCCAGCAGTCTAACAGAGGTCGACAAAATGCCCTACACAGACACAATCAAGATTTTAGATGGCCATCTGGAAAGTCTAAGAAATGAACTCCCGTCCTGTACACCCTCTCTCTGTATCGTCAGCGTCGCAGCCGGGGCCTGTAAATCTCAGGCTCACACTAAAGCTCTAAAATTACATTTGCTGCAACTGCTGCTGCAACTTCCAGTAAATCCATACTGTACTTTGTTTATTTTTTAACACCAAATAACTTAAATTCTGTTTCAAGGTGAGTTACTGTATATACTTTTTCGTTAATTAAACTCTCCTTTTCTAAGTGCAGATTAACTCTTGATAAGTGATGACAATTACCACAGATTTCCTTTTAAATGACCACTTTTTTAAACTTTTAAATTGCATTCCTTGCCTTAAGATGGCTTCACATGTACCCGCATGGACCTCTCAGAACGACATTTCCCATCATCCTCCTGCTCACATATGTAACTGAGATGGATTCACGAGTGAGCAGGAGGATGATGGGAAATGTCGTTCTGAGAGGTCTGTGTGGGTACATGGGAAGCCATCTTGAGACAGGGAATGCAATTTAAAAGTTTAAAAAAGTGGTCAAAATGTTAAAAAAAATAAAAATAAAAATAAAACAACACACACATCTTACGTAAACAGTTGTAGCAACACATGGGAACATGTAACACAATAAAATAAAAAAGTCCTTATGTACCCTTTAAGATAATAACATTATTTTGTAAATCAACATAATTTCCGAAATCACATTAGCATGTAATGAAATAGGCATAACAACCACTTGAAACTGCCAATATCAATGCCAATATCAAAATCACATACTGATTGGGACCAACTTCCAATACACATAAAAGCACAAGAAAATAAATCTAAATGCTGTCAAAGATGAGTGTTTCTTTGCTATTTTTTAATTTTTTGTGTAATGTTAAATTAGAAAAACATAATATCATTACATGAACTTATTATGTTTTTAGATGGATATTGCATATTTTAAAAATGGAGGAAGAACGAAGGGGTAAAAAAAATGAAGAAGTACCCTTCATAAGTGAGTGAATTATTTGTGATGTCATAAATCAGTAGTAATTGTATTAATAATGAAAAAAGGCAATTGAGAATCTGTTCGAGCTTTGATTTATCTCCACCTGGATAGCAATGGCTCTGCCTTCTATTTTGCTCAGTACTTTCAGACGGAAGGACTTTTCTCTCTCTTGAATATCATATGAACCTGCAATTAACTTTTGTACTTTATTGTACTTTAATAAATCAAATAAAGGAGACTGTGGAAATTAAACATGGTTACATGTGTCTTCTATACAGTACATGTGCCATATTGAAAAGATGTTGATAATATAAACCCATCTGAGGGTATATATTTGTTTTCATATTGGAAAGGAGTTGATAATATAAACCTATTTGAGGGTATACATTTGTTTTCATAAAATCCATTTGTTTTCAAAAATACATTTGTGAAAAAATCTGCCCAGTTCTATAGCCATACCTGTATCCTCTGGAATGTTCTTCCACTTAAGACAAAGTATTGTCACAGCTTTAGAGTATACACATGAGATACACTGCAAATCCATCATGAGGATACAGGCACCTGGGAGGTTTTAATTAATATATAAAGGGACTGGTAATTGTACGAGGGATTCATCTGCGCTTGGATTCGCATGAATGCATTTGACATCAGTCTCTTCTGTCAGTTCAACTACAGCATTGTGTCCCCTGCTTCCATGGGGGAGAGATTTTGAATGTAAACATGTAAAACTACAGTAGCCTCCAGCTAAGAGAACACCCCTTGGGAAGCAAGTGAAGTGTTCCTATATCTGAAGTGTTCTCTAAGGCAGAGTTAGCCACCAGACACAATACGAATCAATCAATAAATGAACACATATTTATTACTTGTCATAATGCATGTGCGTCAACATATGAAATGAGCTGAATAAGTAAAAGAAAAACAATAGGCAAGTGTATGTTAATAAACTATAATAATAAAGTAACAGACAAACTAATGTTAATAAAACAAAGCAAAACAACACGGTCAAAAAGCTTAATCGCTATGTACTATGAAATTAGCTGGTGGGTGTGTTGCAGTCTATCACAATGGCAGAGGCAAAAATAATGGAAGTTACTTAGGGTTAACAACGTTGATAAACTAACTGTCAAACTAAATTAACACAGCACCCCTACACACGTTACAAAATATACAAGACATGCACATTATTTAACAGAATGGTGAAGCAACTCACCAGAACGGAACCCCCAAATTGCTAGGCGACTTGTATCTGATTCAGGTTTTTTTCAAGAGCTCGAACAATTTCCAACTTCGTGTAGCAAGAGAAGCAGCGGCACGTTTCACCGTTTGTTTACATGCCATTTTGTAGCGATGAGGTGCACTCGTGGAAATCAGAATACAAAACAATTCAATGATATGACGGCGGTTCTGGAAAGATTTAATAAACCAGTCAGTGTGCCTCAAGACTCTCACGATGACAAATCGCTTTTTTTTTTTTTACAAAACAGTACTGTATCCGTGGTGAACGAATCGCTATCAGTGACAAGAAGGTGTTCTTATAAGCGAAGTTCCTATTCCTTTAGCCGGAGCATTTACAATGGGAAAACTCTGTTTCACCACAAGGATGTTCCTTTAGGTCAGGGTGTTCAATTCGGTCCTGGAGGGCGGTGTCCCTCCTGGCTTTTGTACCAACTTTGACCTAAATTACTTAATTGGATCAATTATTACCAATTATTGGTCTAATTAAGTAATTTAAACACAGTTGGAACAAAAGCCAGGAGACACCGCCCTCCAGACCGAATTAACACCCTGCTTTAGGTGAAGTGTTCTCTTAGGAGGTGTTCCTATACGCAGAGACTACTGTACTACATTCAGCGAAAAGCTGTTCTGTGGGAAAGAGAAGGATTATAACCATATATAACAGAAACCTCCCACCAAGCATATTTGGTTACACCTCAGGAATTGTTTACAGTTTTTGGTGATTGAACTATCTGCATCTTCACTCTAGCATCAAAATGGCAAACAATGAGAGATGCGTAGCTAGCTGTTTCGCTAACTAATCTTTCATTCCTCATGGAAACAAGGGGCTTGCTAAACTGACAGGAGATAGTTTCATAGATTAACTTGAAGCAGGTTACATAACTTCCACAATTAAAGTCACTTATGCAATAAAAATACAAGTTGGTCTGAAAGAAATCAATTAATTTTGAGATATTAAGGGAAAAAAGAATATAAGATGTGGCTGTAAAGGAGTTAAGAATTCCCAACAGCACCTCAAAAAGGAATTACAATTTATTTTTTTTCTTTAAATTTATTTATTTATGAGGAGACACCCTTACCCAGGGCGATTTACAGTTGTATACAAAATAAAATACATATCAAGAATTACAGTACAATTAAGAGCACAATACAAAATACAATGACTTCAGTCCTAATAAAAGCAAATACAAAACACAGTACGATTTGATATCGTGGCAATTCAAGAGCAGAAAAACAGTGTTAATAGTTACGTCAGGGTTAGATACGAGTGCAAGTGAAATACAAAATACTACAGACTGGATTAAGTGCAGGATTAAATACAGTAAAAATGCTAAACATGTCATGCCATCAGTTGTTATTTTATTAAAGCTATTAGTGCAATGCTAGAGTCAGAACAATGGGCCCCAGTCAATCCTAAATCAATCAACTATTCTCCATATAGAGAGTCTGCATTCCTTCAATTACCTACCACTTGTCCTCTGACGCCTTTGCAAACAGCCCCTTCTGGAGGCCACCCCACCTTGGAGGTCTGGCCCATCTCTAGAGGGCTGCTCACTTACAGGAAAGAAGCTGGACAGTGGGCCAAATTTTAGTGGCCAAATACATAACCATCCCTTCACTATAGTCCATTTAAGAAGTTTTCAATGTACAGTATGGGAATTAAGTACAGTTGTGCTTTGTCAATGTCATTGAGATACAGTTGCTGAAAAAAGTCAAGCAGATTTTTTGTCTTCCCTAGATTCACTTTCTACACAGACAGTATTAATGGAGTTTAAAAGGAGAGGGCATGTTAATCACTGAGGAGACGTGAGCTATTCCACAAAGGTAAGCAATTTCAAAAAGATGATGCCCTCCTGTGATTTCATATATGAGCTAAATGCCTTTACTAAATATCAGGTCACCTTAACTTTCTTACTTTAGCCAGCAAAATATTGTACTACTGATGTGCTGGGATGCTTTTTTGTCAGCATTCGGCATTGGGTTTCATGACTCGTGTGCAGGGGACCTGCCAGAGAGATGTTTTATAGAGAGTTACATGATTCATTTCTGGTCAGCTTTATCTGATTATGGCTAAATAATACTTATTAACACTTTTATTAATTTTATTAATACTTTTAAGAATGGTTACATAATTATACCAATTATACTTAAAATGGCAATTAGCTACAATTTTGTACCGTTTCCTTGCCTTTTTATAAAGAATATGACCATACTGACAAGTTCTTATTGCAATTAGAGAAATACTGTGCTTCTAAGAGTTCGATAGGTCTGTGTTATAATCTGTGCTATTTTTACCTGAGTTCAGGAACACATGTAACATGATATGCCTCGTTGAATATAGTTTTATTTTTTATCGGTGGTAATACACAGCTAAACACTAGATGGTGCTGGTGCTCTTGGCTGAACTCATCCATGTTACATATATCTATGGCAGACATACAACTGAATAGCGGCTCCTGAAATCAGGTAAAATCACACACAATATTGAGTAATTGCTAAAGAACCAGCCAGAATGATTGCAAACACCATACAAATGTCATTTGAAACTACGTACTCTTGAACTTTCTAAATGTGAAACCCTGCATAATTAACAATTTAGTTAAAACATTGACACATTCCCTCCTGCAATGGCAACGTATCCCTGTATCACCAGGCACAAAAGACTATATTTTATGATATTCACTTATTCACTCACTGTTCCCCAAAAACCTGCATAAACTGAACCCCCTTTCCTTCACCCTATCACAATTGAAAATATCACATTACAGAATATCATAATACAGATAAGAGCAGTTATGAAATTACAATAAGATCAGATTTAAGTAAGAGCAACATAATGAATACAGTAAGGTAAAAGTAAGAGCAAGTTTGACTAAGAGCAGTAAGTATGATAAATGGATGAAAATTATTTCCCAATAAGAGCAAATACAAAAAAACATGAGTAAAATAGAAGAAAAGTAGAAAAGTAAAATCAAATACAAGATACTGTAATAGTAGTTGAATGCGGCAAGGTATAGATCAGTTCAGTGCAAGTACTGGTACAATTGGGTGCCATATAGTCCAGTATAGTTGAGAGTTGAGGTCTACAGATGCTGTCTGAACAGATGTGTCTTGAGGAGGTGCTGGAAGGTGGTCAGGGACTGAGACTGAGCAGTCCTGATATCCGTGGGTAGGTCGTTCTACCACTGAGGGGCGGAAGGGTGGAGAAGGAGCGGACTCTGGAGGCAGGGCTCTGGAAGCATTTGGCAATACAAAGCTTCTTTACAATTTATATGGGAACTGTAATTTGAACCATAGGCTGCATTTACTTCAGTGCGAAGGTGAAAAATACAAATTTGTATATATAATTTTTCTGTCTGTCTTCGGAATATCCATGTATATTGTTGCATTGTGTGTGAAATAAAAGCAGGCTCCACATAGGTAGGATGAAGCGGTTTATTATGCTACAGGACAATAAACAATAAAGGACCACTATCTGCCCTGGACCACGCCAAAGTAAAACAAAATAATATCGTCACTCTCACTCAGGCAGCCTCCTGCTCTGTCTGTCTGTCTGTCTGTCACTCACTCTCCAACTCTCCCCCCACGCTCTGGCACGCACTCTTATTTATCTCCTTGCCTAAACCGTGCTCTCCATCCGCCTTCACCAATCCCAGGCATGCCATTCAGACCCCAATCTCCCGCCAGCATTCTGGGGGTGCAAATGCATATCCTATAGTGCAGTTATAGTCCTGTTCGAATGTTTCTTGTTTGTTTGTGTGTTTTTGTATAATTTGTGTGTTCTTGTGACCAAGGCATTGTTAATTCCAAATATGGGCTTGTCTGGTTGTTTTGTTTAACTTTTCACAGTATCACTAAAGTTTAATAGTTATAAATCATGTCACTCCCCTATAGCTTTTTATGGACATCTCCAAAGTGACCCTGCACAGGCAGAATTACTTACCAGTTTCATACATTCTAGTGCTGCTCTGAAAATCTCTCACAAACAAAAAACGTTTTCTTAAATAATATAAATCCCATACTACATACCTGTGAGAAAAAAAATGTATTCCAGATCATGTATTTTTTAAGATAATCTTTTCTTCTTGTGCTGTTTAACACCTATGCACACATTCCTTTAACACGGTGGCCCTGAAGTGAACAAATACAAATCGAAAAAACACAAATACAAATCAAAAAACACAAATACAAATCAAAAAACACAAATACAAATCAAAAACACAAATCCAAATTAAAAAAATAATCATTGAAAAACTCCACAAATACAAATCGAAAAACACAAATACAAATCAAAAACACAAATCCAAATCAAAAACACAAATCCAAATTAAAAAATAATCATTGAAAAACTCCACACACATTACACACAAAAGACAACATTCCTCCGCCCAGGAGAGCAACCACCAAGAAAAGGTGTTAAAACCAATCCTCGCCCAGGACAACTGGAAGCTGCTAGAGACTGGAAAATGCTGGCGGATGTTGGTCAACGGCTTATTTTTCCACCTGAGATTGCCACCACAAACCTTCGACCAGATATTGTCTTGTGGTCTGGATCAGCACGCCTTGTTCACCTGGTGGAGTTAACAGTGCCATGGGAGGATGGTGTAGATGAGGCGTATGAGAGGAAGAAACTGCGGTATGCTCAACTAGCCACTGAAGCGGAACAGCGAGGATGGAGAGTCTGGGTTTACCCAGTGGAAGTGGGATGTCGAGGATTTGTGGCACACTCTACAACCCGGTTTCTCAGAGATGTCGGATTCAATGGCCAAGAGTTGCGTCGCACAGTGAAGAACTTATCTGAAGCAACAGAGAGGAGCAGCAACTGGCTGTGGTTGAGACGGAAAGATTCTGGCTGGGGATCTCAAGCACAATAGAAAGAAAGAAAGGCTGATATACAGGTAAGTAAGCTGGGCTGAGTTGAGTGGGGGACGGAGGGGTGATGCTGGGACGCCAGAATCACCGTCGAGCCCTCTTGAGGTGTCGTGGGCTAGTCGACGAAACACCGAGGATGGAAGGTGCCCACTTGAAGACCCCAGAGATGTACCCTACTTAGCTCAATCCAGACGGTTGTCATGCTGATGCGCTGGGGAGACCGCACTATGGTTGATCCCGGAGCCAGCATCGCAGCCGTTGTGTGTGCTGATGCGCTAGGGAGGCAAAATAAGCTGATCCCTGGAGCCAGCATTACACTTCAGCCATCAACACCAGACAGAAGGATATCTACATCATCATATGGAAGGAAGCGCAAATGGATGGAGACACATATGGATCACATTAGTTTACTGTGAAGCTACGTCTTAGTTGGTGCTTATCTTGGCGAGAGCCAAGTTCAAATCAGCATGAAGTTTTAACATCTACTCTCATGTAATGGAAATCATGAAGATCTGGATACGTCCAGTGACTGCTGTGAATAGTGCAGCTGGCAACAAGGGAAAGACCTCGTGACAGCCTGGAGAGACAGCTGACTGGAGGAAAGAGACCCCATTGGGGCTGGCAGGGTTAGCTACCCTTGTCGGCAGTATCCAGCTCTGTGTTTACAGGATGCTGGAGACACCCGCCCAAGGTTTCAAAGAAATTAAACAGGAAAATACCCTAGAGTCTGCGAGAGCGGGGCGGAAGATGACTCAACGTTGGACAACACGGTTAAGGACTTAGGAACGGAAACGGATATGAGTATAGAGAGTACTTCACAAAAGACTAGTTCAAGATCTGCAGTTAGCAAAGACATGGAACTCCAGGTTTGTGTCTGCGGCTGGAGCAAGGCGACAACAGTCAGGGGTTTGAAGATTCATCAAGGGAGAATGAAATGCTTGAGGGAGAAGGGACAAGGGCCTCGCATTGATCAGTACTTCTTACGAAGTCAGTCAAGTCAGTCGAATGAAATCCAGCGACAGGAAGCAAACCACAGTTCGCAGGATATCAGCACCCCTGTCATAGATGTGAGGAGGACTTGCATGGACACAGTTAGTGATGAACCTAATGATCCTTGTGAACCCGGGCAGACAAACCAGCGTAAGAGAGAAAAGAGCCTCAACGGGCACAAGCCTGGAGTTAAATGGCCAAGAGCTTGTGAGAAAACTGCATGGGACACAGTAAACACAGATCTCTGCTTTGCATTGGAAAGGTTAAGTGGAACAGTTGAAAAGAAACTGGATAAATTTGGGGACATCATCTACGCATATGGAAGCGAGAGGTTTGGAGTTGAAAAAGGAAGGAAAAAGTACAAACTATTCCTGGAAAGTCTAGACGGCAGCAGGAGATTGAACGCTTAGTTAGAGAAAGGAGACAGCTGAGGAAGCAATGGAGAAGAGCAGAAGAAAGTCAGAAGGAGGGACTCAATCTCTTACAAAGGGTCATAAAACATAAGCTTGCAACATTGCACAGAGCTGAGCCCTCACGGAAACGCTACAAAAAGAAGGAGCGTCACGAGAACTAACTTTTATAAAGACCCATTCAAATTTGTAAAGAAGTTATTCACCAGTGAGAAGAATGGCACACTAAAAGCATCTAAGTTTGAGTTGGAGAGATATTTGGAGGAAACGCATACAGATTCAAAAAGGCAGGAGCCTATGTCAATTCCTTCAGACATCCCACCTATCAATCCACCAGAATACCAAATGGAGGACTGTGCACCTAAGTGGAAAGAAGTAGAGCAAGCTGTGAAAAAAGCAAGGGCTTCATCATCTCCAGGGCCTAATGGAGTTCCGTACAGAGTGTACAAGAGCGCTTCAGGAGTTCTACGAATCCTGTGGAAACTGATGAAAGTAGCATGGGAAAAGCAGGTTGTACCAAGAGCATGGCGCCGAGCAGGTGGAGTCTTTATACCTAAAGAAAAAGATTCTAGCAGCATCAGTCAGTTTCGCCCTATTTCCTATTAAGCGTAGAAGGCAAGATTTTCTTCAGCATTATTGCTCAGAGATTGTCAACTTACCTATTAAAGAACTGCTTCATTGACACTTCAATACAAAAAGCGGGCATTCCAGGTTTCCCAGGATGCTTAGAACACATCAATGTGATCTGGCAACAAATTCAATCAGCTAAAAAGGAGAGGAAGGAGCTCCATGTGACATTCCTGGATTTGGCTAATGCATATGGTTCAGTGCCACATGAACTTCTTTGGGCAGCATTTGATTTTTCAGTGTACCAATGACAATAACAAATCTAGTCAAAGCCTACTTTGGAGATTTGCAATTTAGTTTCTCAACTTCAGAATTCAGCACTACATGGCAATGCCTAGAAGTTGGAATAATGGCAGGATGCACCATTTCTCCACTGGCTTTTACCATGGCAATGGAAGTAATCATTAGGGCATCAAAATGGGTAGTGGGAGGAGAGCTTGGCTTCTGGAATACGACTACCACCAATTCGAGCATACATGGATGACATGACAACCATGACTACAACAGTAGCCTGCACTAATCGGTTATTGGGCAAATTAACCAATAACATTGAATGGGCACGAATGCAATTCAAGCCCACTAAATCAAGGAGCATCTCTATAATTAAAGGTAAAGTAGTAGATAAAACGTTCTTCATTAATGGTGAGGCAATACCAACAGTGTCTGAGAAGCCAGTGAAGAGCCTTGGGAGATGGTACGACGGGATCTAAAGGACACAGTTCGTGTGGGAGAAGTTAGACAACAAGCTGTGGAAGGGTTGAAGAGCATAGACAGCAGCGCTTTACCAGGCAAACTAAAACTCTGGTGCTTTCAGTTTGGCCTACTGCCACGGCTGCTGTGGCCACTGACTGTGTACGAGGTTTCTTTGACAACAGTAGAGAAGCTGGAAGCTTTAATCAGTTCACACATCAGGAAATGGTTGGGAGTTCCACGCTGCCTCAGCAGAGTGGGACTTTATGGTAAAGGAATACTGCAGCTACCTGTCTCCGCTCTAACCGAGGAGTTTAAGTGCGCCAAGGTCCGACTGGAAATGACATTAGTAGAGTCACGCGACAAATGCGTAAGGGAGGCAGCACCTGTGTTGAAAACTGGAAGAAAGTGGGTGGCAAAGAAAGCTGTGGAGGATGCAAAGGCTGCCCTTCAATTGGTGATATCATGGGGCAAGTTCAGCATGGAAGAGGGGTCTTGGTCTCAGTTCAGCTCCTCCTACATGGCACAAGGCAGCCCCAGCGCAACGGAGGAAGCTTGTAGTCAACGAGGTGCAAAAGCAGGAGGAGAGGATGAGGTGTATAAAGGCCATTTCCCAGGGCAAGCAGGAGAATGGATGAGATGGGAGAGTGTGGAACAACGCAAGATTGGCTGGCAAGACCTATGGTCAATGGAACAGAGCAGGATCAGTTTCCTTATAAGGTCAACATATGATGTTCTCCCATCACCACAGAACCTAAACCTCTGGGTAGGAGAGGATCCCTCATGTCCTTTGTGTTCATCACCTGCAACATTAAGGCACATTTTGACAGGATGTAAGGTGGCTCTTAGCCAAGGACGGTTTACTTGGCGCCATGACCAGGTGCTGCGATGTTTGGCCTTAGCATTGGAAGACAAGCGTAACATGACCAATAAGTTGCCACCTGTTCCATCAAAACATTACACACAAAAGACAACATTCCTCCGCCCAGGAGAGCAACCACCAAGAAAAGGTGTTAAAACCAATCCTCGCCCAGGACAACTGGAAGCTGCTAGAGACTGGAAAATGCTGGCGGATGTTGGTCAACGGCTTATTTTTCCACCTGAGATTGCCACCACAAACCTTCGACCAGATATTGTCTTGTGGTCTGGATCAGCACGCCTTGTTCACCTGGTGGAGTTAACAGTGCCATGGGAGGATGGTGTAGATGAGGCGTATGAGAGGAAGAAACTGCGGTATGCTCAACTAGCCACTGAAGCGGAACAGCGAGGATGGAGAGTCTGGGTTTACCCAGTGGAAGTGGGATGTCGAGGATTTGTGGCACACTCTACAACCCGGTTTCTCAGAGATGTCGGATTCAATGGCCAAGAGTTGCGTCGCACAGTGAAGAACTTATCTGAAGCAGCAGAGAGGAGCAGCAACTGGCTGTGGTTGAGACGGAAAGATTCTGGCTGGGGATCTCAAGCACAATAGAAAGAAAGAAAGGCTGATATACAGGTAAGTAAGCTGGGCTGAGTTGAGTGGGGACGGAGGGGGTGATGCTGGGACGCCAGAATCACCGTCGAGCCCTCTTGAGGTGTCGTGGGCTAGTCGACGAAACACCGAGGATGGAAGGTGCCCACTTGAAGACCCCAGAGATGTACCCTACTTAGCTCAATCCAGACGGTTGTCATGCTGATGAGCTGGGGACCCCGCACTATGGTTGATCCCCGGAGCCAGCATCGCAGCCGTTGTGTGTGCTGATGCGCTAGGGAGGCAAAATAAGCTGATCCCTGGAGCCAGCATTACACTTCAGCCATCAACACCAGACAGAAGGATATCTACATCATCATATGGAAGGAAGCGCAAATGGATGGAGACACATATGGATCACATTAGTTTACTGTGAAGCTACGTCTTAGTTGGTGCTTATCTTGGCGAGAGCCAAGTTCAAATCAGCATGAAGTTTTAACATCTACTCTCATGTAATGGAAATCAAATCACAAATACAAATCGAAAAAACACAAATACAAATCAAAAAACACAAATCCAAATTAAAAAAAATAATCATTGAAAAACTCCACAAATATAAATCGAAAAAACACAAATACAAATCAAAAAACACAAATCCAAATTAAAAAAAATAATCATTGAAAAACTCCACAAATACAAATCGAAAAAACACAAATACAAATCAAAAAACACAAATCCAAATTAAAAAAAATAATCATTGAAAAACTCCACAAATCCAAAGTCTCCACCTGGAAAGCACAAGTTGAGTCTTTAGTAGCTTAGTTGGCTGTGGTATATTTCTGTCAGTGTTATAATTGGTATTGCAACGGTAAGCCACGCCCCTTCATTTTTTGACAAAAGAAACATGTGCAAGCGGGGGAAAAGGCGCTGGAACAACCGGTGCTACAGCATCACGAGACCCCAAAATAATAAGAACATAAGAAAGTTTACAAACGAGTGGAGGCCATTCGGTACATCTTGCTCGTGCGGTTGTTAGTAGCTTATTAATCCCAGAATCTCATCAAGCAGCTTCTTGAAGGACCCCTTCAATGGTTCTTCATGATTCAAAATGTGTCAGATCAGAGTCATTCAGTATGCAGAGCCTTTATTTTTGCTGTGAGATCAGGTTTTTTTTCAGTGCAAGAAATAGATTAATTTTAAAACGGTAAATATACAGAGAACTTGGATAATTAAAGAATGGAAAATTGTATGCTTTAGAAGGCGATAATATTGTGGATGAGGCAGCGAAAATCTTAATTTCACCGCCACCAAAAAATAAAATAAAACAAGGTAACATTACATTATTCCTGCAGGAGCCCCTCTCCATAGCAAAGCAAAAACACTGACAACTTTAAACGCAGTGGCTTTGATAAGCATAAATAAAGACAAACACCGTGAATGCTGAAAAAACAAAAAAAAGCTCATTATTATTATTATTATTGTTAGTAGTCGTAATAGTCATAGTCGTAGTAGTGTTGTTATTGTTGTTGCAAACTTTAAATATATAACCTGCTTCAATATTTGATGTAGTTGTTATATTGCATTAATCTATAGGTAGAAATACTGCTTAAAATTACTTTTTTTTCAAACGATATTGGTAGTTTTTCCATGACAGTTATGTTATCTATATTGAATTAGGGAAAAAGGTTTTGCAACGAGACAAAGATATGGCTATTTTTTTCTGATGTAAAAGCAGCCATTAACTGAACTTTATGCAAGTAAGCATAGTCTCTTGCATTTTGTGATAAGTCTGTGTTACAAAATACATCCCGTAGACTATCACATATATCAGCACCTGTTAAACCATCTTTCTGTTCCAGGCCTTTTTTACATTTTAAACCCAATTATCTTGTACTTTTTTTACAATAGGCATGCTTACAATTGAATTCATCATGCAAAGCTGTAATCTCATTTAAATGTATGATAATTAGAAGTGCTTAATTTGTACAGAGAGAGGTGCCGGGGTGCAAACAGTGACAATACCGTTTTTAAGAACCTCACATTCAAAATCCTAACAATTTATTTGAAAGAGTAGTGTACTACTAGTGTTATAAGTTGGTTGGCCGTATTTCTGTCAGTGTTATAATTGGTATCACAACGGCAAGTATGATGTTTATAGAGGTGTAGGAAGATGTTTGACATTGGGGGGGGCCAGATTTCAATATTATTAAATATAAATCAAAATTAACCTAAAAAGTTGTGTCTCCTCTCATTTACACTGACAAACATACTGGCAATATCTGTCAGGCACATATATGCAACAGCATACAGTGGTTCAGGTGCTGCTGAGTCATGGTGGTCCTCAAGTAGGCCTTCATGCATCTTAGAGTGCGTTTAATGCCAAAGCTAAACAAGCTTTTTTACTCCTCGTCTTTGCCTCTTTGCTACTGGGCCATATTTCAGTTATCTATAACAACATGTCATGTGTGAAATTATATAATTACCCACAGTTTATAAAATTTAATGATCAACCCGATTACATTTTTTAAATTTGTTTCAGGCATTTAATATTGAAATTAGTACAGAAAAACTAGAATAAAAAAAAGAAAAATATGCTTACGGGTGCATAATAATTTTAATCCTTGAAAAACCCTGGAAGTCGCCATGGATAAGGCGCCACAATATTCATAATAATAATGACTTACTTAGCAAAGAAATCTGCAGGGACAGTTTGTAATTAAAACTGCTTTTGTGACACCGTATCTTATCTGTGGTGACAGTAACTTGATTAATAAATTAGTCTCATAACGTCTTCTAAAATCTCACCCAAAAAGAAAAATATATATTATATTACGGTCATTTAAAATTAAACATTCTCAGAGCTATTTACTGTTCGTCTGCAAGGGGCTTACATGTAGACTAACGCACATTAGTTGTCTAAATATTTTCCTCTTAAGAAAAATAGTAAAATACATCCCTTAGCTCTTCATTGAACTGTTGCCAGGCAACCATCTTCAAGAAGACTTCCTTGCAAGTGAAAAAAGGCGTGTTGTGATTCCCGGTCTCGTTACACTGCTCTCATTGGTTGTTTTTAAGTTGTGCATCAACAAATTACCGTTATTTCCCTGGGACTAACAAAATGTTAAAAAAAAAAAAATAATTGTGATGCCAATTTCTGTGGCGCCCAAAGGATTTTATTTCCTGTGATTAATGGGGGGGCCTGGCCCCTTGGCCCCCACGGTTCCTACGCCTATGGTTTACCATAACTGAGTTTGTGTATAGTAATAACGGTTACAAACTACTATTTTAGTTAGACTAAAAATGTTTAGTTTGAATTGTTTTTTATAGATTCAAAAAGGATTTCACAAAATGACACAAACACACACACACACACACACACAATGTTGTGCTTGATTTCAGACCTGCAGCTTATGCATTTGCTGCTGAACCTGTATGATATGTTATACATACAAATTTTCTGTTCCCCATCACATACATACAAATGATGAGAGCACCATTATTATCAGCAGAGGGAGCTCCAAACAATCATTCCTTCAAGCCACATTATATTGACATTATTTTCCTCTTTTCTTTGAGCCACAAAAGCATATCAATTTTTGTGCTTTCTGAGTTCCAAATGATTTCACCATTTCAATAAATCTGTCATTTTCAATTTTTTCATCTGTGGAAAAAATTCAGTACTATGCCTAGGGGCAATGTTTATTTAATATTCCTTAAGTCATTTACATGTAATTTAAAGCGTGTTGTATAGTGTGTGTATGTGCGTATTGTTAGTTGTTTGTTATTGTAAAGGGCGAACGGAACAACCCGTTCGCCAGTGTTTGTTTATGTTTGGGAGATTGTGTTCATGTAAGAATGAATGTATGTTAATTGATCTCTGTAAGAATGCGTGCTTGATTAAAAACCCACGTGAGTGTGTGTGTTGTGTTATAGAAAGTGTCTGTTTATTGTTAATTGTTCACATGCGGTTGAGAGCTTTGGGGTAATTGTGTAATTATAGTTAACAGTGTATTTAAGGGCAATGGGTGCACTGAATGTGAGTTGAGAGTTAGTGTGTTTTGTTTAATGTTTTGTTTATTTTGGCCATTGTGCCGTTTCTTTTGTGTTTTGTTTAAAAGTGTGTTTTCTTTTGTTTAAATAAACGTGAGCCCAGCAGCTCACATTACACCCTGCAATCACTGCACCCTGAGTGTTTACTTCCTGGTCTGACCACACCCACATCAGCCGTTCGTGACAATTATATTATTGATGTATGTGTAACATTACCGCCATTTTATTAATAAAAATAAATAAATACAAAAAATCACCAGAAAACTCATTTTCTGTTTACATTATATTCTACTGCTGTAGGTATTGGGTGTGTAAAATGCAACATTACCTTGGTGTCATGAGTACTTTCAAAGTTTCAATAAATACTATACATACTGTAATGCTTATGGGGTATTCATTAACTACAACCTCACATTTTAACATGAACTACTGTACAAAATCTTGGTCTTACAATAAAAACAACAATTATTATTTGCTTTATTGACCACAAACAATATAGCTGTGAAGCAAATAAACACAGAAACAGAATTTTTTTTTTTTTTAATTCTAAAGCTGCAGACGAAATATAATTAATAAAAGGCTAGCATGCACATACTATATATTTTTAAAGAAACGATAATATTGTATTCCTTATTGATTGCCTTGGTAGAGCAATATAAAACATCCAGACTCTCTCACAGAATATGGTATTTATTATATAGATTTACCTTCCAAAAATGTGATTGACAGATAGGTAGGCTAGTAAAACAGGTTGAGGGGGACTAAGATGGTACAGAGCAATCCAGAATCCAAAATCAAGAATCCAGTCGCTCATTCACCAGTCACAAAGGCACATTGCAAGCCAGTGGATTCAACCGTACATTTTATTTTATTTTATAGACTTATTGGCCATTCCCAGGCAGGGTTCAATTAGTTGTCCTGGCATTATCTATCTACTTCACAATTGACTATTGAGACGCTGGGAACTAACGAAGTCCAAGAAGCCTGATAACATGCGGACTGAAGCTGCAAAATTGCTATGCGTATTCATTGTGCATTACATTGAAATATGTGTAATTCAACCATATATAAAACATGCACTAATCAAATCAATGTGTAAAATGATAAAACGAGTGCCAAATAAACATGTGAAAGATATTGACCCCGTTACATGTGATACAAAACTGATCTTTTCAAAATAGCTGCAGTTAATTAATAAAGGAATCCAGCAACACACTCCAAGGCTGAGTTCTGTATGTAATCATTTTTGCCTGGCTATTTTGGAGTTCTAACTGAATCAAATCTAGAGTTACTTTTCATGAAAGTAAAAAAAAAAACATAGAAAAAAAGAATATCTTTTTGTTTAAGTTGTATACATTTTTAACATTTATTATAATGGAAGTTTTTCCGCTGAAACCAGCAAAGATATGTTTTACACCACAGTAGAACAACAGAAAATTAGAATGAATCAGCAGGAAAATTAATCATTCTAGTCTGAGTGCTCTGCAGACACACTCCTGCTAATTGCTTGTTAAGCCACTTGAAGAGGTGAACGGGTTTATGCAATGGCCTAATAACAAATTGAATTTAATCAGTCATCTGTTTAAATACATTACTAAAATTTACAGCCTTGTGACATGAGTAACAGCACACAGAAGACACTTTGGAAAGAAACACTGTCCTAAACTAAAACATCTCAGGTGAAATACATGGCATGAAGGTAAAGGCATCAAGAACAATGATGGTGAACACATATGTAACTAATAACATCTGTCTGTCTTTTATTTATATATACACCACTTCAGAGTCGTTCATAGTGATTACAAGGGAAGCTTTTGTATGAGTAGAAAACAATGGCACAAAAGCGGTTAAATTGGCTATGAGTACAGAATAAATCATTAATAACTGACTTTCTTTTGTCTCTGTATCACTTCCACCCTCATTATAGAAGCTCTTGGCAATCCACCTGTACACTTGAGAGATTCTGTTTTTGGCTTATAGTACTGTACAAAGACTTGGGCTATTAATTTTGCAACTACAGTAGCATTCAGTTTATGACTATGCTTAGACTTGCATTACTGTACTTTACGTTGGATTCCTGCTGTGTTTCTTTATCAAATAGTACAGATTATTTACATCAGCAATCTTTAAATGCATTTAAAAAATGGAAATGGAAATGAACTTCAGTTGGTAGAGGTCAAACCTTGACAGTGGCATTAAATCAAACACAATATATGCCCATCTGGCATTTTGTCAGTCAAAAGGCAGGTCAGATGAAATTATTATCCAACGATAACAATTTCACATGGGTTTCTGCAGTCCAACAAACATTTAGATTTTGTGAAAATATCATACTCTTTGTTGGAGCTGTTATAACTTATAATAATAATAATAATAATAATAATAATAATAATAATAATAATAATTTGTTTACAGCCCTGACCTCATTACATATTCTACTGTGTAAGCATGCCATTGTTTTGTCCTATAGGGAAGTATCTCACATCAAGTATCTAGCGTTTGGTAGAATATCTATTACCTCTTTGACAAACGTGCTGCTTAGCTTTAGAATAACTAGTAAGGTGGTTAGTGAAGACAATCTAGCAACAAGAGTAATTTGACATCAATAAATGACTTACGTTATACTTTTTTTTAAGCTTTATTGTGGTTTGACAGTCAGACTGATCTTCGTTTATCTTTTTCTTTTTGTATTATATATATTTTTTCTTTCTATCAAATCCCATTTTGGAATGTATCTTTCATTCATTCAACTCCAGTGACCTGGAAAATTGCATTGTTCCAAAACTGCTGCTTTGCTATGAAGAGGCAATGTTAAATGTAGGTTTAAACATACAGTAGTTTCTCTTCATAAATTGTACTTGTTATATAAACAGAATACTCCATGAACGTACATGGAGTGCTGTGTTTTCTTTCACCCATAGCTGTAAAAAAAACCTATGAACCATGCGGCTAGTCATTTTGAAATCAAAGTGATTAATGGAGAGTATTGGTAAGTCAGGAGGTTTCAGAATCAGTAGGGGAGGAATAGTAGACATTTTACAGTGCATATAAGAAGACAATGCTCTGGTATGTGTCAGTTATTCATTTTATGCTAATTCAGAGCAATTGGCATATCATTAATGTGACTTAGTACTGTAATGTGCCAGCCCAAGCAATGGAGGTGGGGGGCGTGCTGTAAGGTAACAGGGGTACACCCACTGTTGACATGGGGGGTGGGGGTGGTGGCGGTCTCCTGAATGTTATTTCACACTACCGCACAATCGATTGAAATCCTGTAACTGTAGCTTGTTATAGTACTATTTTGTAACCAGATTCTATTCATGAATACCAGTCATTCTTTGATAGTTGTGTTTTCCTGCCAATGTATATTGTGTAGTAGTGTGTATATTAATAATGTATTATGATTCATACAGGAGTCCACTAAAGAACTGTGTTATACAATAACATGTATGTTGGAAAATGTTTTAGATACAATGAAGTAAGCCACCTGGACACAGCAATCTTAAAGATCTAACACAATTACAAGTCTTGATTGAACTAAATTGCTGTTATTCAAGCACAAGTAGAGGACACTACCTTACCTCACAATATAGGGCTGTAGTGTGGGGACCCTGTAACTGTGCTTAGTTACTGATCCAGAATAGACACAGTGCTTACTTTGTCACTTCAATTCTTCACATCAATACAAAGACATTATTAAAAAGCACTGTATCAATCAATATTTACTTTTGCAATTGGACACTCAATTTATGGAAGCCCTTCAAATGAAACACGTGCTTTGTCAAATTCTGAGAAAATGTCTTTCAGTCAGACCATTACGGACTCTATACCTCAGTAAAGGAGACTGATGAAACACAGAAGCTCTGGGTGAGATGTTTACAAATGTGCAGATGACCAGATTATAGTATCTGGGAAAATATTGACCAAACAAAGAAAATATCTTTATCTCATACCCATTATGGACTTTATACCCCAATAATTTAAAACGAATTGGCCATGAAATTTGTGCTGAGATATTTCCCGTCATGTTCCCGATGCAGCAAACATATGTATTGGTACTTTTATTAAATCTGGGTATTTAATGATTATTATTTTTAATAGTAATAATGCACTTTTCCTACATTTGGATTGTTATTTATTTAATTAAAGTGTAAAATGGATTCAAATTTGACCACTCTTTTACCAATGTACTGTAGTCAACTGGAAATACACATTATTTTCCTCTTAAGTTTTAAAAAAAATAGTTATGGAGTTAAGACCTGAGTAACATCGTTGTCCTTAAAACCAGTCACAAAAGAAGTTTTAAAATACCACTAAAATACCAATATCACTATGTGTCAGATGCTCTTAAGCAAATAGCTGAATAAAATACAGTTTGTTTTCAAATGAACAAAACTAATTTAATTTGGAAATAGACTTCAGAAGACAGACAGATTGGCTAATTTGTTTCTACACTATATAACCATAGGCAGATTAATGGCATTCAATTTGGAAGTGAACTCAAGTTCATTAGCTTGTTCATGGCCCCTATTTGTATGTGCTTGCTTCAAACTGCTGGATGTTCTCATTCTTTGGAGTACCAGGGGAAACTGCCTGCTTTTATATAATGCATACTTTTTATTCTGTTTTCAGTGTTTGTTTCTTTTTTTTGTAAATGCAAGGCAAAATAAGAAATCCAGAAGTGCTTCCAAGGACAACAACCATGAATACATTTTATTGAATATTGTTTCATTTTTTTACTGAGTGTGTTTGCTCATGCAATTTATTCTCAAGATGATTTATTTGATTTCACATATCAATTAATTATAAGGTTGTTTGTAATCCTCTTGAGACAGTCTCAAGACAATATTAATATTCCTGAAACATCAGATATTATGGTTATGAAACCAACAACTGCCAAAAAAACTTTAATAAAGACATCAAACTTAATTAATTACTCTAAATAAAGCATGAGTATTCGCTGACAGATAGGAGAGAGACTGGAGGTTGTGATCGACGGGCACACAGTTTTTATTTACAAATATTTACAATAAAGCAAAACATGGGGGGTCCTGATCCAGAAACCTTCTGCCTAACTAAAATTAATTTTGAGTGGTATTACAGTCCCCTAAACTAATCCCTTTTAATCCAGCAGATATGTTTAAGAATAAAAGCTTGAAAATTGGCTCTCAGTTTGACATTGACTAAACAAACTTTTTTGGCTATAGGGCCATCGCAGATTTGTCCTATGACGACCATTTTACAAAATGACCACTATCGGTTCCTAGCATAATTTAATGTATCTAGTGTTTGGGATGGAAACATTGGTGTTATATCAACTTTAATTAATTTTAATTTGCCAATAAAATGTCATACAAACTCATAAAACTGACTTATGTGCCTCCATAAGAGGCCAAAAATGCATTTTCTTTTTTTTTTCAGATGTGGCCTACAGGTGAACTTGAACAAAAGTAACTATACCGTGCATATGTGGTTAAAAATTACTACATCAATGTTACTCCTCATTCTTTGTATTAGAATATTTCCTAATTGCCATAATGCATCCATGCTAGAGGGCACTTTAGCTTTGTGGTGAATTGTAGGATGCCAGTATCGGCTATTACTTGCCTAATTATTAAGATATATCATCAATAATAACTATTTAGTACACAAACAAAGTTGAAAAGTTCAGATTTCTGAATCCAGTAGTTGTGGATCTATTCAGAATCACACAGTCCACTGCACTGGCAGAGAGCAGTGCACTTGAGTGCTGTCTTGATGCATTTACACAGCCCTCTGCAACCTTTCTTGCAACCACAGTGAAGCAGTTGGCAACATACCCGAGTAGCCTCTGGAAGAGTTATCCACCTTGTATCCCAGTCACCACTGTCACTCTAAGTCCATCCCCATTCACTAGGAGATGGAAGCTCCGGAGCAGTAACCATCATATGTGCCCAGCAGTGGCAAGCTTGGTAGGCGGCCCTCTTGGTGTGCTGGAGTAGTGCAGCTTGTGTTGGAGGAAGGCCATCGATCATTCTACCCTTCTTCCCTTCTTCTTATTTATTTCTTAGCAGGCGACTTACAACTGTTACAAAATATCACAGTACAAAGTATCACATTACAAAATATATACATTATAAAATATCACATTACAGAATATCATATTACAGATAAGAGCAGTTCTAAAGTACAATGTAATCAGTAGCAAATAAGATCAAATTAAAATATGAGTAAAACAAAGAATACAGTAAATAATTACATTTTAGAGTGAGTTCCACTAAGAGCAGTTAAGTTATAGTAAAAATATTTGCTTATACAAGTAAAGTCCAGTAAGAGCACGTAGTGTACAATAAATAGTACAAGATACAGGAAATAGTTATAATTAAGAGCAGTAGTAGAATACGGCAAAGTATGGAACAGTTCAGTGCAAGTACAAGATGATGCAAGTACTGGTACAACTGGGTGCCATATAGTCCAGTATAGTCGAGAGTTGTAAGTTTTACAGATGCTATCTGAACAGGTGTGTCTTGAGGAGGCGCTGGTGGTCAGGGACTGAGCAGTCCTGATAACCATGGGTAGGTCGTTCTGCCACTGAGAGGCAAGAATGGAGAAGGAACAGGCTCTGGAAGTGGGGGAGCAGAGGGGGGTACAGATAATCTGCCGGTGGTGGAGGAGCGGAGTTGGGCGAGAGGGGGTGTAGGTAGAAATGATAGTCTGGAGATAGGAGAGAGTAGAAAGGTCAAGATAGCGATAGGCAAGTACAAGAGTTTTGAATTGGATGCAAGCAGCGATAGAGAGCAAGTGCAGAGAGCGGAGCAGTGGTTTAGCATGGGACAAACAAGGAAGGGAAAAGACAAGACGAGCTTAGTGAAGAGCTTCTTCCGAGCGTCGTTGACATGCTCTTGACTGCTGGCATGATCATACAAGATTACAACAAAGCATTCCAGTGACCCCAGCCAGTCACTTATGTCCATAGAATGCCGAATCATAGCTACTGACAGCCTGGTCGTAGAACAGGGGCAGTAGAGAAGTGAAGGCCATGCTGCTTTCTGGTGCTGCACTGGATGGTTGACGGCTAGCAAGAGAGATACCCTTACAGCTTGTCCATTCCCACCAACACAAATATGTCACACAGAAGGTCACTAGCAGTAATTGGAGGCCATTTTGTTAAATAGCTGCCATGGCCATTGTAGGACATCTGCGATGGCCCTATAATCAGACATCTTTTAGGGCCTGCCCTAATTGTGTACCAAAGTCCACGCTTTTATCATCAGCCTAAATTCTTCCTTATTTTTCACATGTCTGCTGGACTATTTCTTACAGTTGGGGTTATCCTGGTCTATACATGGGGATAAGCTGTTGCTCACCCTCGTTCACACAGAAGCCTTGAGGGTTCACCACACCTGGTTGCTGAGACAAAAGAACACAGTACTGGATTTCAAGCTCCTTTTTAAAGGTATGTGGTCAGGGTTAATTGATAATCAATGAATCAATTAACACCTGGCAAAACATTCTGCAAATGGATTTGGCAAGTATGAGACTGTATCCCCATTCCTGCCAAACTTAAATAAAAAAAATGTATGAACAATACACTATTTACATGTGCAGGGCTTCTACCCTGTCACATATCCTCCTCCTTATGTGCACCCCTCCTCTTTACAACCTAATAATTTCCCACACAGTGCATTATTGTCCATCTTTAGACTCCTTTCTTGTCTGTGTGGATAGGTCCTTAGGTCACCAAGGGACTGAGAACTGGCGACAGGAGACCTGGGCAGCATGGCTGGGACTCCTGAAGCGCAGAACAGTGACCGGGCAGCTGCAGCTGCAGGCAGAGGTGTGAGCTATTGCGCCAGGGTAGCGACGTCTGGAGGAGTGGAACAAGTCCAGGCAAGCGACTGTGCTTCGTGGGGCAGCAACCTGGGAATCAGGCCAATTGACCAGAGGTCCAGTCATGAAGGTTGAGGGAACTGACCCACAGGCGCCAGACTGCTGCACAGGAGTAGGGGTCGTTGCTGTGGTGGAGGTTGCCTCTTCGACTGCTCCTCCTTCCTTACTGTATATGGGGACTGCAGCAGCTCCTCCCCCTTTGTTTCCAGAGACGACAGTGGCTCCTCCCCTGATTCTGGAGACGGCAGCGGCTCCTTCCCCTCTGGCACTGGAGGTGGCAGCAGCTCCCCCCCCCCCCCACTGGCACTGGAAGCAACTCTGGCTTTGGCAGCCGCAACTCTGTTTTCCTCAGCAGTGCCTCCGGTGGCTGCTGAGGGTTACATGCGGCTTGTCTGCTCTAGTGCACTGGTAGTGTAAGGACTATTGCCCACATTCTCAACCAGGTAACACAGAAATAACAATCCATGATGTAGTACAGAACAGAAAAGGCAGAGCACTTGTTGTTTATATATATATATATATATATATATATATATATATATATATATATATATATATATATATATATATATATATGTGCAAAAGTTTTAGGCAGGTGTGAAAAAATGCTGTAAAGTAAGAATGCTTTCAAAAATAGACATGTTAATAGTTTATATTTATCAATTAACTAAATGCAAAGTGAGTGAACAGAAGAAAAATCTAAATCAAATCCATATTTGGTGTGACAACCCTTTGCCTTCAAAACAGCATCAATTCTTCTAGGTACACTTGCACAAAGTCAGGGATTTTGTAGGCATATAGTCAGGTGTATGATTAAACAATTATACCAAACAGGTGCTAATGATCATCAATTCAATATGTAGGTTGAAACACAATCATTAACTGAAACAGAAACAGCTGTGTAGGAGGAATAGAACTGAGTGAGGAACAGCCAAACTCAGCTAACAAGGTGAGGTTGCTGAAGACAGTTTACTGTCAAAAGTCATACACCATGGCAAGACTGAGCACAGCAACAAGACACAAGGTAATTATATTGCATCAGCAAGGTCTCTCCCAGGCAGAAATTTCAAGGCAGACAGGGGTTTCCAGATGTGCTGTCCAAGCTCTTTTGAAGAAGCACAAAGAAACGGGCAACGTTGAGGACCGTAGACGCAGTGGTCGGCCAAGGAAACTTACTGCAGCAGATGAAAGACACATCATGCTTACTTCCCTTCGCAATCGGAAGATGTCCAGCAGTGCCATCAGCTCAGAACTGGCAGAAAACAGCGGGACCCTGGTACACCCATCTACTGTCCGGAGAAGTCTGGTCAGAAGTGGCCTTCATGGAAGACTTGCGGCCAAAAAGCCATACCTCCGACGTGGAAACAAGGCCAAGCGACTCAACTATGCACGAAAACACAGGAACTGAGGTGAAGAAAAATGGCAGCAGGTGCTCTGGACTGATGAGTCAAAATTTGAAATATTTGGCTGTAGCAGAAGGCAGTTTGTTCGCCGAAGGGCTGGAGAGCATACACGAATGAGTGTCTGGAGGCAACAGTGAAGCATGGTGGAGGTTCCTTGCAAGTTTGAGGCTGCATTTCTGCAAATGGAGTTGGGGATTTGGTCAGAATTAATGGTCTCCTCAACGCTGAGAAGTACAGGCAGATACTTATCCATCATGCAATACCATCAGGGAGGCATCTGATTGGCCCCAAATTTATTCTGCAGCATGACAACGACCCCAAACATACAGCGAAAGTCATTAAGAACTATCTTCAGCGTAAAGAAGAACAAGGAGTCCTGGAAGTGATGGTATGGCCCCACAGAGCCCTGATCTCAACATCATCGAGTCTGTCTGGGATTACATGAAGAGAGAGAAGCAACTGAGGCTGCCTAAATCCACAGAAGAACTGTGGTTAGTTCTCCAAGATGTTTGGGCCAACCTACCTGCTGAGTTCCTTCAAAAACTGTGTGCAAGTGTACCTAGAAGAATTGATGCTTGATGCTGTTTTGAAGACAAAGGGTGGTCACACCAAATAAGGATTTGATTTAGATTTTTCTTCTGTTCACTCACTTTGCATTTAGTTAATTGATAAATATAATCTATTAACATGTCTATTTTTGAAAGCATTCTTACTTTACAGCATTTTTTCACACCTGCCTAAAACTTTTGCACAGTACTGTATATAGGGGGAGTAGGAGAGAAATATGTAGTCCAGGAGGGGCTAAAGTACTACCTCCCCCAGAATTCCACGGGATGGAGCCAGGATGATGTTCGCCTGGCTCTAATTATTAATGAATGCCACCTGCCAGCGATTAGATATTTAAACAGGAAGAAATGGTTGTTCAGGGCAGTCTCCAGTCTGTGTGAAGAGAGAGGCTGTTGTTTTGTGAAGAGACCAGTGTCTAGGTCTGCATCAAAAGGGCAACCGAACCTGAAAACGAGTGAAAACATTATATATACATACATATATATATATATATATATATATATATATATATATATATATATATATATATATATATATATATATACTTTTTATCGCTCTTCCTGCAGTGATTTAGAGCACAAATCTCAAACCCAAGTGCACTAGAGCGGACATTTTCAAAACAGCTTTGAAACAGACTCTAACGCTATAAGTGTAAAAAGTTGTCAGGATGTTAACAATGTAAAGAAAAATTACAGGTACGTTATTTAAACAGTTGTAGCAACTTGTGGGGACATATAACGTTATATTTTTTTAACCATGCTACTTACTAATAGTAAGTAATCAATGAACATTGTAATGCCAATAACCTGTGTGGCAAAATGGTTTGCAGTGCGCAGGTGTAGTGGTGATGTGATTAGCAAACAGAAAACAACAAAGTTCACGATCCAAACAGGTTTTATTTTTGTAATCCTGGTCTGGCAAACACAAAGAATAATCCCAGGCAATACAGCAATGTGTATTGCACTGTTTCAAAACAACAGGTTGCAGTTCCAAAATAATAAGACACAGTTTGTAATTAATAAACACAGTAGAACACACACAAAGACACCAGTTCACCACGTTCACCAGTCCAGAGTGAGTGCTGTCGTGCTCGTGGTGAAATACAATTTATTGCTGTACAGTGGTGCAGTGTTGTCCAGGTTTAGTGCTGGCTTTTAGTGACAGTTCCGGGTCATGTTAGCCGTCTAATAACAACAAACAAGTAGATTTTTAGACACGACAAACAAACAAAACACTCACAGTAAATTCATGATACTCCTTCCGGTTCAGCTTAACCATAACAAAGGAACAGATCACCTCCCTACGTCCCCTTATATACCGTCAGTCACGCCCCCTTAGTTAGCGACTGCAACCGTTTCTCCTCCAATCCGTGGTTGCCACATCGCTTCCCTTCCGGGTCCATGCCTTGGTGTACTGTAGCTCCACCCCTTTCTAGATGTCTGACTTCCACCTAACCCTCGGAATGAATTGTTAGGCCATCCAGTCCAGGGCACTCTGTTCCCTTTACACAGCGCCCTCACAGGTCGGGAGGGAGATTTATCACCAAGAATCATTCTGTCTCTGTCATATCCTGCTTTACTAACAAGTGAGAAATGATAAGGCTTTTAAAGGTGTACATTCAAAAAAGGCACCTGCTTGCAAATTGTATTTGCAAGTTAATGTTATTGTTATTGTTATTGCTTTTAGAAAAAAAATATATACTTTATTAGTTTTCGGAAAACTGCACTTTTTCTGAAAATGTGAATACGTGCACACACATTGTTACAAAACAGACTTAATCATCATACAGATAGGCACTGTACAAATGTTAATATTAATGTGTTATTTGTCAGAGTCTTCAGGGCCAAAGCATGTCAGTCATTAGGGGAAGCAGCTGGTTGGTTGGTGACAGGAAAAAGGTGTTAAAGTGGTGGGTAAAATGTCATTCTCCAGGTAAAACTAATATATATATATATATATATATATATATATATATATATATATATATATATATATATATATTCTTTGCAAAAAACTTTGTTAATGTATCAGTTAGGGTTGATATTAAAACAACAAAAGTAGGTAAATATGACATTAGGGTTTTTAACCTTAACTCTGCATTCCCTCCCTCCCCCTTACAAGCAACGTAAAAGGCAAGGCAATACAAGCAACCACAGACAGCTATCATCAGTTAAGATGAACAACATACAACTCTGCAGATAAAACAAGAGACATCCATCATCATGGTCCACTAGGTGTATGACCTCTAAGTGCTCCCTGGAGACCTACTGGGAGGCTGCCAAGGTTGGGGAAGGCGCACTGCATAAGGATGGATATTTACAGAACGCATGTGTGTGCTATCTGCCAACATATATTGTGGGTCAAATATATAAAAACATCTCGCTATACAGTACAGACCATTGTAAACCGAGGCTACGTTTATTGTATTTTGCCAGTACTGCATGTACAGTTATAGAATACAGTGAATTAGCAGTAAAGGTGCACTCCACTTATAACGGACTCCAAGGGACAATGGAAATCAATACTTTATAAACGAAGTACGTAGTAAACACAATTCGAAATGCTGTATGTAACTGCAAACATAAGTACCTTAAATATAAACAATACAAGAACACTTAACTGCCAAAGAACGGGAGCTTATTATTTATACAAAACTCACCGCTGTGGGCCGTACAATGTAATTAGTACCACTTTACAAATTTATATTTTCTCTAAATGTAATTAAAATTGTATACATAGACAAAAACATAGAATAAAAGTAAACAGCAACTGTTTTCCTGCCTGATGTCACAAATGCTGCCGTCATTTAATGCCTTGGATGTACATTATTTGCGCAAAATATCTAACGTATTGAGGACATTCCTCCTCAATACATTGTAAACAGAACTCCGTTCTAACAGGATCTGTTATAAATGGAGTGCACCTGTACAGCTATGACCAAACGTTTTGCATCTCCTTATATAATTAAATAATTTTGCTTCACGGAGTCCAATGAAGCCTGTAGAATAATGCTACGTTAACATACTGAATTGCATACCGCTTTGTAGTTTTCCATACTTAACGGAAAACTGACATTTAAAAACCCAACATGCCCTAAATACTATTGTTCCGGTAGACGTTTGCGATATTGTTCTGTAGTTTCTTTGATTACATGATGTTAAATAAAACATTATGTTAATCTAGGTTATTTATTATTATTTATTTATTTATTTATTATTTTTTTAAATTGTCTCAATCCAAAAAATGTGATGCAAAGGTTGTGGCCATAGCTGTAATAGTTGAGTTTTCAAGCGATGGCGTTTCATTTTACTATAACCATTACAATATTCAATCAATAAAGTGTAATACACTTTTAGCATTTTGGATGTTCACACTCATGAACACAAACTAATAAATTATGTTATATAAAAGTATAATTAATATAAAAAAAAAAAAGTTTTCAATCCACTGATCTTTGGCGTGCTAGGCAAACGTGCTAACCACTACAGTACAGTGACCTAATCACCTCACACACAGAACTGACAGGCAGGCAGGGAAAATGAGCCGTTGTGTAGTGAGAGACACAGAGCGAGCAGTAACACACAAGCAGAACCACACACATTCAACAGTATAGTTCAGTGTCCATGGTCTCCTTCTGTGTGGCCGCCCCACCGCTACATTATAATGCTTTTATTATTAGCCAAGGACCTGGTGGTGGTTAATGGTTGCTTTTTTTTGGACAAAACAAATAAAAAGTTCCATTTTAGTAGAGGGAGAGCAGAGGAACAAACAATGTTTGATATTTATAACTTTGTAAGCAATTGTTGACTCCCCTTCAACCCGACTGGTTTCTTTCCAATAATAGGAAAGAAACCAGGTAGTCGTTCTCTTATTACACACAGCGAGCCTACCATACACTTCCTCCGTAGGAAAGGGGGCGGTGCTCTCTGACCTTATGGTCTGCCACGTGCTACATGCAGCAGGGTACATCCATCTTGTCTTTTAAAATACCTCCCCTCATCTCGGGAGCAGCCACGTGTAATGCGGCAAGGTGTGTCCATTTTGTCTTTTAATGCACCTTCCCCCCGTCTCAGGGTCAGCCATGTGTATTGAGAAAATTCTAAACGTGGACAATACTGCAATAAAACGACTATAAAAGCACATTCACGCACAATTAAAACAATGATTTAAAACAACGTAACTATAAAAGATGATGTCTGTCTCGGGCAAACCTCACCAGAGGACTCGGCGGTGGCTGTCCACATTCCTTTATCGCCAGAGTACTTCTATTTTTGTGAGAACAATTCTTTTTTCGTCAGACGCGTAGCGAAAAAATATTTATAAAGATAAAATAAATTTCCCACTCACAAAATGAAAAGACAACGTTACAGTGAACATTATGGAGTCCCAATTATAAACAGATATGTCATGGTTTACTAAAGATATATTTTCAGGCATTTATTTATTTATTTATTTTTTTAAACAGAAAACAAAATGTCTGCCTCACGAACAAATATTTTTTTCTGACAAAAGAAGATTAGACCCTCGCGAAAAAGGATATTTTGTCATGAGCCCAATTCCTTTTTCAAGATCAAACATCTAACTGCAAGAGCAGGAAAAACATTCTTAAAATCTCTATAACTCAAGAAAAGATTATTATTTATTTTTTTACCAAAAAGAAAAAGGCACTATTCTGGGCCAGTCCCCTTGTACCCTAAAATTGTCAAACAAAAATTTCAAATTTTTGGAGCTGGAGACTGACAAAAAAAACCCCCAGCAAAAAACACAGATTTTTTTTTTTATCCGAGCAGAACGAAATGGCCCACATTAAGAGATATAACCAAGGGGACCACACATCCAAATTTTCATGCAAATCCATTGATCAGGGTCAAACTTATTAAAGTACAGAAATTGTGGTTTAACATTAAACCAGTATGAGAGAGAGAGAGAGAGAGAGAGAGAGAGAGAGAGAGAGAGAGAGAGAGAGAGAGAGAGAGAGAGAGAGAGAGAGAGAGAGAGAGAGAGAGAGAAACACCTATGTCGGCGTACATAGCTAATGGAAGTGCTCCACAGTTAAGATTATTGATATAATTTTGTTTGGAATAACCTGAAAAATGGCTGCAAAAATCCCCCTTATACCAACTGATGGCTGCAAATAATTACATTGAGGAGTAAAATGTTTTCATATAGTTCAAAGATATAATATCAAAGTGAACTGGAGCATTCTGCACTGAAGACAGGAGATTGCGCACCACCGTAATGTATGAACTATATGAAACCAAACCTGTAGATTTGTTTTTATTTTATTCACTATTTTAAAATTTTAAACAAAAACTTTTCTACCTCTATTCTATTTCAATGTGAAATGCCCAAATCTCACAGCTGAAATCAACTGTGTCTTTTCACTCACAGTTACTAAGCTCGTCTTGTCAATTGGAGCGACAGTGCTTTACAAGGTGAGCCACTGGGACCTCAACTTAAAACTTTTTGAATGTCCGAACATGGTTAGGACATAACTGTTGCTGCACTGGAAGTACCCAAATCAGCCTTTGATGTTATATAATGTCAATAAGATGCATATCCTCACGAAGAGCAAAGGTACACTGGTTTTAATTAGACTGCAGCACAGATCTCTGGGCAGAATGCAGGAATAACAATACAGTCTGCTTGCACAGGCTGGCATGACAGTTAATTATACACTCGTCCTTGAGAGAGTTATCTGAATTGAAATCCAAGCTTTTCATGTAGCTGCTAAAATAGATGCAGAATCCAGACTTACAAATAGCTACCGTTATGCAGTCAACAGCTTTTTTCGCAGGCCCAGTAAAATCCATACCAGTATGATTTGCTGGCTCTCTCATTTACTGGGTTATCAGTAAGGAGCTGGATTGATTCTGCAGCTTTCATTCAAAGCATGAAATATGCTGAAGATTAAGTTGTCTCCATCAGGGCTCACACACCACGCAAGATCTGCTTTCATTGCATAGTGAGTCTCTTATTAGAAGAGTTACAGGCTGTGCTGTGCTAATCAGTCTTATATATGACATTCAAACAGCAAATGGCAACTTTATTCAGTGTCAGGCTGCATTCACAGGCTATTACAACAGGTAGAGGCAGGGTGCACACTCCAAGTGAGTATCTTAACCACTGTACGAAGAAGTTTATAATAGTTTGAAATAAATTAACAAATTGTAACAGACAGCTTCAATTCAGGATATGCTCATGAGCTGGTGTGTGCTGTAAAAAAGGTTTTTGTAAAAGCTTGCATGTCATTTTTTTTTAAATTTCAGCCGTAATCACAAATATGTCTTGTAGGGATTTATTTAATCCATCTCTACGTTTGTCAAGTATTTCTAAATATACCCTTTCTGTCAAGGTTATGTCAGGCTCGTCCAGATTCCAGTGATAGATTGTACTGAACTGTGACTGTGATCATACAGTGTTATATACCAGCTTATATTCAGCATCGTATCATATACATATTTATATTATACAGTGCTCCCTTTTTAATTCGCTATCTGATTTACATGTATACACTTATACAGTAAGGCAAAGCATTGGACTTTTACAATTTACTGTCAACATGGCCTAACAGTGAATTAACCAAATCAGTGAATTATTGAATGGTGAAATATCAAGGGAGCACAGGATTGTCGACTAAAAATGTACTTGCAGTTAAAATGCACAAGTACTGTACATGGGATTTCATATGAGAAGCTAGTTATGTCGTGAAATCACCAGTGATAGGAATCTTATTCATCTAATCAGAGTGCTCTGTTCACCTAAGCAATTTTATGATAACAGGTGCCATGGTTCAGTCACACAGTGAGCAGGGGGAGACACTTTGGTGCTTGCGAAGTTTTCTAAGCTATAAAATCTATTGTTTTAAATAAAATATTTCCCTTGAGTTAACTGTGCAGGTGCAGGTGCGTTACACACTCTTGTGATTTACTCTGTTCTGTCATCATTTCCATGCTGTAGCATTTAGTCTGTTGCTGCCTGTTTGTGGTTTACAGAATAAAAAGACAAAATAATCACCATCAGCTCTTTATAGGTTTCATATAAATGTAATCCCCTATGTTACCATGTCCCTTAATATTATAATCAACTATTTGCATTGGATGAGATAAGCATTGTTTGCCTGTGGGTAAATAAGGTCATTGTCAGATTACCATAGTTCTGGCTGAGCACATTTTAACACTGAATAACCTCAGTCTTTTTTTTTTCATGAATATGTTGAATTGTAATGAGAGGATTTCGATTAATGACCTTAAAGCTGCATACTGTAATATAACTGAATACAATAGAGAGCACATCTTACACCTCTGAGACAATCCCTTCTGCTGTCTAGGAAATAAAATATTAAAGTCATTTTTTTATAACATTGCGATACTGCTTCAGAACTGCGGTCTACTCCAATCCAGTTTTGTGTTTTTGTTTGTTTTTTTGTTTTATAAAAATAATTTGAAGCTATCAGACAAAACAGTACAAATACTTTTGGTGCCACTGAATATTACAGCCTTGGGTGACTGCTAGAGGTCTTATATCAAGCGAAGAAGATACATTTGGTCTTACATTACAAAGAATGTCAGGAACGATCCTTTATAATTAATGATCAGGAAAAGGAGGTTGTGAGGAGGATGAAACTGGTGACCTTGTATTCTGTAACCAAGTACTCCATGGATCTTCAGATATAGAAGTGGATCAAAACATGCTTGCTTGAGAATCCACAGGAAGATGTAGTAGTGGAAATGCTGTGAGCAGTGCTCTGCTAAATCATTTACAATGGGCAGTCATAATGTCCAGTTATGCAATTACCTACTATGACAAAACAATGATGCATACATAATAATGTAGCAGTTTGCCACAGATAAAAAACAAATTGAAAAACAGGATTGGAAATAATTGGTAATTCAAAAAGGCAATTGTTGCATCACAAAAATCCAATTTGATTATTTGATTATTCAGAAAGTTGTATTTTTGTTTTTTCCCTGAAGCGTGGTATTAGATTACAATCAAAGGGTCTTGTGGATCTGCGTGTTTTTCATTCTGCCCACTTTGTTTGTTTTCTAAGCATATGTAATACATTTTCTATTCTGTTTAATTATACAATCCCCTTCAGTTTAGTGGTTCTATGGTTGCACACACAATTGTGGTGGGTGGGTAGGTTTTCATAAACAGGGCAATGTATTGTAGCCTGTAATCATGAATTACCATTTTGATCATGATTCATTCATATGGGGACCAGAATACTAGATGTGTCCCAGATATTTTAAAAGCCAGTTTATAATAATAATAATAATAACACTAAATACTAGAATGGAAGTTGTGAAACTATGGGACTCAGAAGAGGGCCAGACAATCAAAATCATAGGCTTCACAGTTGTATTTGTGCGTCTTGTTTATCAAAAGTGAAATGTAGCTGGCAAATTCATCATTGCAGAGCAATTGTGCATTAGTATCATGTATGTTAGGAGTTGTTGAAGTCTCTTGTGTGAGATATCAAGACAGACTAAAACCAAATCCTTGTTAGAAACAACATCTGCAAACAACAGAATGGTTCTCAATCCAAACATCTCCTGCAGTGACCACTGTTATTATCAACTTTAATTTACAACCCTTTTTACCACCCTTTACACTCACACGCTGGCCACAGTCAGAGCTGATTGCATTTGTCACAGGATATTTGGAATAATGTCAAAGTCGCTGTCTTTACTATGAATTGTCACAAATCTGGTCTGTTAACAAAAATGCTGCTATTTTGCTTCCTTACCTGTGTGTCTATTCTATTTTATGTAATCAGATTGGCATTTAAATCTGTCCACTTCTGTTTAAAAATAGAAATCTTCAAGCCATTGTGTTTTCTGAATTGTTCTTACCAACAGGTTGTATGAAAGGCATGCATGGTGTGCAGGGAGTTATCACAGGTCTTAAGAGAGAGCTACAGAAGCAGGCCTACAGTTGAGTTCTGCAGTGCAAAGTGGACAGTGCAAGGATTCAAGCCACAATCTTGTGTCTGGATCCAAAAGAGCTACATTGTGAATCTTTCCATTATATATTAAAAGTACAATGGCTTTAAAATGTTGTGCTACTGGGATAATTCAGAAGCATAAGGGAAATTTCAGTCTGCTGCATCCAAATGACTCACAACGGTGGCAGCTTCATTAGGCAGAAGAGCAAAGAAATATATTTGGTTCCCTAAAGAGTAACCAACAGCAATGTCAAGCCGAGCAGGGCTTTAATGACTTTCATTAGTGACTTTGATCAAAAGATTGCATTTGTATTTACAAGAAACAGGGAATCGACAGAAGATTGTGCATGCTGCTGTATAAATTTAGGACCCTACCTACAGTTGATGAAAACATTTTAGTTTTGGGTCTTTTTGAACATTGTTTTTACTGCAGCTAACCCAATAATCTTTAATACATCTTCCCTGCTGTGCACCTCATTAGCTATTTAGAGCTCGAATTTGTCATTTTGAAAGAAACTCATGTTAAAGTAAACATGTATTTTTATTTAAAAACTTGGTAACAGAGACTACATTAAATTCAAGTATTCTCTGATTGCAAGCCATGTGTGTTACACTGGTGATTTCAACTGGAAGGGGAAATTGTGCCCATGTGCCCACCCCTTCAATGGCTTCTTTCATGTCATTGCTTCCCCTATTGAGTGACATGTTTTCAGTCAGTTACATGCCTTGCTCCCGAAGACACTGCTGAGGTGGAATGACCTAGGCAGTGCAAGTAACATGATTCTAGACAATAAGGCATGGAAACTGATAACTTTATTTAACCTCATATAATACCAGACTTATTTTTTTTTTAAATGAATATGTGCATGCTATTTCTTTCAATATTTTAGACATATGCAGCTTTTAAAAGTTCAGCTTTCCATTTTTTTCAACATATATATATATATATATATATATATATATATATATATATATATATATATATATATATATACTATATATATATATATATATATACTGTATATATTAATAGCTTTTAGCTTTAACCACTTTTATTGTACTAGTTAATGACTTACTGGACAGTTTCATTACAGGACTCCCCATTGCAGTAATCACTTACTGAAAGCACAGAAGCCCCTGTTTATCTGCTGTATTCTCCATATAATTACCATTTGCAGATCAAATAATATTTCATTTTCTATTATGGACACAGAGCTTTCGCTTACACAACTTCAGCGCTACCTGCTAATTTTCCATTTGTCACTTTGATAATCTCTTAATCTTTTTCTCTGACATCATATCTGGTCTGTACAGATGCTTATCCTTTTAGCCCAGGTTAAATCAGATTGAAATAAATCCCCACAGTGCAGCTACCAACAAATAATACTGTGGGTCATTTCATTACTACGGGCTCCATTCACAAAAACGTTTCTTGGGAAAAAAGTTAAAGAATCCCCCTTAAATAACTCAGAACCTTCTTTAACAAGTAACTCCTGTTTTATCATTGATTTTTTCAATCATTAGTTTGAGCATTAGATTGATTTGCATATAATGGGCACTGTGATTTGACACTGTATGAATGGATCACGAGAAAGATTAGAATGGTCTCTTGCAGCCAAACAAGGAAAAAAAAACACATTTGAATATGAATGTGGTCAAATGTGGTTTTGTGGAAATGTCTTTTGATGCACATCTTTCTGATAGTTATTGTAATGAGAAACTGTTAGAAATGCATTTATTCTAAGTCTGTGAACACTAGGATTTCTGCTGCCAAGCAGACTATATGTTAGTAAATACACTATGCAAGTTTAGAATATTACATAGACTGCCTTTGTTATTATTGTTTTATTACTATGTGATTATATAGGTAGGCTTATATTCATTGTGTAACTGTTATGTCAACAGAAAGAACAACTACGTTCAAATCAGCCGCATAAACAAAATAGAATCTCAACTAAAAATGAATCTCAACTTCTTCAACATTAACTCTGAAAGGCTAAAATCCCCAAATAAACCTGTGACAAGGATGTGAGTGGTGCCGTGTATAAAAGTGAATGTCCAACGTCCGTCTTTAATAAAGTTTACAAATAATAATAATTTGCCCCTATACCAGCCAGGGTATAGGGGAAGCGAAAGACGGTGGGTTTCAGTCCCAAACAAAAAGTACACTCCTAAACCACAATCCTGCATGCACACAATTGTGCTCCGTTTCTCCCCGGGGAAAGTGGTGTCAGTGATGTGCTGTGCAGTGAAGGTAGTGCTCTGGGGTATGTGCTGGCTCAGTGGCGGCAGCTCCCGACTCCTTAATCCTCCTCTGCTACAGAAACACAAAGCAAAACAAACACAAAGCTCCGGTCACAAAATCACTTCCAACGTAAGGGGCTGTACTTACGTAGCTGCGTCCCCTTTATACTACCAGAACTCCTCCCCACGATCACCTCGAAGCTCTGTGCGTGTGTGGACAAAGGGGGCGATTGAGGCACGCTTTTTCAAACTGATAGTGGACACATATAATTCTATGGGAAGGGAAGTATCTAAGGAAGAAAAATTGCTTCATAGTCTAAAGAAAATACCTCAGCCATGAAAAACAAGAATGAGTATTTATGACTAGTTAAAAGAAATGTAATGTTGGTATATTGTTTAATTTAAAGTAAGATATAAATATTTTTATATTTACTTATTTGTTATTTGGTATGTTCCAAGGGGAGGGTCTGTTTGGTTATAAATGTCTGTATCAATCTGTATCAAGCCCCACACAGAGGTTGCTTTTCTAAAACTGGTTGGTGCTGTAGGCTGAAAATCTGATTTTAAGACTTGCCTCTTTTTTGACTTTTATTGATTTTTTTTTGTAGCCACATTTGTACAAAGTGCAATTCTGTTCCTGTTTTCCTCACTCCTGTTTGGACAATAAATGAAAGCCATGTTGGTGCAACAAAAACTCTTCTGGTCATCGCTTGTTACTTTACAACATCTTGCATTATGCACACCGGACCCTGACACCCTCCCAAATACGAGTAATAGCAAATCGTAAATTAATCATACTCAGAAGCATTATCATACTCAGAAGCATTATCATACTCAGAAGCATTGCCACACTCGTTATGAATATTCCTTTGTACTTGTCACTCGGCATGTGCCTAATGCACATGACTATAAAATGCCCAAGTTTTAGGAAACAGCATGGCCTGGGTGTTGTGTGCCCAGCTTTGCTTGTTTGGAGTACAGAGTTACAAAGAGTAAAACAGATGGGTAGATTTGCTTCATTGCTGATACAACTAGTTGGGTGCTGGTTGGAATAATGCATTTGGGCATTTTTGGCTCAGTCGGTAGCTAACCTGAGCTTATGGTACTGAAATTGAATGAGGTGATTTTCTATACTGGTTTGTCTGTTTTTTTTTTGGTGACCCTGTTCTACTTCTTTTTGTTCTTAATCGCGTAGGCTGGCTACATATCAAAATGAAATCCATGTTAGCCTCAGATTGATACAGTGTACATGTTTCTTTACAGAGATGCCGACCAGAATAGGAAAACTGCTTGGCATTTTACTGTGGAAATTCTCATCCTTTTATTAGTACCTTAAAATGTTACCAGTGAAACTTATAGAGGTATAATATCTAACAAACATACAAGCTACTTACAATTTACACCAATCCAATTAACGTAAATGTTGTTAAGTTCCCGATGCCCAGTCACAGTTTGTTTTTTTATAATGTACATACCTTTCACTGGGTCCATGACAATTTGTCCCCATTACTAGGTGGACTTATTTTAAGAGTCATAATACAAGAATAATTTGTGTATACTTGCAAGATTGTGGACTGTGTAACAATATAGACATTGTTGATCATTCATTTCAAGTGTTGTTAACGACACTGTTTTTAGTGGTTCACCTGGAGTTCTTCATGAATGTCACACTTCAATGCTTGATAAAAAACTGCGAGAAAAACTCATGTGTTTTGTTAAAATAAGGGGTTTATTGTTTTGCGAAGTTAACGGGAGTGGATTCAGTTATTAGATACATTTGATGGTTTGATTTTTCAACGTTTCCCTCTGAAAAACCCTTTCACTGTAACACCTTTCACTGTAACAGCTGACTGTCAATGAGAAGAGGGACTTGTCAGTACACTGTGTAACAGAGTTAACCTTGCGCTTTATCTTTTTGAAATTTTAAAGAGTTTAAGATTATTTTTAATTTTTATTGAATGAATAAGAATATGGAACGGGAACTGGGAGCAAATAAAAGACTAAAGGCAGCTAAATGAACACAATGATTTGTAATCCCCCCAACAGCCCTCTCTAGCACTCCAGCAGGCACTCTCAGAAGCAGGCAACAGCAATAGACACATGAGACACAAGCTTTATCTCTCAACACAGTCTGTTATTAAGTACTGAAGTGTTACATTCATAAAGAACCCCCACTCCAGGTGAACCTCTAAAAACAATGTAATGAACAACATTAGCTTGCTGTCAGGATGTGAATGCTGTAGGTAAGCAATGAATGTCGAAACAGTTCAATTTGTAAACAAGCATCCGTATTTATAACTGTAAATAATAAATCCGCCCCTCTACCAGCAATGGTATCGGGGAGTAAATACAGCAGGTTTTCAGTCCCAAACAATAAATATTAATCCTCTCAATGTCCACCTTTGTGCATGGGGAAAGTGAACCCAGACAGGTGGTGCTGGGATGGTACTGTTTCTGTGCAGTGCGAGTTGTGCTCTGGGGTTTGTGCTGGCTCCGTGATGGCAGCTAATTCTCTGCAACACATAAACAAACAAAAACAAACACAGCGCTCCGGCACTTTAATACAGTCAACGTAAGGGGCGTCCCCGTTGTACTGCCAAACTCCTCCCTGTGATCAGCCCGGCGCCGCACTCTATCCAATCGTTGCATGCTCCACAGCTGATCACAATGGACTTGTTTAGCAATCTCGCAACTATGTGCTTTCTCTGAAATGTCCGACTTACCATCGAGTTGACTCGTCTATGGGAAAGTGTACCACCAACCTTACACAGCACCTTTTCTGGTTGGGAGCTTGCAGCTCAGATTCCTTCTTTCCCTGTCACACTTCCTGAAATGAATGATCAAGAATTTTAGAGTGTTACACAGTCCACCATCTTAAAAGTATACACAAATTATTCTTATAGTAGTCCACTTGGTAATGGGGACGGATTGTCTCGGGGACGAATTGTCATGCACCACCTTTCACTAACTGGCAGTGAGCTGTCCTCTTTTTTCAAAAGATACAGGTTAACATTGCAACCCTTTTTCTGTTTTGTTAATATAACCTTCCCACGCTTTCCCTGTAAACAGTAGTTCAGTAGCTTGGATGAAAAAACTAAATAAAATACTGCAAACAGACTTTCGAGATTTTAGAGGAGGAAGTTCAACCCTCTACAGTTTTTAAAATGTTATATATTTAAGTCTTTACTAAATACAATAAACACTATCATTTGGTTCCAGTGTTTTGTAAGTGCTTGTTTATTGGATAGCTGATGAAGTGATTATAACCATGAAACACTGATGCCTAATTATGGTGTGGTTTCTGAGTACTTGAATACCAGTTCTTCTGCACAGCAACATTAATTAGTCTAGTATGGAAATTGCTTTTTTTGTTTAGCATACTGTAAACATCCAACAGACAGGACCATAAAAAACACATTTTATTACCGTTCCTGTTTAAACTATATACAAAAAACAAATTCGGGTTAGACGAATTTCCTGACATTTTCTACTTAAAATTTAATTGCAATGTAGCAGTTGCTTATTGTAAATTACTTTTTATAATACAAATTCACTTAACATGAATTTCCTGTTAATACAAATTATTTTGGAGCCCTCACAAGGAACAAAAATGTGACTAAAACACCTAGTTCAAACACCTGAGTGAAAAGGACATTGAAAAATGTATTACCATCCACATTAGCGCCTCTGTACTGTATTTAGTGCTGTATGGGGATTACAGATCCCATGATGCATTGCTAGTTGCCATAGTGTATGGCAAGCCAAATGATCATTTCGAGATATCTCAAATTCAGTAATAGATACCTCTAAATCATTTCCAGATATCTCTAAATATATGAAGATATCTTCAAATATTTAAAGATATCTCTAAATCATTTTAAGATATCAAAAATAGATATAGAGATATCTTGAAATGCTTTCCAGGTATCTTAAAATAGGTGGTTATATAATGTATCTCTAATTAATTTTAAGATATCGTTAAATCAAGTAATTGCATTTTAAGATATCTCTAAATGACAGTTTGGTGTACCATGCTATCAAAATCTACATGGTTTACATATATTTACATAGCCCTATTATTTAAAGGTATCTGTAAATCAATTTGAGATATATTTATTTCATTTTTAGATATTTCTAATTGATTTACAGATAAAATTAAAATTTAGGTATCTTAAAAACTGCACAATGCAGATATCTCAAAATGTTTACAAATATTACAAAAAAGACTAGACCTTTAGCTAGACATTTTGCAGAGACAAATCACTCCATTTCGGAACTAAACCATCGTGTTATATTTATAAAAAATATATCATCTTTATTCAGTTATCTCTAATGCTAACAATGTATTTTTCAGTCGAGTTGCATTCTCCAGTTTGCTAGCCCAATGTATAATCAATAATAACTATTGGTTAGACCTGAGATAGGGTACAGTCAGCTCTCATTTATCTGATCCCTCCCATTACAGAAGAGCTGGATTTTTTACAACACACAGTATATGAATCTGACAGGTATGTCAATAATTCACAGTAGTGACTGATTTTGTTTTATTATTTATATCAGCAATGACATGATAGCAATTTTTCAGTTTTAACACACGTTGCAACTTCTCATTTCATATGATTGCAGTACAGTTTGACATTATTGATAGGCTTTAGTTTTAGCTGCGTTTATGGATTATAGTTTATGATAGCGGGAGAAGGCAGATGACAGAACAAAATCCCATTCAATTTCCCAAAGTAAATACAGTTTTATAAATAACTCATCTGGAATGTCCACTCAAAACACTTTCTCTGTTTTCTGTATCCTTGTAGCTGGCTGTAACAGGGTGAGGAGCCCTGTATGTATTATTTATTTGTTTATTTTATTTTTAGAACGGGGTCTCCCCCTCTGCCCCTGTGCAGTGTATTTTGTATTTGTTTTGTTTGATTTATTATTGTATTTGTATGACGACGAAGCGCCGTTGGTTTTGTTATTGTTTATTTGTATTTATTTAAAAACGTATTTACGGCGTAGCCGTGTGTTTATTTTCTTTAGTAGCGTGGATGGGTAGCCCCATCCACAGGAATTAAAAAAACCTTTTGCAGAAGGTGGCCATCTCCCAAATTAATTAAGTGATTAATTTGTTGCTAATCGGGAGATGGTCACCTGCATATAAGCCTGCAGCTCTCTGCGCTCTGGGTGGGTGTTAGGAGTGAGAGTGGAGAGAGCGAGAGGAGGAGGAGGAGGAGCGAGCGAGAAAGAAAACAAAACAAAACTTACATTAAATACAGGATCAGTGAAGGCTACTGCCCAGCTTGACCGGTATTGTTTATTTTGTGTTCGATATTTGTTTTGTTTAAACCTTTTATTTTTGCTCTGTGAGCAAGTGTTTTTGTTAAAACCTTTTATTTGTTTTTGTATTTAAATAAACGGCGCCACCGTGCCTCTTTGTTTTGAACTGCAGTACTGTTTGGTGTCAGTGTTTTCCCTTCCTGCATCTGACCTGACGTCACCGCACAGCCACCCTGTCACACGGGCACAGGATGGGTTGTATAATACAGGACATTTTTGTGCTTTAGTAATTAATATTTCCTCCATTCTTCAAAGATTTATTTGGCAGTTTTTCATTTCTGGTGACGTCACTCAGTAGTTGACAATTGCTCTGGGAGAAATCTGGACACGCCGCTCCTAGACACGACAGGACACAACGCCCTATTGTGTGATGGTATATAGAAATCCATTATATCAAAAATAGACGCTAGGTGAAGCAATGCGACATACTAGTGTATCCAGGCCATTACACAGTTCAAGAGTTACTGACATGCACATTGTTGACATTTTTAACCCAGGCGCATGTCTGTTTTGGGACGGATAAATAAGTGTTAATAACAAGCAATAGAGTGGTAGTGTAACAAGAAACGTTGCACAGGACGGTGTGATGGGGAGCCCCGCCCCTATGTATATTTGTGTGCTATTTTGTTATGATTTATTGTATTATGATTTATTGTATTATGATTTATGTATAGTATAGGATGGCAAAAAGCCAATATTATTATGTATTTATCGTATTATTATTGTTTGCGGCGCGAACGAAAAGTTGCCGCCATTATTTGGTATTGTTTGATTTTAGAAATACCTTGTGAGAAATACCTAGTAATTATTGAATTGGCTGACAGTCATCTTTAGTAAACCCCTGCAGAATGTGACCGAGGGGTTAATAAGACAATTAATAGCTAGTTAATCCCTTGGTCACCACTATAAGAACCTGCAGCTTTGGCTGCAATGGGTTGAGTGTGTTCAAGAGGCGGAACGAGTCGGGTGGTGAAGAAAAGTCAAGCTTAAAGTAAATCTAAAACAATCGCTAAGCGTGCTGGGTCTACACCAGCACCATACTTGTTTTTGATCCGTCTATTTGTTTGTTTTGGCCAACATGCTGTTTGCTTTTGTTTTGTTTAAACTCTTTGTTTATATTATTTAATAAAACGATGAGCGCCGTAGCGTCTCAGTTAGCCCAGCCATTACTTGTTGTGGTTTCTGTTTCTGGTCTGATGTCACCCTTGCAGCCATCCTGTCACAGACGGTTATCGGTAGTATTTTATAATAGAATCAATCTGTTACGGCAGTGACCGACTGCTAAATGAGAGTTACAAATTAATGAGAGGTGGATAAATGAGTGCTGACTGTACATGTGCACACGTGTATACTTTTAAAGAAAACAGAGAATGATTTAATGTTATTAAAAGGTAAAAAAGTCATAAATGTCTCCCTTAATTAGGGGACATCACTTTATCAAATGGTAGTATCCTGTGGATTTGGTTTATTGCAGTCAAGGCAATTACTTTGAAAACATGAGAAGACTAGCACATGCAAAACCATTTAAATAAGATAAATCAGTTATTTAATGAAGTTCAGTTTGGGTTAATTGCTTTGGGTTTAATTCCAGCTTATTCTAAACAGCTGTGATACAAGGGATGGCTATTTGTCAAATGTTCACCCCTTTCTTTAATAAAACAAAGCCAATTCCCCTTTCTGTCAGTGTAGAACGAATTAAACCCTCTATATACTGCTTATAACTGTATTCCCACCTGCTACATGAGGTGCCTGTCAAAAGAAGGAAAGTCAAAGTACAGGTATGTTTAAGGAATATGCAATTGTAACACATGTTTAAACAGGGGATGTACAAATTGGAGTTAACAATAAGACCAGATTGATTTACTTTTTATATCAGACTTCAACAGACACACTTTTTTTCACAGGGTTACCAAGAAAAAGACAAATATATAAATCGAGTTTTGTTTATATAACTGGGCTACGTTTATATGTGTTTAAAAAGTAATTGGTCACCTTTATTCCAGTTCTATGTCTGGAAACAAGACTAAATCCTTCTGAAACATACATGAGGGAAATTGTTTGGTAGTCTTACATTCTGTAGTAAGTGTTTGCAAATAAAACGTCTTTTACATATTCGACACAGATTCATGGTTTTATTGAGAAAGTGGACTGGATACTGTGTGGGTGTATGCTGTGGGGATAAGATCAACAGAAGACAAACCAGGAGAGGAGAGAGAAAGCCTGCCCTTGAAGGGATTCCGCCATTTTGCACAGATATTATTATTATTGAAGGCGAGTTAAGAAAATAGTAACATTTATTTTTTTTTGTAGGTCAAAGAAACAAGTCTAGTCATGGAACAGGCTATCATTAGGAGGATTGCTGAGCTGAATCGAACAAAGGTATGAAACTGTACCTGCTATTCTGTACAGGAATCAGCACAGCCATGTAGCAGGGAATTGTTTCTGTTTTTGCTGTATGCACACTTGAGGACAGGAATTAGTTACAGTAGTATTTTGATGCATGTATGGGAACTACCTAATGATCTCCTTTCACCATCCCACACTTCAATTCTAAATGGATAATCTTTCATTTTAAAAACTCATTTGTTTGCTTTTGATCTTTTATTTTAACCTACGACATGCTTCCAAGGAAATGGATATAAAACGGAAATGGAATAAAACAGACATGCACTTGACTTTCACTCTTTAGTACATAGGGAACACTTGCTTGTGGCGGAGTGTCCCGCCCCTATGTATTTATTTATTATTATTTGTATTTTTGTTTGCGGCGCGGATAAAAGTGCCGCGTCTTTTGTTATTGTTTTTTATATTTAAAAACCCCGTGAGGATGCGTGGCTGATCAGCTACTGATTATTTAACTAGCTGACAGTCACGCATCCTTACCAAACGTGTGCAGACTGTGGTCGAGGGGTAATAAGATAATTAACAGCTAGTTAACCCCTCGGCCAGAGTATAAGAACCTGCAGCTGTCAGTGCTGCGGGGTTGAGAGTAGTACAGAGGAGAGTACGGGAGAACACGGGAGAGCGAGCGAAAGCAAAACAATTGCTATATTTAAAAATATACTTGTTTCTGTTTGTTTGGCCATCGTGCCTTTTTGTTTTGTTGTTCTGTTTAAATCTTTTGTTTTTGTTTTTATGAGTTAATAAATACGCTGAGTGCAGTAGCATTCAGCTTCACCTGCCCATCCACTGTTTTGGTTCAGTTACTTCCTGGTCCGTGACGTCACCACACCTCACCACTGCAAGCCATCCTGCCACAGTGCTCTACAGCAGTGGTTCTCAAACTTTTTTGTTCGCAGACCACCTGAATATTTTTATTTTTTGATATCGGCGGACCACACAATAACAGTATAGGTGACTGAAAAATAAGCACATAAAAAAGAATCACTGTAATACTAAGAATAACCATAGACTTACCTTTCTTTGTTTCAATGCAATGGGTGGGCCTGTTTCTGTGAGCGAAGCTATTTTAAAATTGGAGTTTTAAAGAACTGTTGTAGTTTACTTTTCATTAACACAAACTTATTTTAAATTGATAATTACAGCAGAGACTGATTTATGTGAATTCATAATCTGTGAAGTTACAATTCACTCATGAGCTACCAGCACAGTCGGAGCTACAAATGTCCAGCTATAATCTTTATTTATAAAATGGAATGTTTGGATGCTGCACACTGATTGGCTGTTGAGGATATATATACACACACACACACCTTATAGGTGAATTGGAACTTGCTGGTAATAGGCTTGTAGATTAACCAATGAATGGACCAGGCACTTGTACTATAGATTTCCAGACTGAAAACATCACAAGCTTTATATTAATGTGCATCCTGAAGCGATTACGTGGTTCTTGAAGGTTTCCCATCAAAGGGTCAAACCAACTAGGTGTGAAAGTGCCCTTAGATAAATATGGGTCTGTAACAGACTTCCAAAAGCCAAGGAAAATACAAATGCTGTTTATGTGGACTACTTTTGCCATAAAGATAACACTTCTGTGAATGTGTTTTATTATAAACTGAGAAATTAAATGAAATGGCATATATCCCCATACCACTCTAAAGTACACACTTTACATCTACTGGTGCACATGTTCGTAGAACCTATCTTGTCAATTATTCTTTTATGTTACCTGTGAACTAAAATATCACCTAAATTAGCTTTTTAATTTTTCTGAATTATGTAGAATCCGCAAGTGTTTCCAAACTATCTTAGAAATTATATATATACACACAGTATATATATATATATATATACAGTATATATATATATATATATATATACAGTATATATATATATATATATATATATATATATACAGTATATATATACATATATATACAGTATATATATACAGTATATATATATATATATATATATATATTGTAACCGAGCTGCTTCCACTCGGGTTCGTTGCCCCTTTAAAACTGACCCAACACACACAGGAATGGATTTTCAAGCGCGGTTGCGCTATTTTTAATAAACACAAACACAAAACCAAACCTAACTCCGTTTTGGAGTACTTACTACACAGGTTATTCCCTGACTAACTTGCAGGACAGCTAAGCTATTTACCTGGCACCACGGAACACAAACCAAAACCACACAGGTTTACACAGCACTTACTTCTTTTATGATTGCTCGGAAGCAGAGCACCTCTCTTCTGCTTCCTTCTACTCAGCAGCCCTGTGCAAACTGACTGTTCCTCTTAAATACCCTGCACCTGGTCCCAATTCTAAATTACTGCCCAGGTGCAGGGAATAATTAAATAATAAAACAGTTAAACTAAACAATAAAACAATTAACAAAAACTAATTAACTAAAAAGCAAAACAATTAAATACAAAAAGGTGCCATTTTTCTTCAGGGAGGTTTTAACCCCCTCCCTGCTGCCTCATACAACCCGCTGCCTTACAATATATATATATATATATATATATATATATATATATATATATATATATATATATATATATATATATATATATATAAATTTCCTGGGATTTATGCAGATTTACTAAGATAATAAATTGCCATATGTGAATTGCTTCTATAAATATAGATATGGTCATTATTATAGTTATGGAAACCAAAAAAAAAAAAAATTGAATGTCTCTCAGGATTTATTTAATCTCAGATTTAACTAACTCTGGATTATTTACTGTTATGCATATGATTATTTTGTGCCATATGGGATGATGAAACATGGTTTGAGTTTAAATAAAAACGACAAATCCACACACTTAGAAAGTCGCCATTCTCTCTCCACAGTCACTATGTTTGTAACGTAGCACACACATACCATGCTCTATAGGAAATGTGCATCTAAAACATTGTACAATTTTAAAGGGTGGGTAGCTTTCTCCTGCTAAAAAGCTGTACAATTGGCCAACAACTCAGGCTTTTTTTTATAGAAACATGTCCGGAAGCAAAAATTATTTCAGCAGTGAAATCTTGTTTGTGACATAACCTTGCACAACTTTCTATTATAACTGAAGGCAGTGGCAAGCAATCATAGGCTTTATTGGCAAGCTTATTTGACCAAATAGGCAAAAAAAAAAAACAATATGAGGAGTTTAGAGAATCTTCATTCAGTGTTTTTTCTTTTCTTTTTTTTCACGTGACACCATTTATTCAACGTTTCAGATTATTGCCATTTGACTCATACAGACTGCAATATAGTTAAGTTGTTTTATAAGCAAGGTTATAAAAAATACTGAAGCTACTACAAATAAAAACATAAAATTCTTATATTATTATTTATTTCTCAGCAGACATCCTTATCCAGGGCAACTTACAATTATTACAAGATATCACCTTATTTTTACATACAATTACCCATTTATACAGTTGGGTTTTTACTGGAGCAATCTAGGTAAAGTATCTTGCTCAAGGGAACAGCAGCAGTGTCCCCCCACCTGGGATTGAACCCACGACCCTCTGGTCAAGAGTCCAGAGCCCTAACCACTACTCCACACTGCTGCCCATTATAATATGTACTGGGAAACACGGCACACAAGGTAGCCTGGTTGACTGCCAGTATTTAAAAAATGTATATACTACACATTTTGACTGGATAGTTTTTATATCATTAACCTAAAGACTAGTATTTTAGCTCCGTTCGTAGACTATAAGGATCATGTTTGCTGAAGCTTCGGTTCTGTAGGACAGAAAAGTATGCAGCGTAGCCCAGCTAGCCGCAATACAGATATCGGACAGCAAGGACCCTCTGAAGAGGGCCCAAGATGTAGCCAACCCTCTGGTAGAATGCGCGGCTACCCTCTCAGGTGGGGGCAAGCCGGCAATATCATATGCAGTCGAGACTGTGTCCGCAATCCAGTGCGACTCACTGCTTGGAGAGGGGCTGTCCTTGGGTCTGTATACCATGACAGACAAAGAGCTGGTCAGAATGACGCAGAGCTCTTGTCCTAGCCACATAATACCTCAATGCCCACACCGGGAAGAGGAAGTTCAATCGCCTATCCTCCTCCGAAGAAAACAGACTTGGATAAAAAGTTCCACAGACTGATTAATGTGGAAGGCTGTGATCACCTTAGGGAGGAAAGCAGGGTTTGTATGTAGTGACAACCTGCTGCCATCTTCCCAAATACGCATGCAGGAGCTGTGTACCGACAGCGCCTGTAGCTCACTAACCCACTATGGAGTGTATCGGCTCAAATTGGGCCTTCGTGACAGCCTCCGGTACATATCAAAGCTCCATTCAGGGAGAACGATCCACACAGAACATAAAATATGCACAGGCACAAGGCCCTACTGCTTCTTATAAATACAGTGACTCTCAAAAGTATTCACCCCCCTTGGACTTTTACACATTTTATTGTGTTACAACATGGAATCAAAATGGATTTAATTACGAGTTTTTCCCACTGATCAACACAAAAAAATAAAATCTACAAATTGTTCTAAATTAATTACAAATACAAAACAGAAAATAATTGATTGCATAAGTATTCACCCCCTTGAGTCAATATTTGGTAGAGGCACCTTTGGCAGCAATTATAGCCATGAGTCTATTTGGATAAGTCTCTACCAGCTTTGCACATCTGGACACTGCAATTTTTGCCCATTCTTTTTTTGCAAAATTGCTCAAGCTCTGTCAAGTTGGATGGGGACCTTTGGTGAACAGCAATTCTCAACTCTTTCCACATATTCTCAATAGGATTGAGGTCCGGGCTTTGACTGGGCCATTCCAGGACATTGACCTTTTTGTTTTTAAGCCACTCCAGTGTGGATTTGGCTATATGTTTGGGGCCATTGTCCTGCTGGAAGATGAATCTTCTCCCAAGTCCCATGTCTCTTGTAGACTTCAGCAGGTTTTCTCTGTACTTTGCTGCATCCATTTTGCCCTCTATCTTCATGAGCTTTACAGGCCCTGACGCAGAGAAGCATCCCCATAGCATGATGCTGCCACCACCATGCTTCATGGTAGGGATGGTGTTCTCAGGATGATGTGCGGTGTTAGGCTTGCACCAAACATAGCGCTTAGCATTGAGGCCAAAAAGCTCTATTTTGGTCTCATCAGACCATAGAATCTTCTTCCACTTGGTCTCAGAGTCTCCCACATGCCTTCTGGCAAACTCTAGCCGAGATTTGATGTGAGTTTTTTTCAACAATGGCTTTCTTTTTGCCACTCTACCATAAAGGCCAGTTTTGTGAAGCACCCAGGCTATTGTTGCCATATGCACAGTGTCTCCCAGCTCAGCCGTGGAAGACTGTAACTCCTTTAGAGTTGCCACAGGCCTCTTGGTGGCCTCCCTGACAGTTTTTGAGGACGACCTGTTCTAGACAGATTCACAATTGTGCCATATTCTCTCCATTTCTTAATAATGGACTTTACTGTGCTCCGGGGGATATTCAATGCCTTGGAAATGTTCTTATAGCCTACCCCTGATTGGTGCTTTTGAGGAACCTTATTCCCGAATTGCTTTGAATGTTCCTTCATCTTCATAATGTAGTTTTTATTAGGAAATGTACTAACCAACTGTGGGACCTCCCAGAGACAGGTGTATTTAACCAGAAATCATGTGAAACACCTTAATTGCGCACAGGTGGACTCCATTCAACTAATTATGTGACTTCTAAAGACAATTGGTTGCACCAGAGCTTATTTAGGTGTGTCATAGCAAATGGGGGTGAATACTTATGCAATCAATTATTTTCTGTTTTATATTTGCAATTAATTTAGAACAATTTGTATATTTTATTTTTCACTTTGACATTATGGACTTTCTTGTGTTGATCAGTGGCAAAAACTCCATTAAATCCATTTTGATTCCATGTTGTAACACAATAAAATGTGGAAAAGTCCAAGGGGGGTGAATACTTTTGAGAGCCACTGTATACAACTTAAGAAATCCAGTTATATTTGATGACCAATCTTTATTCAGTCCATTGAGATTTGTATTGAGTGAAAAGGTTAATGCACATAATATAGTTAAATGGTGGAGGTCGCTGATTGTGATGTTTCCATTTTAGTTGATTTCGCGGAAGGTGACGTCAACTATACCGATATTATAAATAAAGCACATTAAAAGCCCAATATGGTATAGTTAATGTCATGAATTGGGTTTATTTGATGCATCTTGGTATAGGATTAGCAACTTTTATGGAAGAGTTGCTATTTTATGTATGCTAGGAGCATTCATCTGTCTTGTATTTTTACATAACTAAAGTTATAAGTGGGACAACAATAGACTACAAATACCTGCCATTACTGTATATAAAATCACAATACAAAATCTTGGTTATTAGAAAAAAGGTGAACATAATGTATGTGATTCTCTCTCTCTCTCTCTCTCTCTCTCTCTCTCTCTCTCTCTCTCTCTATATATATATATATATAGAGAGAGAGAGAGAGAGAGAGATTTTAAGGGTTTAATACAATTCTGTTATGTTAATAGATTGTGTCCAAAGCTCTAAACTCCAGGACATACAGTAAATGCCAGGTGGCGCACATTATTAATACTGTAAAAATCCAGAGCTCAGGGGATTAAAATGTGCTTCCATAATTCCTTTGAGGCAATCTTACGACAGCATGAAAATAATGATATTCATTTTTTTACTGCACTACAAGCTCTTCACAAAAAGTTTACAAATGCTGAATAAACATTATTGCAACCAACGTATCAAAGTAGTTACAATATTGCAATACATATGCAGGGAACATGCTTAGTTGTGATGCAAATACTGTAGAAGAACACAATTACAATCTCAAAATCATTTAACAATTAAGTGTTTTTGTGGTTCTCAAAACATAAATCCATGTTTACAGTTAAGAGTGGCAGAGTACAGTGTTAATTTGAACAGTATAGTGTCTATCCTTTTAAAACACTGTCTTCTTACCCCAAGTAAAAATCTTTGAAATGAAAATGAAGAGCGGCATAATGCGGAAAATACTGTCTACAATGTCTGTGTTACTGAGAGAACATTTGGAAATGCTCACAGAGAAGTTAATGTCTCTGGAACTGTCTGGGGATCCTTGCTATAATTAAGACTGTAAGACGATTCTTGCTTGTTGTGTCCTACACAATTTTACCATGAAGCAAGGGTTATTAAAAGACATACAGGTGCTATTTATAGATCTGAATTCTCTTTTGTTCAAAGATGTGTTTCATGAAATGTATTTATATAGATCTATAGAAATATTATCTTTTTTATGGGGAAACTTCTTCTTAAATTTACTTTTGAGTTTTTTGCAGTGGCCTGACAAGCATAGAGACCAGACCTCCTGTGTAATTTCACAAATTGCATACTTTAGGCCATCTACACATTCCTCTATTCTATCCTCACAGCAAAAAAATATAATTTTAAGATTCACCTATATCATTTTGAAAGTCTATGAGACCTTTCTCTATATCCAGAGAAAATAATAATAGATCCCTTAGGAGAGAGTGGAGGAGAGACAGTCAGTCATTCTGAGGACTTCCCCTTTCTGCCTTTTGTGGATTGACTGTTATAATTTTACTGCCACCCTGCTGCTCATTTTGCAGTTGGGGTTGCATACACTTAATGTTCCCGCTATAAATAATGTTACAATTACATATATACAATTATATATATATATATATATATATATATATATATATATATATATATATATATATATATATATATATATATATATATATACAGTACTGTGCAAAAGTTTTAGGCAGGTGTGAAAAAATGCTGTAGAGTAAGAATGCTTTCAAAAATAGACATGTTAATAGATTATATTTATCAATTAACTAAAATGCAAAGTGAGTGAACAGAAGAAAAATCTAAATCAAATCCATATTTGGTGTGACCACCCTTTGCCTTCAAAACAGCATCAATTCTTCTAGGTACACTTGCACAAAGTCAGGGATTTTGTAGGCATATAGTCAGGTGTATGATTAAACAATTATACCAAACAGGAGCTAATGATCATCAATTCAATATGTAGGTTGAAACACAATCATTAACTGAAACAGAAACAGCTGTGTAGAAGGAATAAAACTGGGTGAGGAACAGCCAAACTCAGCTAACAAGGTGAGGTTGCTGAAGACAGTTTACTGACAAAAGTCATACACCATGGCAAGACTGAGCACAGCAACAAGACACAAGGTAGTTATACTGCATCAGCAAGGTCTCTCCCAGGCAGAAATTTCAAGGCAGACAGGGGTTTCCAGATGTGCTGTCCAAGCTCTTTTGAAGAAGCACAAAGAAACGGGCAACGTTGAGGACCGTGAGACGCAGTGGTCGGCCAAGGAAACTTACTGCAGCAGATGAAAGACACATCATGCTTACTTCCCTTCAATCGGAAGATGTCCAGCAGTGCCATCAGCTCAGAATTGGCAGAAAACAGTGGGACCCTGGTATACCCATCTACTGTCCGGAGAAGTCTGGTCAGAAGTGGCCTTCATGGAAGACTTGCGCCAAAAAGCCATACCTCCGGCGTGGAAACAAGGCCAAGCGACTCAACTATGCACGAAAACACAGGAACTGGGGTGCAGAAAAATGGCAGCAGGTGCTCTGGACTGATGAGTCAAAATTTGAAATATTTGGCTGTAGCAGAAGGCAGTTTGTTCGCCGAAGGGCTGGAGAGCGATACACGAATGAGTGTCTGCAGGCAACAGTGAAGCATGGTGGAGGTTCCTTGCAAATTTGGGGCTGCATTTCTGCAAATGGAGTTGGGGATTTGGTCAGAACTAATGGTCTCCTCAATGCTGAGAAGTACAGGCAGATACTTATCCATCATGCAATACCATCAGGGAGGCATCTGATTGGCCCCAAATTTATTCTGCAGCATGACAACGACCCCAAACATACAGCGAAAGTCATTAAGAACTATCTTCAGCGTAAAGAAGAACAAGGAGTCCTGGAAGTGATGGTATGGCCCCCACAGAGCCCTGATCTCAACATCATCGAGTCTGTCTGGGACTACATGAAGAGAGAGAAGCAACTGAGGCTGCCTAAATCCACAGAAGAACTGTGGTTAGTTCTCCAAGATGTTTGGGCCAACCTACCTGCCGAGTTCCTTCAAAAAATGTGTGCAAGTGTACCTAGAAGAATTGATGCTGTTTTGAAGGCAAAGGGTGGTCACACCAAATATTGATTTGCTGTAGATTTTTCTTCTGTTCACTCACTTTGCATTTTATTAACTGATAAATATAAACTATTAACATGTCTATTTTTGAAAGCATTCTTACTTTACAGCATTTTTTCACACCTGCCTAAAACTTTTGCACAGTACTGTATATATATATATATATATATATATATACAGTATATATATATATATACATATATAGCTGGGTAAATGACTATGTATTACTTACATGGGGCAATGTGATAGGTGAAATATCTCTATATGATAAAATAGATGGTGCACATGGAAGACTAGTCGTCTTTGATAATTGTTTCACTTTAAGAAGTGAAACAATTGTCCTGTCTCGGTAGCACTGATTATGTTTTAAGAAATTGTATTATTTTTAGCTTTTTGAGTGGTTGGATAAAAAGATTACATTCATGAAAATAGCTGTCGAAAATAACAATTATAATTTTTGCCCATTTGGTTTATTAATGTTCATGTGTGCAGAATAATTGTATCAATAAACACAATTTTTATGTTATTTAAAAAAATAAAAAAAATAAAAAATTAAAAGCCCTAATTACAACCAATTTGAATCTGAGGTACTTGTCAGCCGACCGTGGACGGGAGCTTCCAGGGGGCGGCGCACAATTGGCCGGCGTTGCCTGGGGGTGGGAGGGTTAGGTCGGCCAGGGTGTCCTCGGCTCACCGCGCACCAGCAACCCCTGTAGTCTGGCCGGGCACCTGCGGGCTTTCCTGTAAGCTACCTGAGAGCTGCGTTGTCCTCCGACGCGGTCGGCTGACGGCACATGCTTCGGAGGACAGTGTGTGTTCGTCTTCGCCCTCCTGAGTCAGTGCAGGGGTGGTAGCAGTGAGCTGAGCTTAAAAAAAAAAAAATTGGTCATTCTAAATTGGGAGAAAATAATAAAAATAATTGGCAACAACTAAATTTATTTAAAAAAAAAACATTATTTATGGATGCTGTTTAAATATATAAAAAATATATTTAGCAATAAATTGGTGTACATATTTTGGAACTGAATAAAAATACATTAAGAATGTATTCAGGTTTCCCTGAAATGTATAATGATGCTATAATGACCCTAGACATTGATCAAACAGCCTAACTAAATATATATATATATATATATATATATATATATATATATATATATATATATATATATATATATATATACCATACCTTACATAAATTATATATTTAAGTGTATTGAAACAAGTATTTACCTTTTTAAATTTAATATTAATCAATATATTTATTATATAAAGCATTAGAACATAAGAAAGGTTACAAACAAGAGGAGGCCATTCAGCCCATCTTGCTCATTTTATATATGTATTTGTTATATATGGATATTGCTGGAACAGACTCATGTAAATTTGTTGCTTGCAAAGGATGCTGGGGGTTGGAATTTTTTTTGTGGGAACTGCGATTATTTGTTGATTATTGTAAATATTTGATTACTGTTTTTGTGATAATTGTTTGAGTTATTGTTTTACATGTTTATGGTTCATTTGGGAGTATTTCTGTGATTTGTTATTAATCTGTGAAAATCCTTAAGAGGTGTGTGCATCCACAAGAGTGGGGATGTGCCTGTGTGCATGTGTTTGTGTTAGTGAGCTGCCAAATAGGAAGAGCTGTGCTGTTTCCTTTATTAATCCAGAAAGGTGATTTTAAGTGCCCTGAATGTTTACAATATTGTTAGTTTTATATTTTTCTGGCATACACAAGTACGTAGTGTATATTGAATGTCATATTTCAAATACATACGTAATGCATTTCTCATTCATTTTATATTTCTCAATATATTTACCCTATATTTTTAATATCTAGAAAAGGGGCCAATTTTGATGTATTAAAAATTTATAAAATATCTTGATAATATATATTTTTATTATATTAGATTTAATTCAAGAATGATGTTGGGAAAATATAAGTATCATACATTTCTTATTATATATTACAAATATATTTTGTTCAGTATGGGATGATATATATTATAGCTTTTAATTTATTTTAAGGAAATTGTCAACAAAAAACACAAAACCCTACTGTCACCACACTGCTCAGCAAGCTAAACCTAATCACCTAATGACAATTACTTTTTGAAGTTGAGCTGTTGAATAAACCCAGAGGTTAGAACATACAGAAGACACAAAAACATTCTCCAAATGATTAACTCTTCTTCTTATTCAGCAAGCATGGCAGTACCAATGCATAATGCAGGGAGAAAAGGGATGAGAGTATTATGTTTCTTTACAGCAGAACCTAATAAATTGCTTTGACTCACCCCACCACATACTGTCTTGGGAAATTGTCCTACCTTTCACAACAACTACAATTTATATGAAATTATTTAAATGTTATTTATATGGGCATTTTTAAACCACAGTTTGGATTGTCAAATAACTGCTTGGGAGTATATTTTTCAATGATCTGTTGTTGCACACTGTTCATTATGTACAGTATAGAGCTGGATGTCAGAGTATCAATGTTCTAGAAAAGAGGAATAACTTAATGGCTATGCATCTGAAAACCAATGTATCCTGTTTAAGCTGGCCTGTAAACAAAGGATTGATCTCAGGACTTGTATCTCTGTTTTATTAGCCAACATAAATTATAGTTGAAATTTCTGCTGATAAAATTGCCTATTTTGTTTTATAGTTTGTGACAGGGAGCCCTGTTGCTGGTTCCTGCGCAAGTTGTGGAGCTGAGACACTTTGCTGGGCAACTGATTGGGCAGTGAGGCTTGCCATCGCTGAGCGGATCAGGAGGTCCGGATTGGCTGGGGGGCGGGCCCAGGGACGCTGCGAGTTGTTAAAAATCCTCTGCTCCACAGTTCGAGCCTACAGCAAGGCCATTGCTACACAGACAAGTACTGAACGGAAGCATGTGTTGGTTTACATCTAGGAGGGGAGCGCCTGCTCTGCTGGAACTACTATGGAACCCTTCAGCTGCAAGACGGTGCCTGTGAAGGCGCTTACCCAGCCAGGACAGTCAGAGTGGCCCACAGCCGCTGGGATGCCGGGACTTCGGAAGCAACAGTAGTAGGTCAGTTTAGGTGAACAAAATAAAGACGGTTACCATAGAGTTGTAGCTTCCAGGAGCGGGACTTCTCGTATAGTGAGACTAGCACTCGCCTTTTTGTGTGGCAAACTTTTATTTTTAGCTTTGTTTTGTTTTCTTTATTAAATGTGACACTAGAGCTGCCATTGCTGGTACCCTAGTGTCAGCCTTTGTGGTGTGTCAACACCAGTGCTCTGTGACTGGCTCGGTATTATTCAGTGGTGACCCACACACGTAACACATCGCCTTGTTACATTGTAATTTTGGGAAGACGATCAAGTGGTTGAAATAATTACATGCTCCATTTTTTATATTGCAGTATAATATGTGCTCCCTTGTCTTTACTACATATGATCAGCTAATCTTAGCATCCCCCTTAGCCTTATTGATCAGCACACCTCATCAGAGAGCGAGGGAGGGCAAGGAGGATGAAAGAAAGGTTGAGTCATATTCCAGTAGCTGTTTGCTGTGGCGTCTATTAATATAAAAATGACGAGAGGTTTCATCATCATTATATATTTAAAATATAGGTTGTGACACAGGGCTTAAAGGGTACCTGTACCCCAAAATAACAAAGCTTTCTTTATGACGCCATCTGTCTCGACCAGTTACAGTACAGAGTGCTTTGTTCTGTGTAGGCTATGTACCTAGAAGTACACATCTAGAGTGATTTTACTTTAAATGTGCATGGTATGGAGGTCTTGTATAAAAATAATTGACACAGACAAAAGTTATTGCAGCAGTGTTCCCATAAAACACATTTACTACAAGTGCACCAAGTATCTTCTTGGCTGGCTTTTCTCAGATTAGACTGGTTGCAGACTCATCCTCGTTATCTTTGTCTGAATATTCACTATCGCTGCCTGACAAAGTTAAACTGGGGCAGTCGGACCTCAACGCTTCATATAAGTACCCTTCTATTTCACGTTTTTCATCCATAATAATCGGATAAATGCTGTCGCAAATTATTTTGTTAGCTGCAGCTATAGACCAGCAGTGTTCAGAAATTGGGAAATTGACGACCCAATGTCAATTCGGCTTATACTGGTATCATTATTGACTAGGATATAGACTGCCTTAAGCTTGTCTTTTAAATGCCAGTTACCTGACTAATTTACAACCTCCCAGTGTCTGAGATAACAATGTGGTGGTAAGAGAAATGCAATTGTTGACTGCATTTTTGTATTTTCTGTAAAAAGGTAATGGTCTTCCTTTCACTATAACACAAGAACTTGCTTTGTGTTAGTCACAGATAATACAAAGAAAGCACAAATGGTTAAAACTGAAAATAATCAAATGTGGAGAGAACAATGGAAAGAAAATAAATCTGAATAAAATAAAACAATGCATCATTGGGACTTTTTTTTTAGATGAAGCATTGAGAAACAATTATCCCTTTCCCTGGTGTATGAAGATTATGCAGGCTGTACGCAAGTTCTCTTGCATTATGATTAGGGCTTCTGTTTTTCAGTTTTTATTTATTGTATTTTTCTGTGCTTATTTTTAGCTATTTTTTAGTTTTATGTTATACTGTATGAAATGAGTGTTTTCGGTTACTTTCCAAAATGCTTGAGTTTTTTTTTTTCTGTAAAAATATGTAGTATAGTAGTAACTCAACAGTACTTGCACACTTAAGTTGTACCTTCTTTCTTTGCTGTCTTCCACTACAAAATCCCTACAGCCACGTGCACATTCTTTTGGGGTTTTTGTGTGGAGGCATTTTTGTACATTTTGCCACAATTCTGTTTTAAATCCTCCATATCTTAACTGTAATGCAGCTTTAAATCCCGCTATCAAGTCTCCATCCTGATTGTAATCTCGTTTTAAATCTTGCAAGCGGAGTCTCCAATAGAAATGTAGTAATGTGCTGTCATTCAGTAGTTGGGGCAGGTTTAAAGTATTGAGAACGAATCAATGATAGATGCAAGTCAAGGTGGCGGGACATTGCCCAGCAGCACTGGGAAATGTATTTATTATTATTTTTGTAGTAGGTTTTATTTTTTAATGGGAATAGGGTAAAGTCAACGTGAATTCATTAACCATTTCCAGAGTTTTTTGGGTGTTTTCCAGTGTTTATTGGCTATCCACCGATTAATTTTTTTTGTATCTGGTTTTTCATTGGGTTATATAGGTTAAAACCCCAAATCAGAAGCCCTAATTATGATTCATATTGGGTTTTGTATTTCTGTGCACACCAAAAAAAAAAAAAAAAAGAAAATTGTGTTAGATCTTCTCATGGTTGAGAGAAAGGGTGACAGAGAAATTATGATCACGAAGTTGTTAATTTTGAAAATCATTTTATAAGCAAGGCTAAGACATTTACCTTCTTCTAAATCTTATAGATTTGATTTTAAAATTACATAATGTTAACGGTAGGTTTGCAAAACAGTTAACATTCTGAGCAAATAGTTGTGGCTACAGCTAAAAGTTGCGGTTTGGGTAGTCAGTTGAACTATCAAAGACACACAATTTCCAAAAACATGCAAGAAAAAAACTTTACATTCCTCCTACCCCGGATTGGCTCTCTAGTTATAGACTGAAATTGACAGTTGTCACTGTCCTATTAGAGCCAGAAGCTGATTCAATGCATTTTTTTTCTTTTCTGAATACGAGTATGTGGCAAAGTGGTTTCCAGTGTATAAGTGCAGGAGTGATGTGGTGCGTAATTAACAGATAGAGGCTTGTAATCCAGTTGGAAAGTACTTTCTTTTATTTTATAATTCCAGGTCTGGTGACCAAATAATAGTCCCTGGCAATACACAGCAATGTGTAGGGCATGGGGTAAATAACAACAGGGTTGCAGTCCCAAACAATAAATGCGCGTATCCTTCCCACAATGTACTAACACGGTCACCAGTCCTGGGTGCGTGCTGTAATGTTCGTGGTGGGTGATACAGGTTTATATGTGACAATTGTGCAGTGTTGTTCCGGGTTTTGTGCTGGCCCTTGGCGACAGCTACAGAACGTGTTAGCCGTCTACTAATACCAAACAACAATAATTAGTAACAAAACAAACAAAACACTCACAATACTTTATCACAGGTATTTTTCACAGGTCCTTCCGGGTTCTGTAATTAAACCAAAGCGAAGGAAGAGATAACATCTCTCCGTCCCATTTTATGCCGTTACACATGACCCCTTGGTAAACGAGTGCAGCCGCCCTCCAATCGCGACTGTCACATCGTTTCCCTTCCGGGTCGATGAGTTAATGCACCGGCGTTCCGCCCCCTTTCAAGCTGGCTGACTTCCCTTGAACTCTGGGAAAGAACTATCAGGCCAACCCCTCTAAAGTACTATTTTCTCGCTACTTAGTGCCCTCACAGGTCGGGAGGGAGATTTACCACCAAGAATCACTGTATTTCTGTCACAGAGTAATATCAAAATTACTTGTGCATTACTCGCAATTTCTAACTGTTACAGATATTCATTTGTACTTGTTTCTCGAACCATACAAATAGGTGGTATGTTTCATGGAAATTGTAAGTTCAGCTCCTTCCCAAAAGGTAAAATTTAGCCATGGTACATCTCGCTTTAAATTTCAGAAATGGTTTGATTTGATGCTGTGTATGAGAAATTGCTGTGGCGCAATTGCTGCGGCTTTAGAAAACAGTGTAGCCATTCCAATGGATATGTGGACTGATGACTATAATAAAAGGGCATACACTGTACTTACCTGCCATTATGTAGATGATGAATAGAAGTTAAATGCATGAGTCATAGCTACAGTTGGATTTGACGCAAGACTTCCAAAAATGGCTGAAAACCTTAAAGAACAAATTAAGAGAGAACTGCAGGAATTTGGCATTCCGACTGACCTCTTTTCCAAAATAGTGCTTGTAAGTGACCAGGGCGCAAACATTAAAGCAGCCCTTTAGAATTATCACTGGATCTCATGCACTGCTCATGTTCTCAATATAGTGCTGAAGCATACTTTCGATGCTAGGACTTTGCCAGAAGAAATTTAAGATGTGTTTTGTGTAATAGACAAGTGCAAATGCTTGTAACATACCACATGCAGTGATACAGGAGTGTGCAACTCGCTGGAATAGCAAAGCAGCAATGATGGGATCTGTCTGTAAACAGTTCACTGAGATCCAACAACTTTTACAAGACAGGGATCAGCTAGATAGAATAGATGGCATCAACTCGATGTGCTGAAAATGCTTACCGAATTCTTGTCTCTCTTCAAAATAGCAAGTGAAGAACTGGAAGAGGATAAGTACCCTACAATACACATGGTGTTGCTCTGGTTTTACAGATTGAAGAAGCACTGCAAGTCTATTTATGGGTACCCGGAATATATGTCTCAGTTACGTGAATGTGCATCGAGTCATTTAATAGAGAAGCTAGCAATCCCTTCCACCCACAAGATTTCTTTGCCCTTGATTTAAAAAGTTAAAGATGCTCCCACCCGAAGAAAGAACACCTGTTTATGACCAAGCGAAGAAACTGCTCGCCACTTTCAAACCTGCCATGAGTGCTTTGTCAAATAATGCTGCCTGTCATACCTAAAATACTGTCATACCTATTCTGACCAGGCGCGGTCAAATTGGCCAATACATATTATAACAATTAAATGTTGTGGTATTATTTGTGTTTATCAGTCGGAACTTGCAGCCGTATTGAGGTTTGATTGTATCAGTCTGCATTCCTCAAGTGAGCTGTCTGTTGACATTTCTATTGTTTCAATGAGCTTCTGGTTGCTATAAGTCACATGTTTTTTCTAAGAAATTCATTGTTGCCCCAATACACATTGCAAATGGATCATGAAGAAGCAGGAGAGAAAAGAATTAATGCAAATTTTACAAAAAACAAGATTCTAATGCAGCAAAGACGGACAATGCCGTAAGTGCACTCTATATTTTGCCAAGCACAGTATCTGTGTGATTTGTGCAAGCACTTAAACTTTGTAAACAATTGTAAATGAAGCCCATTCTGTTCAAATGTTTATTTATTCATGTAATTTCGATTATAGTATGTCTGTATATAAACATATAGCTTTGGTTGCGCTTTGTTATGTAGGTAATATAAACCCATTTATTAAAAAAAAAAATTGATACTTATTTACATCTTTTCAGTTGTACAGTTTTATATGTACATTATATAACTGTATGTATACATTTATTTTCAGATATTTGTTTATTTAATTTTTTACCATTTTTTGAGGATGCGCGTTATGCAATATGTCTGTATATAAACACATTTCTGTTCAAATGTACATTTATTTATAGTGTTTCGGTTGTGTAGCTGCTTTATATGACATTCCTGAATAAAACTATGACTTATATTCAATTGTTTGTCCTTTCATTATAATATTTATGTTGTTCTTAATACACCCGGTCATGGTTATTATAGGTATGCCTATAAACACGGTCGTTCTAGTGTTAATATAACCTCAATTGGGTCGGGTCAGGTCAGGGCTGGGTCAAGACTTAGTGGGTTCAGGTCAAAATATGACTGACCCATGCATCACTACAGGGTATGTCCCGAGTGACTAGAGAATTATGTAAATTGTTGAGGATTAAACATTTAAAAACCTCTGTTTACCTCCCAAAGTCCGGTGGTCTTGTTAAAAGATTTAATAAAACACACAGCTATGCTCCTTAAGGTGATTGATAGGGACAGAACAGATTTGGATTTTCTTTTAATGTTCGCTATTAGAGAGGTACCACAAGCTTCCCTTGGGTTTTCACTTTGAGCTATTGTATGGGAGACATCCCCAAGGACTGTTAGATATTGAAAAAGAGACGTGGGAACAGAGCCAACACCGTATCACAGTATAATTGAACATGTGTCTCAGAAGTAAGACCGTATATCAACCATCATGCCTATAGTCAGAGAACACACGAGGCAAGCTCAGAAAGCACAAAAAAACTCTTATACTAGGACTGCGAGAACTACAGCTTTTCAGCCTGGAGAGTATTAGTCTTAGTACCAAATGTCGAAAGTACATTTCTGGCTACCTGGCACGGCCCCTACGAGATAATTGAATGGGTGGGGGTAGGTAAATTATAAGGTGAACCTGAACAAATATATTATGTAAACTTGCTCAAAGCATGGCAGGAGAGAGAGGCTCTAGTAGACATGGAGACATCCCCGATCCATGTCAATAACACCACAGAGCCAAAGATAAAAATATTCGAGACGCTGTCGGATCACGAACAGCGAGAAGTCATGGAGTTTGTCAGTAGAAATAGGGATGTATTCTCAGGTGTACCTGGGAAGACTAATGTAATTAGATATGATATTGTAACTGAGCCTAGGCGGAGGGTAAATGTGAGGCACTATCCTTTACGTGAGGCTAGAAGAGAGACCATTAATGCAGAGGTTAAGCTGTTTCTTTGAAAGTCAGTTTCCTGTATTTATTATACAACTCCATGTGTATGGAATTTCTATATTCTCCACCTTACCAATAACCGCCCTTGACAAGTACAGTGAGGAAGTGTAAAACCTGTCAGCGGATTTGTGAAGATGTAAATCTTTGTTTGTTTGTTTTTTAAGAAAGGGCGATATTGAAGCACAAAATACAGTTTGACATTTTATGTAAAATAAACATTTTGTAACATTTAGATATAGATAATCCAAATGCTCCCTGTCCCCTTGGCTTCTCTTGAAAAGGTCAATGGTGCTTGTAGTTTTTTATTTATTGAATCCCTGCTAATAATTGAAAAGGGCCTTTTGCAAAAATGTGACTTGTAAACATTCAAACCCAGACTGAATTTTAAACACATATTCCACAAGTCAAGCAGAAGTGCCCTGAGGAATATGATCAATGAAATTCTGGTTTGAAATACCAGCTGAGACCAACATATGGTGCTAATGAGGGACAGATTCCAGGTGCTGCATTTTGGATGCACTTTGCTGGATAATATATTCTATAAATACCATGGCATTGAGAATTGTTCAGACAATTACCATAAATTTCAATATAAATAGTTCACTTGGAAAAAAAGTAAAAATCCCAGTACAGCTTAGTACCTAACTTGAATGCCTAAAGGAATGAATACGATAAATTAAATAAATGATTATATACATTATTATTATTTTATTTGTTTATTTAGCAGACACCTTTATCCAAGGCAACTTACAGAGACTAGGGTGTGTGAACAATGCATCAGCTGCAGAGTCACTTACAATTACGTCTCACCCGAAAGACGGAGCACAAGGAGGTTAAGTGACTTGCTCAGGGTCACACAATGAGTCAGTGGCTGAGATGGGATTTGAACCAGGGACCTCCTGGTTACAAGTCCTTTTCTTTAACCACTGGACCACACAGCCATACAATGAAAGAACCGGTTACAATTCTGGTACATCTTTTTCATGTATATATACAGTATATATATATTGACCCATTCATAGAACGCAGAATTCTATGCAGGGATGTGGATAAAAGCCGGGAGTTAGGAAAAATCAATGGCTATTCCTGGCTATTTTCATGAGCGGTTACTGGAAAAACACAAATTCTTCTTACCTGCCTTCTGTCTCTATAGCGAAAACAAACAAATGAATGGTTCATTGATTGAGATTAGGCGTATTGGTGCATATTATTGCATGATGCTCCCACCGCCACTAGCTTTAAATCAACCCTCAAGACCCACCTGTTGCTTTCCATGCTCTTTAAGCCTGGTATCTGCTATTAGCTGCTGTGTTGCTGCTACTATTTCATGTATTATGCACTTTCCACTGTATTTAATGTACTATTTCATGTCTTATGCTACTATCATGTATCCTGTATTATGCACTTTCCACTGTATAGCATGTATTATGCATTTCTCTGTATTTAAAGTATTGTGGATTTTCTTGTTGTTACTGCATCTTGTAAAGCGCTTTGTGATGGTGGTCCACTATGAAAGGCACTATATAAAATAAAGATTGATTGATTCAACATGTAATTTAAGCGGGAAGATGAAAAACAAGAAATTAGAAATTAGAGGACATTGACATGTGGTAGTTTAGATTGTTGGGTAGACACAGTTCTGATGTTCAGCAGGTAAACATTGGTGAGCTTGAGTTAATCTTAGTGGTTGTTTGTGAAAAGCTGTGAACCTGCAGGCCAGCTCAGCATCTTTCAACAACAACAAACCGAGACACAGACAGTTCATTAATATTGCTCCATTCAGATATCTGGCACTGTCCAGATAAACTATAAGCAACCCTGACCCTCTGTGGCAAAGTGCCCCCCTGTGTATTATATGTTACGTGTTGTGTGTAAACGTTGGTGTATAGTCATCGGTACACGGGATATAAACGGGTCTGTGTTTCACGTGTGATTTAAAAATGTAGATTTGTATTTAGGCACGAGGAGGGCACAAATCACTTCACGTGCTGGTTAAAATGTAATGTGTGGTCACGGGAGTGCACTTAATTAATTCACGTGCAGTTGTACCGAGATTCCAATTGAATGATTGACTAGCAATCGAGTCTCGGTACAACTGCATAAAACAACATGTTTTCACTCACTCAGGGTTGTGTGTTCGGTGAGTGGAGAACGGGATTGGAGACGGAGGTAATTGTTAATTGTAAAGTTAAAATAGAAGCTCACCGTGTTTGTCTGTGTAGTTCGTTTTGTTTGTCTATTTATTTTGGCGCAAGTGCCGTGTCCTGTGTTTTTGTGTTACAACTGTTTATTTTCTGTCTGTTTATTCATTAAATGCTGAGCGAAACCATTCGCTCAGCTCCACCAAACTCCACCTCTCTCTGTCGTTTATTGTTCCTGCTTCTGCCGTGACGTCACCGCCCAGTCATCCTGTCACACCCTCTTATTATGTATGTAATCCTTTCTGAACATTTTCAGGGGCAAAAACTTCTCAACGGAAGGGTGTCCAACAAATCATTACAAGTTACACCAGAAATCATGTTTTAAAATTAAAATACATGTTTTCTAGAATGTGTTTCTCTCAAAACTACACATTTGAGACCAATATAGGGAAATTTAGTGAATTATTTTGTTAGCTACAATGACTTTAAGGTTAGTATATTGGATTTAGAAATAATTTGCTTTTGAAAGCCCTTGGGGTCTCACTTCCATTGTAAAAGGGGTGCGTTATATTGTGAATATTACATTGCATGCATGAATTCACAGTAAAAATAAAAAAATATATAGGCTTGTATTTTGAGTTGCCAAAATATATATACTACGAGTAAGTTAACACATTTTGGCTATTGAAATATCTGAAGCAGATATACCTTAAAGATAATGAACAAAAGAGCAGGTAAAATATAGCAATCCACCACCAAGGTTATTAATCTATTTTAGAAAATGCTAGCCTAAGCTCATTATTCCCGGTTGCTTTCATAATTGAAAAGTATTGATTGGCTGGTTTTGGTGGATAATAAAATAAATTTGGACCAATTGGGAAGACAAGCAACTGAGAACTTTATTTAACCTAGTGTAATAAGATGTCATTCCTTTTTATCTTTTGGTTTGTTACACAAACTCTGACTAACTACTTCTTTAGTTGCTTATTCTTTTTGACTGTTGTTTTCTTGTATGTCTCGTTGTGTTCAGCTTAACAAAGGTTTACTGCAGAAATCTAATTTAAATGTTATTTCAATCATAGTTAAAAATATGACATTGACTAAGTTTGGTTTGGGATCCTATTTTAAGGACTGTTTTGTTTTTTCAAAATACAGTTTTTCTAATACCTGTCCATACATGAAAACCCAAGAGCAAATCTTGATAATGTAATTATTATACCCTTTGAAAATTAAACATGCCAACTGTAAAATCACATTAAATGCTGTTGAAAAAAGTTTCAACAAAATCGTTTTTTAAATAACTCCTTCTGACTAATTTCAGGTCAACAGTTCTCTTGGGGACTAAGAGGATTCCATTTTTGTATCATCTGAGGAAGATGCCATGTCTAGTTCAATTCTGTGTATACAGTATGGATATTGTCAGACACACAACCAAACAAACTGCACAGCTACTGTGCACAGAATAAAGGGTAGCACCTAAGGGGATATGTGGAATCAATCAATCAATCAATCTTTATTTTATAAAGTACCTTTCACAGTGGACCACCTTCACAAAGTGCTTTACAAGACGCAGTAACAAGAAAATCAATAATACTTTAAATACAGAGAAATGCATAATACATGATAGTAGCATAATACATGAAATAGTAGCAACAACACAGCAGCTAATAGCAGATATCAGGCTTAAAGAGCATGGAAAGCAAGAGAGAACAGGTGGGTCTTGAGAGTTGATTTAAAGCGAGCGACGGTGGGAGCATCACACACCAAAGCTGGGAGAGAGTTCCAAAGAGTCGGAGCCATGAAGCTAAACGAGCGTTCTCCAAGTGTGGTGCACTTTTGCTTGGGGATAACAAGCAGGCCAGAGTCTGAGGACCTCAGCTTGCGGGCAGGGACATAGCGGGTCAGCAGGTTGAGGAGGTACTCGGGACCTGTGAGATGAAGGGCATTGTAGGCGAGCAGGAGAGTTTTAAAAATAATCCTGAACTTTACAGGTAGCCAGCGCAGCTGGGCAAGACGGGGGTGATGTGATCATGTTTTTTACATCTGGTAAGGATCCTGGCAGCGGCATTCTGAACTAGCTGTAGTCGGTTTATGGTGCGTGTCGGGAGACCACCATATAGAGAGTTGCAGTAGTCGAGTTGAGAGGAGACAAATGCATGACAAAGTATCTTCGCATCTGGGAGGGAAAGGTAGGGACAGACTTTGGAGATATTTCGAAGATGGTAGAAGGAAGATTTGACCACAGAGGAGATGTGGGCATCAAAGGAGAGGTTGCTGTCAAGAATGGTTGAAAAGTTTTCCCACACCCCATTAGATACCATCCATATGCTTACTGTATGTGCCGTGTTATCCCTTTCAGTGGTTTAATATTAAGGTATTGTCCAACAAATATTTATAATATCATTAGTTTTAATAATTAAAAAAACAAATAAGTTGCTTGCTAGTGAGCACATACTGACCCCTAATGACTGAATGATAATCCTTGACAATGTTCTTTAGATTCAGATCAATCTTAATCAATGTCCTACAGTACGGTACTGTACATAGAAGCTTCCTTATGGAAGTTGTTAGGCAACATATTACATATTACATATTACATAGCATCAATAAGAATATGAGCATTATCTAATAAAAATGATATTATTCACCTTGAATTCTATGAAGAAAAGGAAGAATCAATTTAATCAGATTTTGCATTCATCATTCAGAGCCACTTATGTGCAAATAACCCAAAAACTATTTCAGATATAAGAACAGACCATAATAAACACCAGTTTGTTGTGACCTCTTAATAAGCAAAGCACTTTAAGGTCAAGAATCTAATCTAATCCTTCTTAAGGAGTGTTGAAGATTAAACTACTGAAGTACAGTACTGTTCACTGGGATCTTTAACTGACAAACATGGGTAGACATCCACAGCATTCCTTCAGGTCATATTCTTTGTAAAGATTGAGGATGATTCCAAGCTGTGTTACAAACTGAAATGCAAACAACATTCATTAGCTTCCGTCTTCCAAATGCATACTGCAAGGTAACAACAAAGCTCGTACCTGAAATGACAAGTGACACTAACTGCAGGGTGGTTGTTTTTAAAGAATCGCCTGCCCTGCACACTGTCAAAAAAGAGAACGTCAGGCACATTCACCAGACTGGCTGTTCTTGCTCGTTTAATTCTATGTGATGTAAAGGAGTGAATGGTGGAAATACAGTGCACTTGACAACTCTCCAGCCTCCAAGAAAAATCTTCTGATCACCATATAAACTAGTTTAAGCAAGTCTCAGGAATATTGAGGATGTTTTTACCCATGTTTTTGTTTTTAAAAAAGATATACTTACAGTTTTTATATATATATATATATATATATATATATATATATATATATATATATATATATATATATATATATATATATAATGCATTCCCATTATATAATGTGCACCACTGAAAATCCTATTTTAGAGTAGGTTCACTGCACTGGGTAGTATTTTGCTTTTTGTGTCTTTCAAGACCATTTGCTTTTGGTGCCAATCAGGTGCAGAGCACACTTGGGGTGGGTCTAGGACTGATCGTGATGTAGATGAGCTAGGTGTGTTAGCTCTGGTCAACCTGCCAGAAAAAGTGGGAATACAGGACTGTAATCCAGTGATTGTTCTCTAATAAAAGTACCACAGGTGTGAAGATATACAATATACAATACTATTCCCAGATCGATTGCCCACTTATAAATTGAAACCTGTATATAAACACACACAAATTATCCCAATAATTATTATACAGTGCTAACCGATTGTAATGCGTTTGTCGGGGTCCATATTTGTGTTTTGCCTTATAACGAATATTTACATTTTTGTTCCTGAAATTCCTAAATTTCATTTATATCTTTGAAACTGCTGCTTGAGTTTCACCTTTTCTTTGTCCACCACATCAAGTTTCATTTTAACAGAGAAAGATTTTTGTTTTTTGCTGTCTGCCATGCTTCGTACTGTATAAGTGGAATGTTCACCCAATGCTAGTGAGTCAAATTGCAGTGTTATAAGTAATACCAATTCCGCACTATAATATGGCCCCATTATAACGGGGTAGCACTTTATTTTGATAATTACAATATTACTTATGTTTTCTTTGTGAAGACTGAACCAACCATTACGGTAAAACATCTAAACATGTTTTTTAAATTATAATTTACATAGGTTTTATGGACATGATACTGGTTCTTAAACCTTCATCATGACCAAAAGCCAGGCAAATCTCCAATAAGACACAAGGAAGAACTTTGTATTTTATATTATTTTTATATGTATTGAAAACCGTCAATAACACGTTATTTTGCTCTATTCCTGTAGTAAAATGGACTGCATTGTTTTAATTATTTAGCCTTGTCTAGCTTTTAAAATACAGTCTATATCTTCATTCTGTATGGGTGTAAATACAATCAATATCATTGAACTGTTAACTGCTTTTCTCTAAATTTAACAATTCTCACTCTTGACTGTTTTACAATAAAGAATGTCTTCCATATAATGAACATAACTTGTATTCCCTTGTTCCCTGTACCCTTTATAAGTCCTTGTTTTTTTTTTTTTGTTTTTTTTTTTAACCTGTGCTTAGAGCCTGTTCAGACAAATTGCGACGCATCTTCTTAAAATATAACAACATTAAATATACATTATTTTGCTTGGCTGTACAAAGTCTAACCAATCCAATTTTAGATAATGCCATAAAAGTATGCATTATTAATTACAACTGTTAATTATTAATTCACTGTACAAATAAATTTAAATCCTGTTTCACATTGGCAGCTGGTCCTGGGATGACCTTAACTTCCCTTTGGCAGCCTCATAATAACCTGGAACAGAGCTCAGGAGCACTCCCTTTTTTTATTCATTAGGGATCAGTTCTTTCTTTTGCTTACATTGGGTGAATAATGCATAACTTAATGGTATTGGTCTTATTATTTCTTTTGTTCAGATATGTATGATTTCAATATAACAGTTATAATTATTTTTTTAGAAAATGCGTATAACATTACTTTACAGGCAACCATTGTGAGCAGGTTTTGGATACCAGTTTCACATTTCACCATTTGGAGCAATGCTTAACTGGCGACATGTTTTGCATTGTATCCCATATATTATCTATTTGGCAATTATAATATTGTAACAGGTAAAACTACATGGAAAACACTGACATTTACGCCTTTGCCTTTAATGTTTCTGTCTGTATATACATTAGTAGAGTACCTAGTATACTACTGACATGGTCACATCATCAGCTGCTTCACCTCTAGTTGGACACTCAATTACCTGTTGTTAAGCATCATCTTCAATTGCTATGAATTGCCCTATCTTTATCCTGTCATAAACATGTATTTCATAGTGCCCAGAATCTGTGGTTTGGAAGTCGGTGAGGCTGAACCTTTACTGTGTAAAAGTATTCAAATATTTTGTGTCATATATTCCAAAATCAATTTTTATAAACATTTCTACATATGCACGTTGGATTGTGAATAATGTGTTGCATGACCTATAAAAGTGGCCTAATACAATTCATTAATAATAGCTGACAGAGAAGGAACTGAAATGGCATATTTTCTTTTTTGAAGTCTTTAATTAGGGTTGATAAATGAAACCAATGTCATCTTTACAGCACGCATACCCTAGTTTTCATCCATCATATGTTAAGACATCCATCATATCTGTTTGTGACAAGGCTTTGTTAAATTCAAGCCTCAGGCCCAGTTGTATCTTGACATCACTTGTAAATCAGGATTGTATTCTTTTAAATATATATTACTTTGGGGCAGTTAAGGTCTCAGGTGTGCTTAGCATCAATATTATAAGAACTATTACTTTATGTAAGTAATACTGGACCACTGATAGAGAAGTATACCAAAATAATGAGGTGGGGAAGAATGTAACTTATTTTCCTTTTAGGGGATTGGCGACCATTTTTAACAAGGTATACATGGTAATTATTGTCTTGGAAATAATTTAATTGTGGGAGTAACATAAGTATAAAGTATAGTAAAATAAGAATGGTTTGGACTGCAATACATTTAATGTGTGTCCGGTTTTAAAGTGCTTTCAATTATTTTTATATAAGTGGTATTGTGTCACAGTCTTCGGTTGTAAAACAGTCATCGGGCATGTACAGTATCTGACATGGAGGTATTCAGAAAATGAGAGAACAGAAAATATTTCCAAATGTCTGTTTCTAAATCATTTATAAAAATAAAAAACAGAGCTGTTTCATTAAAACCCAAACTTGAATGGTAAAAGAAAATTATCATATTGAAATGGAAACTCATTCTATGTCAACTTTCTGCAGTTAAACAGTGACAAGACTGAAGTTATGTTATTAGGTACTCCGCATCAACTGCGTAAATCCAGTTGTCGAAATATGACTATTAATGGGGTACTAACTTTTTTTTGTTCCAAAATGAAAAACTTTTTGACCCTAGTCTAACTTTTGAGCCGCACATTTGGAATATTAACGAGTTGTCTTTTTTTCATCTTCGGAACATTGCTCGACTGCTCCCTGTCTTGACGATGTCTGCTGCAGATAAACTTGTATATGCTTTTGTTTCCTCCAGACTTCATTATTGCAATGCTCTACTTGCTGGGGTGTCAAAGAATACCGTCCAAAAACTCCAGCATGTCCAAAATTCAGCAGCTAGGGTGTTAACCACGTCTCGCGCCAGTGAACATATAACTCCTGTATTAAAATCTCTACACTGGTTGTCGGTCAAATTCCGTATTGATTATAAAATGTTATTGTTGACTTTTAAGGCCAACAGGGGAATTTCTCCCCTTTATATCTCTGACCTGCTGTCAAATTACAATCCTGGTTGCGCTCTATGGTCCGCCGATGCTGGTCTTTTAACTGTTCCCTTAATCAAGCTGTGAACAGTGGGGGATGGGGCTTTCTCATCCTGTGCACCAAGGCTGTGGAACTCACTCCCGCTCGAGATTCGAGTTTCTGAGTCCATCTGTTTTTAAATCTTGCCTTAAAACACATTTATTTAAATTGACATTCTTTTAGATTATTTGTTGTTTTCATTTTCTTGATTTTTAATGTTGTTAGTAGTTTGTATCTAATTCTGTAAATAATAAATAATAATAAAATAAAATAAAATAATAAATAATAACTAAAATAAAACTCATTCTCAATTATATTATAACTAATAGCAATTTAATAGATGCTGCTAATCCAGCTTTTGCGAGAGGAGGCTTATTCATTCCTTCATGGAAACACAGGAAAGATAATGCCCTACATAGAATAAATAAATCACATAAGGCTTTAAGGAGCCATTAATCCCAGTCTCCAATTTTAATGGTGGTATTGTGTAAGACATCCTTGTGAGTGCAAGCATGCACTGCTGTAATAAGTTCTTCTGGCCAATGTTTTATGTTTTTCTGTGTAACACTGCAAAGCAAATTAATTATAACTATGCTTGCTACTCTTTAATTATTAATTTTTTGCCAAATCGATGATTAATATCAACGTTTATTTTTAAAATAATTTACCAGGTTTTTTTATCTTTATTTTTCAATTTAAGCAGAGAATGGTGAAACTAACCTTTATGCCATTGAGAAATGTCTCATTTAGCAAAACCCTTTTATCATATTCAACATGCAACAAAACCATGGTTACCGACATTCTAATTGAAATAATGTTTGGTCACACTGGAGCTATACCTTGTATAGATAAAGATCCTACACAAAGTAAAAATGGTCTCAAATAAACTGCAGAAAATGCAGCATATAAAATACCTTTATAGCATAAATGTACAAGTAAAAATACTATGCACAGAACAAAACATTAGATAGTTGAACAGAACTAACTTGCATTTAATATTCAGAGTTTGAGCTCCCCCCTCTCCTGCTTTAGCACAGCTGTCTTACAAAGTCAAGTTTTGGTTGATGTTGGATTCCATTTACAAAACAAAAGACAAACAAAAAATATCAAAGGAAGCCACGTCCCAAAAATTCAGATCTGAAATCATAATAACGGAAGACTAGTGTTAACAGCTTTAAATAATGTCTCTTCCAAATCTTCTAGTTGTGTAATTATATATATATATATATATATATATATATATATATATATATATATATATATATATATATATATATATATATATATATATATATATATAATGTTCTACATTTATCAAATAGTTGTGTCCCTTTATCAAACATTTACAAAATGTTGTTCTAAATTCATCAAATATGCATTATGTGTTTGCGTTTCTAAAAATGGACAACTTTTACCCATTCACATTAAAATAAAGCTGTTGTTGGATGTAACATACCTTACTTATAAATACTTTTTTTTCAGGTCCAAATGTGGTACCTTTTATCAGAGTTTGACTTTAGCTGTCTTTTAGTGAGAGAAATTCAGCTCCCAATGCAAATGATCTTATTTCATATTAAAATACAGGAGGGTAGAGAAAACAAACTGGCTTGTATACATATAAAAAATAGCGTATTGTAGGTTATATTAACAATAAAAGCATGTATTGTAATAAACTGTCAAAATGGCGGCTTTTGGCGGTTCTAGGTAGAAGTGCTTATAACTTTTTTTTTTTTTTTGCGATTCTGACTTTCAAATGCTGTCAGGATATTTAATACATGTATTTAGGAAGTCAAGAACAGACAACCGTGGATCTTTAACACACGCAGGGTAATTTAAATTTGAAAAGTGAAAACCATCAAAATGACTGCCTTGGCGGTTTTAGTGTTAAGGAACATGTTAGAGATTAAAACTGATTTGATTCTCTCCAATCTAAAAAAATTTTTGAAAGGCCACTTTAAAGAAGAAAGTACATCAGATTGTAGCACAAACTGGTCAGCATCACTCAGAACCACGGGGGTCTGCTCAGAACTTTCTTTTCAGAGCCATATAGAGTTGAAGGACAGGCTATTGTTAGCATCAGCTGAAAGAGGAGCTGAAGAGCAATATGATGCCAACCTCATACGCCGAATGTTTTTTTTAGATCAATCGGAACTGGATTGCTTAATGACTCACTCGAGTTTCAGATCAAGTCCTATCTGGAAACCCCAGATTTTACAGGTGAAGTCCTGATTGCAAAGGTCAATTAAGCTGCTAGTCTGGAGACAGAGAGATAACAGAAAATGAAGAAAAGTGCTGTCGTCAAAGCGACCCGAGCTTATGAGTTCCAAGCTGAAGTAAAGGTAAATGCCAACATAGCTCAGCACCAAAAACAGGTGAGAAAAACAGCCTGTTCATATAGAGACAAATAAGCATACCTGCCCTGCAGTTCCTCTGAAAGAAAAGAGTAAAAAGAGAGTAGGAGCGGTTGAAAGGGGAGTAGAACCAGACACTCAAGAGATGGTACAAGAACTGAAGACTGAAATGGCTGAAATGCGAAAGATGCTGATGGCCTCAATGGAAAACAACTACAAGCAACCACAGTGGAGGCAGAGGAACCCTGCAACGAGCGCCAAGTAAGGGCTGTGAAGCATGCATCACCATTGGGGAAGGGGAGTCTTGTAGCCACTGCTACAGGACATTTTGCCAAGATGGTTTCAGGGAAATGGAGAAGGGTTGCTGTAAAGGGACCAACGGTAACCCAGGAAACAGCATCTCAACAATGTAATAGCTATTCAATCAAGGCAGGCACCACTGGAAGAAGCAAGACAGGTCAAAATCACCATTCGGTGTGGCAGCGCTCAAAAAATTGCCAGACACACAACTGGAAACAACACCAGTCTTCGCAGAATGCCATAGGTCACAGAACAGGGCCAGCGATAAAGAACAGACCAGAGGAAAGCTCACTCAGTCTAAAGTCACCTACCTCGACCCTAAGCAGGAAGCAAAGCTCCTTACTTTAATTGGGAAGTGTATTGTGAATTGTGTACTGGACAATGTGACAAGGTCTGTTTTTTGGGATATGGGAGCCCAAGCCAGCATGATCAACGACGGATGGAGAAAGAAGTATCTCCCCCACACTAACATCAGGTCAGTTGAGGAATTGCTGGGGCCTGGGACATTGAGTGGATTTGCGGTTAACCAGGCAGATTCCTTTTTGTGGTTGGATTGAAGTGAGTTTCCGTCTGAAGCAGGATACCAACTGCAATGCAAAGCTCAGAGTTCCGATAGTAGTGTCCAGTACACCTGAACACTAACCTCACAGCACGGGACAAGACTGCACAGCACCACACAGCACCGCAAGCACCACCTGAAAGCAACAGAGCACTTTTCAAGCACAAAGATTTCACTGTGGATTGTATATCTTGTATGTAAATATTATTGTTTGGAGACTGTCAATCTCGCCGTATATATCCACCGATACCATTGCTGGTAAAGGGGTGGAGTTTTTGTGTTAATTTAAAATAAATACAAATCGGTTTTGAACTGGGACATTTGATTTGGACATTCACTTATTCACCCGCACCACTCGCATCCTGACAAAGAGACATTACCAAAAGAAGCTATCAGCATGGTGGTAGCAGCATTCTCCATGAAGCCTGAAGCAGCAAAGACCCAAATTACCCAGACGGGATATCTCAGAAGTGGAATCGGCTTGGTCAAGACTGGAAAGAAAAACATTGTCCTTCCACCATGTCAAATGACTACAGTCCGTTGTCATGCACAGAAAATGCTGTTCGTATCTGATGAAAAAGCCACATTAGCCTGAAAGTCTGAGCATCAGTGAGGTATTAGTAACACTCTCAAGGGGAGGCTCATCCAGGACAACTATCCCGATGGTAAACAACACCAGTCACAACATTGTCCTGGAAAAACGAACAGTATTGGGACACCTTCAACCAGTGAAACAGTCTATCCAGCTTCAGTGAGACCCTGCCAGCCAGACAGGGGGATACAGTGTAAGATGACTTAAGGGGGAGACACCAATGGCCTAGGAAAGCAGTTTAAACACCATTGTCCAGAGGAAGTGCCAAAGGATGGTAACAGAAACATGCAAATCCAGGACTGGGACTCCCTAGTGAGATTGGACCATCTAAGTGAAGAACAACAGGCAGTGGTGAAAAAGATGCAGAGAGATGAATGCAACACATTTGCAAGAGATGACAATGATATAGGATGCATCCCATCGCTGAGAATGCACATCAATTTAAAAGGCACAACACCAGTACAAAAGACATATATTTCCATCCCAAAACCTACATAAGGAAGTGAGGGAGTACTTGCAGGATCTGTTGAACAGAGGCTGGATCAGAAATCAAGATCATCTTATTCATCACTGATCGTCTGTGTGAGGAAGAAGGACGGAGAGCTCGGGCTTTGCTGTGACCATAGGGAATTGAACCGCAAGTCCTTCCCGGATAGACATCCAATCCCATGTCTAAGTGGCAGTTCCTGGTTTTCTGTTCTGGACCAAGGGAAGGCATACCACCAAGGATTCCTTGAACAAAGCCGCACCCTCACTGCTTTCATGTCACCTTGGGGTTGTATGAATGGGAGCGGATTCCCTACAGGCGCAGTGCAGCACCAGCAGAATTTCAGCAAAATATGGAGTACTCAACGGGTCTGCAAGATGAGATATGCCAGCGTTACCTGGACGATAACCTGGTGCACAGTAATTCCTTTGAGAACCACGTAAGACATATCCAGACAGATCTTCACAGGAACCAGCAATATGGGATCAAGCTCACGGCCAAGAAATGTGAGATGTTCTGTCGCAAGGTGAGGTACCTGGGGAAGATGGTGTCTGAGAAGGGGTTACACCATGGACCCAGCTGAAATCGCACTGATGCAGGCTTTGAAGGAGAAGCGTCCCACCACTGTAGGAGAGTTGAGGAAAATACTAGGCTTTGTCTCTTATTATCGTACTTATATCCAGAACTTTTCTTGTCGCGCTAAGCCTCTACAGGAATTACTATCAGTCAACTAAGGCATCATCAGGGCCACGGCACGCCACATTGCAGTGTCTCAGAATCAGCAGAGGCGGGGTTCATCAGAAAAGCTAGGCCAAGCTTCAAGCTGCACACCCATCAAGTGGACAGATGAACACCAGGAGATCCTGAACCAGGTGATTGATTGTCTCTCCTGTGTTGAGATATCCTGATTTTGCCCAGCCCTTTGTGCTTCACTGAGATGCGTCCTATGAAGGATTAGGTGCAGTACTGTACCAACGGCAAGATGGGAAGGACTCTGAGTTCACCTGAGAAGAAGTACAGCATGCATTCTGGGAAGCTAGAGTTCTTGGCTCTGAAGTGGGTGATCTGTTAGTGATTCCATGACTACTTGTACTATGCACTGTCCTTTGTCATCTATACAGACAAGAACCCCCTCACGTACATCCTAACAACTGCAACACCATTGGACATAGGTGGGTGGAAGAACTCGCGGATTTCAATTTCACCATTAAATATCATCCAGGTCGAACCAACCGTGATGCTGATGGTCTGTTAAGGATGCCCCTGGACATGAATCAACTGATCAAACTGTGCACTGAGGAGATCCATTCCGACATAGTCAGTGCCACAAGGCAAGGAGTCAAAGTAACACAGGAAAAACCAATGTTGTGGGTTAACACTGTGGCTGTGAACACCTTGCAAATACAAAGAGAAGAAGACCTTGTTCAGGCTACTATACAAACCATTCCAAGGGAGAGCATCAGAAAGGCACAAGAGAAAGATCAGGTGATAGGTCAGGTTTTACAGTACCTGCTGAGAGGGCAATGAACCAGTGAGGAAGAAAGGAGAAGAGAACATGGAGATGTAGTTGTACGACTGAGAAAGTGGGAAAGATTGTGCATTGGCCAACACGGAACTCTGTTTCTCAAGACGGCATCCCAAAGTCAGTTAGTCCTCCCCAAAGAAGACAAGGAACACACCAGGAAGTGGGAAATTTTGGGGGTGGAGAGAACATTGAACCTTATCCAGGACACGTTCTATTGGTCCCGGATGCAGTAGGAGGTAGAACATTTTGTGACCTATTTGTGAGTGTCTGAAGAAGAGGAAACTGCCAGACCAACCCGTGCACCTATGTCAAGCATCAAGAATACATACCCTTTTGAGTTGGTGTCAATTGAACTTTGCAGACTTTGTTTTCAAATTTGGTTTCCCCACCAGAATTCACCATGACATGGGACATGGAATCTGAGGCTCACACCCTATCACACACATTGTAATGGCCAAGTGGAGAGGTTCAATAGAACACTGCTGGGAATGCTGAGGACTCTTACTGAAGAGCAAAAACTGGACTGGAAGACATCTCTGGCAAAGGTGGTGCACACGTACAACTGTACAAAACATGAAGCCACTGGGCTTGATGTAAGAGACACAAGACAATCATGATGCATCAATTTCAATGCCCAATGTGAAGAAGGAATAACACAGATTTTTGGAGTACACAACCAGAGGAAGTGACAAGGTTACCGAAGGGGTCATAGATGACCCAAAACCCATTGCAAACTGGGAGGTTGTTTCCCATATGGACACCAAGGAAACCACAATTGTTCATGGACAAAGCAACAATGAGGGCGAAAGGCACAACAACAACAAAGATGGCGTTCGACAAGAAAGAAGAGACAACCATAGACTTTGACTTATGAGACAATGGGAAAGCCAGTTGTTGTGAGTAGACACCTGTTAACCCAAGTTGAACTGACTACATATGCAAACCTAAGTTCAAATTTCTTTTGGTGACCTCAGAGTTTATCTTGCAACCAGACAAGAAAAAAGACAGAGACAAAGAAATTGGACTGAAGAAAAAAATGTAATTGTTATATTGGATTTGTAGTTAGTTATTGTTAATTTAGTGGAAGGAAAATGATACAGAAATAGTGTAGCCAGTTATTACTAATTGATTCTTGACACTTGACAAAGAGAATGTCAGGATGGCATTAAATTTGAGGGGGACAGTGTAGCACAAAGCAAATAGGGTATTAATCAGGGAAAAGGACACCCTCAGAAAAACTAATATAAATATAATTTCAGTCTGGTTACTGTAGTGCAATGCAGGTATTAAGACCAGTCTAGTAATAGAGAAGTAATGCTGTTGTAGTTACAGACTTCCATCAGTAGAGTGTGATAGCGCCTCTATCACACAGTGCTAGAGATTGGGGTACACTCACCTTGGATTAGCCTTAACAGAGAGACACCAGGAGTGCGTTCAATAGGCAGAGTGCTCCAAAGCATTATGTGGCACTTTCTATTGAACGACCTGCATGCAGAGAGCGCTTCCTAACAGTAGCGAGTCAAGCTCAAAAATTGTTTAAAAAAATTGCAAAATTCGCTTAAAGCAACTGTTTTAATACACAGTGATGTATTGCCTGCTATTGTGAAACTGCTTGCTCCTAACAGACCGTTCAATCACTGCTAACATGTTACACCCTCTGTAGATGGCTGTGTGGAACGGTAAAGTTAACAAGAACTTTTCTTTTACTTTTTGCAGAAAAGCAATAAAATAAATATGGCACACATGAATGACAATTGTTTGTACCTCATTTAAAATGTGTAACATATTCTATATTCAAATTTTTCTGTTTGAGTTCCAATTTGGCCTTGCACAAATAGTGATACCGTGCAACGTTTTTAAACTGGGTTTCCACAACGTTTTTGGATGTGTTGAAGAAAGTGCAGTCTGCCTCATTTGGCCACAAAAAAATATATAATCTAGAAAAGCAAGATGAACAAAACAAAGACCCAGACATAGCATTACACAAATACAAAAAAATCAATGTATACCAACATTCCATAAGAAAGCGCTGTGTACTATCCATGTTTTATTTGCTAAACATTTGCAGATATATTATAAACCTATTAAACTCATGCATATATAATATATACACATTTTCTTACAGAACCATAGCTTCAGCAATTCTGATCCCTATGGTAGTCTATGAACAGAGCTAAAATCCAGCATTTTCGTTTAATTTTATAAAAATGAAAAATAGGCTACCCTACTTGCCCACATTTTCACATAGTGATAATAATAATAATAATAATAATAATAATAATAATAATAATAATAATAATAATAATACATACATACATACATACATGCATCTAGATTGCTTTTATTTGTTTGATTTATTTGTTTATTTATTTATTCTGTATTGGGGATCCAGTATACCAGTAGTTCACAAAAGTTCAACAAATGTCCACCCGAGCATTTTTGGAACTGCGTTCTGTAAGTCTTGCAGCATGTTAGAGTAAGTAGCAGGGTTCAAAAAATTATAGTGTTACATGTCCACATGTGTGTTTTTTTTTTTTTTTTTAATATATAATTTTTAATCGCTCTTCCTGCAATGATTTAGAGGACAGATTTCAAACCCCAGTGCACTAGAGCGGACATTTTGAAAAGATCTTTGAAACAAACTTTAAATGTATACTGGATCCCCATTAAAAAATAAACAGACTTTAACGTTAGAAGTGTAAAAAGTGTAGCACTCTAAGTCCCAGTTTGACTGTATTGTATAAATCTGAATCCAGGATTGGTTATAGGGAGCTGTCGGACATGCTGTACTGTGAATCAGAGCTAGAAGTAAATACATATCACCAGTGTTTTTAAGATTACCATTATGATCAATATTAGCAGTACCAGTAGCAACAATATTAGTTTACTATTTAATGCCAGACTAAGGAAAAGGAGGATGACTAGTTTCGATAACTCTGTCTTGAATATGCACAGCAAATGTTTTAAAACCATGTAAAGCCTACTGTAAGCATTGTAATTAATGTACATCTAGTCTGCCCAGCAGAAAATGGCCAATTAAAAATGCATGATAATAATGTGGCAATCAAATTGACAGAATAATCACTGTAGAATCTGAACTCTCCATGGGAACATGAATAAACACCTTTTCAAAGGTGACTGTAACTTCTACAGTCTGAAGTAAAATGTATTCATACTCTCAATTGTCAGAATAATTACTGCTAAGTGGTTTTCCATTTCACCTTTTGCATTTTGCATTTTAATTGGAAACTGTTCCTGAAGACAAAGAACTTGGACTCAATTGCTAATGTATCATTCACTTGAATCCCGGCACATGAACTCATTTGTGCAATCCCCGTGCCTAAATGCAAATATACATTTTAAATCACCTGTGCTACATAGCTCAGTTTATACCCTGTCCACCAATACATAGACACACCACATAAAACATAAAAAACTAAATACGCACTGGGGTGGGGCTCCCTGCCACAGGGAGGTCGTGGTTTGTTCAGTGACATTTTTATCCAATCGCATTTCGTGCAAACATGCCTTGCATCTGTGAGTGCATTGAGAAAAATGGAAGATACAGCAGAAAACCACCATAGATCTAAATGTGTATATCTAGTATTTACTTTCATTTTGGCACAGTTTATTTTCAGTATTACATGTTTACCTTTATTTTTTATTGGTGTAACTTGCTTGCTATTATTGCAAACAAAATATGTCAGCATACAAGATTGGGTCAAACAACAGAAGAAAAGACGAATTTGGGGTGTGATTGGGGGACTTTGAAAACAATAACTTTGGAAGAAGGTTTTATTTAGTAAAAACGATGATGATTGGTGATGATGATGAGAAAGATGTGGATGTTGATTTTGCACTGGTGTATACAGCAATAGAGCAATACACTCTGCCATTCATCTCTGCATGCTTTCAGAACAGCAATACACTCTACCGTTCATCTCTGCATGCTTTCAATAGAGCAATACACTCTACCGTTCATCTCTGCATGCTTTAAATACAGCAATACACCCTGCCGTTCATCTCTGCATGCTTTCAATAGAGCAATACACTCTGCCATTCATCTCTGCATGCTTTCAATAGAGCAATACACCCTGCCGTTCATCTCTGCATGCTTTCAATAGAGCAATGCACCCTGCCATTCATCTTGTTCAATTTGCAGATGACACAAAAATAGGAGGAGTGGCAAACATCGTTGCTGCAGCAAAAGTCATTCAAAATGATCTAGACAGCATTCAGAACTGGGCAGACACATGGCAAATGACATTTAATACATAAAAGCGTAAGGTACTACTAAGGTACAGGCAATAAAAATGTGCATTACAAATACCATATGGGAGATACTGAAATTGAAGAAGGAATCTATGAAAATATTCAAGCGTTCAAAATTCTAAAAGGTATTGACAATGTCGACCCAAGGGACTTTTTCTACCTGAAAAAAGAAACAAGGACCAGGGATCACAAATGGAGGTCAGATAAAGGGGCATTCAGAACAGAAAATAAAGGCACTTTTTTACACAGAGAATTGTGGGAGTCTGGATCCAACTTCCCAGTAATGTTGTTGAAGCTGACACCCTGGGATCCTTCAAGAAGCTGCTTGATGAGATTCTGGGATCAATAGACTACTAACAACCAAACGAGTGAGATGGGCCGAATGGCGTCCTCACGTTTGTAAACTTTCTTATGTTCTTATGGAGGGACGGTTGTCATTTAGTGAAAAGCAGGCGTCACTGCAAATAGCTGCATCGATGAAGAAAAACTGCACTGTTTGTTTGCGAATAAGCATTGGTTGCCGTTAACTTTGGCTGCTTCGATAACATTGCATCTAATCTGAGGAGAGGGAGAGTGTCGGTTAACCATTGAAGTTCGTCCTTATTTATTTAATTAATAACAAACATCATCAGTATACTTATTTACATACATATGTTAGAGTATCAATAATGTCTGAGCAACAGTAAACATAAAAAAATTAATTCAGATTTCAAAACTTTTTTCAGAAAAAAAAGTGTATTTTGTCCATAAAATACAGTAGTAAACAACAACACGTTTTCAAAATAAATAAATAAATACATAAATACATAAATAAATAAATAAATAAATACTATATTATATTAACTAATTAATAGCTATACAAGTAATATACTACATTGGACCAAATTCATAAATGGCAAAATGAAAAAGGAACCAATAATGTAAAATAAAAAGGGTAACACTAACTACAGCAAAGTTAACTGATGCAATAATAAAACACTTCTCTTATTTTAATTATACTAGTTATAGACTTTCTTTAAAAATAAATAGATTTACCATTTTGTTTTATGAAGTTCACATTACAGTGTAGCTATTCTGATGGTTGCGTTTCTAAGTAACCATAAAACAAAGCACATACTGCATTAACTTAAGTGCTATGAGGAAATTCTGATGGAAACATTTAACAAATAATTACATGTAACTATATTTAGAGATTAAATAAAAAGCAGTGATGACAAGTAGAACTCTCTGTAAACCCTGATGACTGGAATGTTTCTATAATATCATTCTTAAATTTTACAAAGTCATTGTAAACACCCTTTTTAATGCAATGCACATTTAATTAATGGTACAGTTCTCTTGGTGTGTGACATCTGAAAAAATTGCATAAACAGTATCTTGAATACTAAACCTTGGTTATAGAGTGTCTTCAGCTTTCTACTTAATTTGCATTCCTCACAATAACACTGCACCACTGGTGTGCAGTAATTCATTTTAATATTTTTATATTCTTCATGAGTCAACCTTTTATACATTTCACAAGAGTACAACATACAGTACATGGGTAACTCTTATGTGTCTTAAACCTTCATTAGGTGTTTGTTTAAGGGATTCCTTGGGGTCTGTGGCAAAGTGGTTAATAGTGTGCAGGTGCAGGTGATCAAAGAACAGACAGACAATTGTAATCGAAAGGTTTGTTTTTATTTCTTTTATGTCCAAAACAAACAGTAAATAATAATACTGGTAAGTAATACAGCGGCGTGTATTACTTAAATTATAATCCCCTGGTTTGTCCCGAAATAATAGTCCTGTTATTGTATCCCCACATTAAACACAAAACACATACACAAATCTGTTTAGTGCGTGAATTAGTGATTGTGGTACAAATACAGTTTATTGTGATGCGAGTGAAGTGCTGTTCCGGGTTTGTGCCGGCCTCTGGCGACAGTTCTGGAACGTGTTAGCTGTTTAGTGATTACAAGCAACAAATAGACAAAACAAAACAAACACTCACGGTACTGATTCACAAAAACACAAGTCCTTCCTGGTCACTTTTCTTTAACCAAAAGGAACAGATTACATCACTTCGACCCCTATTTATACCGTCACTCATGACCCCTCGACTCATGACTCATGGTAAATGATTGCAGCTGCTCCTCCAATCCAAGGCTGCCACATCATTTCCCTTCCGAGTCGATGAGTTAGTGTACCGAAGCTCCGCCCCTTATCTAAATGACTAACTTCCTTTTAGGCGAGTCATTCTTAATCACTGTATTGCATTCATCTCAGCTCAGCCAGCATAGGGGCGGCTATCGAGCTCCAATGGATAAGGCCATAGGCCAAATTATAAATGTGAATGTATTATGTATCTGTCGGCTATCATGTTTATGTCGGGCATAACTGTTTGCCAATTGTTTATGTGCCCATCAGGCATATCTTTCGCAATCAATAAATTGTTATGTTCTTACTACTAAGTGGATGTCTCCTTTCTGAATTGGAAACTTGTCTTTCCAAAAGGAGACTCCACCCATTGATCACATATGTTACCAGTTTAACCAGTTAATTAGGTCTCTCTGCCCACAAATCCCTGTTGTTTCTTTGTTTGGTCCTCCTCCTCCCTGCCTCCATCCTGCAGCGTGCCTTGTCTGGGGGAAGGTGGCCCCAAGTGCCACTTGTCCTGCCCGCTGGCCGAATCATTCTTAATCACTGTATTGCACACTTAGCTGGGCCAGCATAGGGGCGGCTATTGAGTGCCAATGGATAAGGCCATAGGCCAAATTATAAATGTGAATGTATTATGGCTATCATGTTCATGTTGGGCATAACTGTTTGCCAATTGTTCATAGCCCATCAGGCATATCTTTCAATCAATAAATTGTTATTTTCTTACTACTAAGTCTCCTTTCTGAATTAATTGTTTAATACCGTATCTAATTGAATGGATTTAGTGAGAAATTATAATATGCCTACTATCACAGAATTAGCAATGAAAGCATTTTCTAGAGAAATCATCAAAAATGATAAGGCAGAAGACAAGTGTAATTTACGAATTGTGACCCTCCCTAGGGTTTCAAAATGAAGATTCTAAAACTGATTAAACATTTGAGTAGTCAAGCAGTAACTTGATTAAGGATCATAAACAACATGCTACAATACATTTTTAAATTACCATATAATTATAAAAAATACCGTATGTATAGATGGGTACAAACAATAATTTCAACAGTATTAGTGCATGGCTGCATCCTGAGCATTGAATGTGTTTTTCTTTCAGGTTTTATATTTGTAACTTTTATTTTGAGTTTTGAACTTTCGCGTTTTGCATTTCAGGTTTTGAGTTTAGGCTACACTTCCATGTTTTCTGTTTTCTACTGTACATTCGTCCATTAGCCTTCTGTGCACTGATCTTTATCAGAAATCAGTTCTATCCTTTAGAATAAAATGCTAGTAATTTTGCAGTTCACTATGCTTTACTATGCTTTACAAACTTGTCTTTCTTTGATTTACCATACTTGGCTAAGCTTTTCCATACTTTTTTCTTTTACTGTACTGTTTTTCTTTGCTGTGTGGTTACAGTGTTTTTTTTACAATCGACACGACCGCAAAGTAGATGGATGCAGAACATTCAGATAAGGTGTCTAAAAAAAATAAGCATTATTGAAAAGGTAATGATTAGAATTGCAACATAGGCATTGTTTATCAGCTTCAATTATCAGGCCTTCTGTTTGCGAGATACTGTACGTGTTCTGGGGACCCATTACAAATTCAGATAGAAACGGCTGTAAACAATTTGTTTAAGTTAGTTTTCTCAAATGATCCCAGCATGCAGTAGGTAAGAAGTAATGTCCCCACAGGTAATGTTCATTCAAGCAATAGGTGATCTGACCAACAGCTTTAAGCTTGAAATGTCATTGAATGTAAAACAAATTCTCAAACATGTATCTGGTACAATTAAAGCTTAGGGCCTCCTGGAGAGCTTGTTCAGTTGAAAATATTCTTTATGTTTTATTTTTTGTATTGTTTACTGTCAGCATGAAGAAAAGCCTGATTGAGCCCCCTAATGCATGGAACTTCAATTTAGCAAAAACAAAAAGAAAAAAAAAAAAAATCAACTGTAAGATAAAACTGCCTCCTCGGATTTAAGCAATAAAGAACACTGTTGTACATAACGGTGATTGTAGAATGATAATGTAGGTCTCACAAAAGACCACAGGGTTATCTTCTTCATCTGGAAAGAGGAAACTGAAGATAAATTAAAAACAATCTTAATCAAAAGATAATAGATTTGACTAGTCATTATTTCTATTCAATCATTTGAAACACTACAAACCTGAAGCACTGAGTTAAAAAAAAAAAAAATCTATTTACAGTTTACAACCATAGCTCTGGTAATTACAAAAAAAAATTCCCAATTATTGTATAGATTTAACTGAATGAAGAATGATCAGGTTAATGGTCGATAAACAGATATAACCTAGTGAGGTGTAGGTGGACAACCTTTGATATTCCCAATTGCTATTCATACATACTGGTCTATCCAGCTGTATAGTGAGCATACTGTACAGTAGGTAGAACAAAGAAGGCAAGCATGCAGGTCAGTGTCATAAAAGAACAAAGCAGTATCATTACATTTTGGTCCCAAATGTATTGGAAGCAGTGCCATTTCTTACCATGTATAGGCAGTTATCTGTGATCAGAGTTTGGGAACTGAAGCTTTGTATTAATGATGTATTTCCTATTAGTGAGACTGAAACAATATTAACAAAGCCACATCAAGAAGAAACAGCATTCACTGTGGAAAAACTTTTTATACAAAAGGCATATTACAGTGTGTGGCATTTGAGCCATTAAGACCCCACTTTCCAAAGACAAAGTGTATAGGATATCCCTTTGTTGCAATAGCTATGCCACTGCTAACAATTGTTTTATTTCTGAAATGTTCCAGCATGTAATCAAGGTATCTATTTTGATATGGCTGTGAAGGCACTAAAACACTTACAGTAGATACACCAGAATAACATGTATTGCAGTTGGACATTGCAGGGTAAGGGGGTAGTTTTCCTTTCAATATTAAGGAGGTAGAGGGCTATTTTAATGGTATTTCACATAACATTTTTTTAAAAATCCTAGTGCTACAGTAAATTGATAATCCAAGTATGGTACATTAAGCTTAAAGGATACAGATTATAAAAAGCAGGTTTTAGACGATCTGAATTATTAAATTATTTGTACACTATGTGATCATAAGTGTACAAAATGTACTGTACAAGTCTGTTTCTTTTCTACTTGAGAGCACTGATTTGATGTTGCTAGGCAACATCGACCAATTCACAAAAATAAATGTGTAAACTGAGCACTTGCAAATTAGCATGAGTGTCACACATTTAAAAAAATAAACTACAACAGATAGATAAAAGCAAATACAAAATAACACCAGTAATTGTTCAACTGTGAAATGTCAAAATGTTGACATCATAGTAGGATATTTAATCAATGTGTTCAGTAGCACAAACCATGAGATACCATGAGATAACATCAACAGTCTCTTTATTATTACAGATAATACCAGGGCAAAGGGAATGTATTAGAAATATATAAGTGTTGATGCAGCTTGTACAGTAATTTTGTATAATTTCTTATTGTTAAAACAGTATATATGACCTGGGCACTAACTTACAGATAACATTGTTTTTAATCAATGATGTGAAGTGACAAATGAACATGCTCTACATGCAGTACAACTTTGCAATTTAAAACAATACAAAATGACCAGGTTTTACACTCGACCGTTTCACAAATATATAAATAATCAAATGAAGATGCGATTTTTGTCCACTGTGTTTCCTGTTTTTATGAGTGAGCAGTCACAGCAATTCAAACCTCGTCCTTGTCTGATGTGAGTGAGTAGATTGCTCACTTCTTGCTGCAGTCCAATAGCACACCAATTATGTAATATTGATAATGGATTGCGTAACTACATTTCTGTCTTGATCTTTCCACAAAATAATTAAGCTGCTAAAGCGCCAAACCCTCTGCACATAAATTCATCACGAGAATGTCAGCCTTCTCCTTGAAGGGGTAGACATAATAAATAAAACTAATTGCTTCTGAAAAACATGGAATATGGGTGAGCCCTGGGTGGCTCAGAAAGGGAAAAAAATAAAGCTTTCAGACTTCCTAGATGGTACACACTCTATTGTTTGTGATGCCAGCCTTGTAGATAAGCAAAATCTTAATTCTGTATATATAGTCCATAACGAGTACCTGTTCGTTCCTCTTGTCAACCTTAGTCAATTCACATATGATAGCATTTCCAAATGAGTAGCTATATTACAAAAAACCCTGCATTCCTATTGTACCAAAATAAACAGAACAATATCCACATATGACACTGCTGTGATGCATCCAAACCACTAGGAGCCATGGTTGGCTTTGTCGAACCATGATAGAAAGATATAATAGGCCATCTGTACACAGGAACTCTGTAGAAGGATGATAGGAGGGTATGGTATGTCAAAACAATAAATGGCATTACAAAACAGCACATAGTTCTGCGGAAGGATGACTTTCTTACTTACAGAGCCACTCTGTAGATGACAATTTAACTTGAGAGGACCTGTTGTAACTGTATTATTCCTACCATTATCTGCTAAATAAACAAATAATGGTAGGAATAATACAGTTACAACAGGTCCTCTCAAGTTAAATTGTCATCTACAGAGTGGCTCTGTAAGTAAGAAAGTCATCCTTCCGCAGAACTATGTGCTGTTTTGTAATGCCATTTATTGTTTTGACATTTTGAGTTTACTGGTTGCTTGGAAAAATAATGACTGAAAAATATAGATCTAGCAACGGTGAGAATGGTTGTGGTAATTATGCTAACAAGAAAGCCCATACTCTCCCAAGCTGCATCATACATGCCACTAATGAGGATCCTCACTCTTATCTAGTTGCTGTTAAAGACATTGGCTCATGGAACACACTGGACAGAGCAGCAGATATAAGAAGGCGTGCACTCAACAATTACAAAAAGGAGATATTCCAGAAAGTTGGTAAGTGTTGCAGCCTGTTTACCATGAAAAGGGACAGCGCCTTAAAATAAAATTTGCTGCTATTTTTCCCCTGATGATACTGAACACCTCCAGTAGTTTTAGCATTCTGCCTCTTTGCGTGATATTATTAAATACTCGCCCTTCCATTGAATTTTCATCTTGTAATACAGTTGCTGATGGATTATTTTAACTGTAGTATTTTACAGTATTTGAAAAATGTGTGCCATTTTCTTTCCTTCTTATTTGGTCAATAACTCGCCACATCACTCAGTAAAGGGATGCTTCTTTTAATTGAGAGTACCCAAATTTAACCCCTGATTTTTTCCCCAATTCATTATGTCCAATTATGCCCTCTCAACACAGCAATTTCCAACACAGTTCAAGAGAACTGGAAGTTCAGTGGGTGTCCACTGATCCCACAAACAAGCCAATTTTCTCTTTTCCACAGAGGAACTCGAGAGCGTATGTCAGAGAGATACTGGCCTCTTGAGCGCACCAGGCACTTGGCAAGTAGGGTCTGCTGTATAGTGATGAGGAGAAACAGTCCCTGTCGGCTTTGCCTTCCTCACCTGGAAAAGCGCCAGAGCCAATTGCAATGCTTTCTCTGGAATCCCCAGCGAAGACCGTAATCTTCACACAGCCAAGACGCGAACCTGCACTCCCCTGACTGTATTACTCACCCTGCTCACTATGCAAATGTGCTTTTACCAGGTGAGTCACTTGGGGACCCCAAGACAAGGTTGATTATCGGCTACAATTGCCCATTGATACTGGAAATATACTATTGCTTCTCTTCTCTATTCTGTATCTTTAACAGTGATTTTACGTTCTGCTTACATGTGTATGGGTATAGAAACATACAAAATTGGCCAAGCAGTATTTGGCAAAAAAATTTTGGTTATGATGTATATACTGGTACCAAAAAATGGCCTTAATTAATTGACTCTGAAGTGCATACATTCATAAAGGTGAGGACTGAAGTAGAAACTGATGGCACATAGTACATGATCCATTTAAAGATAGCTGCCGTGAACATAGGGATGAATTTAGTTTTAATGCTATGACATAATGGTTTTGACTTGTATAACACCTATATACTCTTAAAAGACAAAGCTCAGACGATGGTATCATTTACAGTATATCTTCCATCCAACAAACAACATTATTATTAATGCCTTGAAGTACGTTGATTTGAAAGACACTACATCATACTGATAAAGTAAATTAAAAAAATGTGTATCGTCTAAGGTAAATTCAACAAGTAAAAGACAAATCATAGATCCCCAGTCAATAATTACATTTTTAAAAAGGTGTTCACCGGTATGCCTACCTTTCTTTTTTTTATATTATATTGAAGTACATGCAAATATGATGTAGGGTCTTATATTTTGAGTGAATCCTTATTTTAACTGGGGGACTGCAATTGTGCTAAATAAAGAGTTAATAGGGTAACAAAGTCTAGTGATAAAGAAAATTACCTCCAGTTATAAAATGTCATTGTAAAATGGAGCTCAGTGATTGGCAGTCTAGGTCAGAACTTTTTTTTTCCTCATCACATTTATGTTGTACTATTATATGTACACCTCAAGAGCTATATCTGCCAGTTTAATAGGCTTTTAATAGCCTTCTGGCTTTTTGTTTGTTTAGAAGATGGATCGGCTGTCATTGTTTTGAATTTTTTAACCAATAATTTTGCACCTCTTTTCATGTATATTCAGATTGCCTTTAGTTTGATGCTCTTCTGCAGTAACATTCCTGTACTGTTCTTTTCACATTCCTTTTTCTCATGTCTCCAAACCTTCATGGACTGAATCCCTGGCAGATAATCTTCAAGCAGTTTGACACTGCAGTCCCGTTGCTGTGCCTCACTCTAACTGACCCCTCTTATTCCTCTGCTTCTCATTCTTACTCCTTTACGTCAATGCAACTTTTTCTAATAAAAACACTTCACAAACCTAACTGGAGGTTTCATCTTCTTCCACCCATCACATATCCTGCTGCATTAGGCTCCTTTGCACTCACTTACTTAAGTCAGTATGTTGTTTTCTTTCTCGTGCTAGCTATTTATCAGAACCAGATATGTCTGTTTTCTTATCCTTGTGAATGCATGTCACGTGTTGCTATTGGTAATGCTGCTCACCCCAAATTAAGTGAGCTTGAACCCTTCCAATGTTATCATGGAAAGCTTACCACTAGATCACAGTTTTTCCTGCATTTTTTCCCTCTATTTTTTTATATTCTATGCCTGTGTTCAAAGGTTATATTTCTTGAATACATTCCAAAAAAATCTTCTGAACAAACAAAAAGCTAGGGCTGTTGGGAAAACAAGCAGGAAGGCTGTTCAAGGCTGCTGCTTGCAGATTGAATGTGATGCAGAATGCACTTCATGTGTACATACACCATTTGAATTAACTCTTAACTGCTGGGAATTACCAGTAGGCTAAAATATAAAAAATACTTCTTACACAACAGGCTTTTACCTCAACTAAATACAGATTGTTATTAATGTTTCAAAGCACAGTGGTTTAAACAAAAATAGCTTTAGTACATTACCTTAACATAGTCATTTGTTGTAATGAATTATTATTATTATTATGTTATACAGCTAAAGCACTTAACTGTACATTTTAAATAATATCAGAATAATAACTTACAAACCTTTGGAACGAACACACACACACACACATATAGAGGCTCTAAGAAATTCCCAAAATACAATCTTTATAGCTAGAAAAGGAAAGATTGTCAAATTCCCTATCCATATTAGAAGTAAAAGAGTTCCACATTTTTGGGAGCTGATAGGTGAGATAGCTCACTCAAATGTGTGTGAACCCTTAGGACTGCCAAATTTACAGGATCCTGAAAGCGTAAACTATAGCTAGTGTTAATCCTCTCCACCAGAACATTCAGATAAGGAGGTACCAAACCTTTAAGAACCTTAAAAACAAAACAGTACCAATGAAAAAGCCTATGATTTGTTAATGAGAGCCAGCCTAGTTCTAAATACATATGACAATGGTGTGTCAAAGAGGGACAATCTAGAACAAATCTGCAGCATGAATTATATATTACATCCAATTTGTGTAAAGACTGATTGGAAGCAAACTGGTAGATCTAGTCACCATTATCTAGGATAGGAAGAATAGTAGGAGCCACCAACTGAGAAAAAAACCTTCTTATTCCTAAAAAGGAATACAGTAGAACACAGTTAATCCGATCTAATTGTGACCGGAGCCAGTTCGGAAAAATCAAGGTTCGGATCATCAGGAGAATACACATTATTAACTGTTTTCGATAGTCAGCAATAAAAAAATCTGAATCAGCAGAGTTTCTCACCTTTATTTTAATGTGCAGACAGCTGCACGATGTTTAAAACAGCTGAGCCATGCGAGAAAAGGAGCAAAACATCCAACAAACATTACAGCATATGAAAACTTTAGTTTTAGAAAACAATACCGGTTTTATAATAATAATAATAATAATAATAATAATAATAATAATAATAATAATAATAAAGCTTAAAGTAACAAACTGGCAATTGAGTATAAAGTACTGTAGTAAAACAGTACTCACGTTAATAATGACTGGGGGAAAAAAAAACTGACCATGTGCCTTGTTTTAGAGGAGAGGATCGTTTTTTGCACAATCACATAGCCTCTTTTTCATTAACAACAGTTCAGGTCAGTATTGGACTGCTGCTCCAAGTACTGTAAGCAGTGGTTGGGTGGATTTGACATCAGTACTCAGTTAAAGAAAAATTAGGGTATAGCGCCGTTTAGACTTTCTAGCACTCATTGCTCCATGTGCTCTACAAGAGACATTAAAAAAAAAGACATTACACTTGGAGAGAGAAAAAAACAAGATTGTGTCGTCTCGTGAGGTAAGCAATGCCATGAGGGTGAGCAGGTGAATAATAGCTTTTGGTGTGATGTTGTTTACATCAGATGATTACATTTGGTCACAAAACAGAGTAGGCTACTGTTCATGTTTGAATTCTTAGCCGCATGTGGATTTTTTGCTTTGCCAATGACTGTTAATGGAAGCTTGTGGGTGTCACTGGCATTATACCACATTTTAGACGTGAAGACACCATTTCAGCATTTACAACTGTGCACAATTGCTCTGAACGCAATTAAGTAGATTCTTTGTATTACTGCAAATTGGAATGATTGGTCACTTTAGCACAGGCTTATTTGATTTATTCCCTGTTTTTATTGTGCTGTCAAGTGGGGCTGTGTGGTGTTTAGCGTTGGGTGGTTAGGGGTTTGCCCGGTGACATCCCCTGAGGGGAGATTTGAATTTGGCCAGTTTTGTTTGTTTTAAATTGTGGGAATGGGGTGTACTGTCATTTGGTTGCCTACGTCATCCAGACGGTAATTCACAGTCCATTTATTTTAAATGATTGTAAATGTTTTTAGCATTTCCCTGTTTTTAGAGTAATAAATTATTGTTTGTTACAATTCTGTTTGTGTTGTCCTTTCCTGGGTGTGTGGTTGGTCGGTGGTGTTGGCTCCCCTCCAGAAGAGAATCGAACCTCTGCAGTAACTCAACCAATCAGTTATTTCGGTCAAAATAATTTTTACAGGTATAATCCTGTGGTGGCGTAGTCAGAACTAAAGTTATAAAGTCTTTAGTAGTAATAGTATTGTTGGTCAATGATGTGTGTCTGGCCGCACTTGGTCGCACGATTTCAGTTAAGCATTTCATATTACTTGCTCAAAGTAATATAATTATACATTAACATAAGGTAAACAAAAAACTAAGTTTTCATAACTACAAATTTATTTCCACATTAACAACCCCCTTCTAATTTTTGTTTCACATATTATCTGGACAGGTTCAAGAAAAACAGCAATTTCATCATCACTTGGTAAATCTCTATGAATTACACAAACGTTAGATTTAAACTCAATTTTTACATTTATTTCCTGGCTTTAAATATTGTTCAAACAACCTTACAGCTTACTTACATTTTACCTGAGTACTTCTCAAAAACTGATCTCTGGCAATGATATTTAGGTCTTTATCTGTTTTAGGTTCAGCAAAACTATTTTGCAAAACATTACTCTTTGTTCCTGGTTCGCATTTTTTTTTTCTGATGCCACTTTCATAGCTTTTAAACATAGTGCTCGCTACTATCTTCACTTACAACAGACACTTTTGTCTGTAAGTGGGATTTCAAATTCAAACTCTGAGGAACTCATGACAACATTAGAGAGACAAACATGTACATTTAACTGTTTAAATTAAGTGTAACAAAAGAGCAAAAACTAAATCCAATTACCAAATTAACAATCAATTGAATCTCGTTATCAAACATATATCAATTAGGAAGAAATGTTTTAAGTGGCATAAACAACTCAAAGTGTTGAATCGGTAAGAACATAATCCACAGTTTCTCATGAAGTTTATTAACAAAAAAAAATTAAACATGATTAAAAATGTTGCAAATTGTTAATTTACCATATTTCCAGATAATTTTTTTTTTTTTTAATTATATTCGGGGACAGGCAGACACCTAATTTGCTTATTTTAACTGAATTCTAGCAACTGTCTGTGATCGTATTCAGATGGTGAACCTCTATCAAAAGCACAGTATGTTAAACTAATGATTTGTTTAAAGATATGTATCAACAGGTAGTGTGGCAGAAAAATGGAAAAACCAATGTAAAGTCACTTAATAGGGCGTTGGGCCACTGTGGTATCCCGCTCTGTGGAGTTCTCGGCGGACCAGTTTTGCTGAAACTGGCTCCTCGCACCCCAGGTTGAAATTTGCAGGCAATTGATTTGTAGTTGCTTGCCTGTTTTGCCTTCCACTTCGAATTAATATCACGATCCTGGAGTATGCGCTTCCGCACACTGTTGTCCTTTGCTGATGATGTCTTTCCCTCGGAGTTCCATGCCGACATCACCTTAGACACCCTTGCTCGTGAAACATCAGCAAGTTGAGCTGTCTTGGTCACTGAAGCTTCTGCCAAACGCGCCCCAACAATCACCCCTCTTTTAAAGTCACTGAGGTCTCCTCTTGCAGCCATGCTAGTCATAATTATAGGCAAACAGGGTTGTCCAGCATTTTTATACATGACCCTAAGCATGCTAGGATGTTATTTGCTTAATTAATGCATGAGCCACACATGTGTGGAAGCCCTTGCTTTCAATATACTTGGTGTTCCTCATTTACCCAGCTGTTTCCATTTTTTGTCCACTACCTGTACCAAATGCAGTCATGCAATTCCTTCTTATAAATCAATATTTCCACATGCTTGATTAGGCCAAATGCTGGGTAAAAATGACTTGAGAGGATGTACATTAGATAGCAGGTGACAGATGCTAGTAAAACAGTAAAATACCTAGGCTGACAGGCTTAACAGCTGATTCCTTTGTAGTAACATAACATTGGATTAAAATAATGATTCACAATAGCGTACTGAAAATGCTTTGCATTCAGTAAATTAATCAGACAGGATAAACCTCCATACAAATGCACAATAAATGAATATAGACAATATATTGCATAATATAAGTGTTGATGAAGGATAGGTCTGAATGCTCATATAGTAAATATTTTTTAATCATGATGTGAGACATTTACTGTGCTGCCTTTTCTATTCCCTTATGCAGGTTAGAAACTAACAAAATGGTGGGACTAGTCCAATAGACACAATAAATGTGAATGCTCATTCTCACTGGGTTCAATAACTGTTTCAATGAGCAGATCAGATAGAGACTCCACACTCTCCATCCTCGGGTACAGAAGGAGCAGCAAGCAAAATGGTACAGGAGTGGACACAGCACCTTGCTAGGGACCAGATTTTCAAGCTTTCAACCTGGACACATTTTGTTGTATATGATTAGTAATTAGGTTGATTAAGAATTTTACTCACTGTACTCCAGTTCCAGATAACTTTAATTTATTATGCATCAGTTTTACTGAAGTAGCGCTGATTATATTGAAATAGGTATTGCTGCTGTTCTCTACAAATATGGATTGTTTAAGAAAATGTGCTGATATAATCGATAATAGACCTACTAATGTTATCACTTAATAGTTTTTTAAGCAAATCTGATATTCTTGAATACATTACAACAATGTAACGCAACAGTATTTTATACAGAATTAAATCAGTTATAATGACTACTTATTTTTTTATGTGCCTCTTTTCTGTCATATTCCAGGGGCCGGTTGTACTAACAGGATATGATCTTGCTCTGGTGATGTGTTAGGTTATACTAAAAGGATCAGCACTAATCCTGATCAGTTTGAGCTCTAATTTTGATCGTGTCAGAGCTGGAAAAAATCTAATGGCCCTGAATATCAAAGCTTTTCCGACTGTCGGGGAGGGCTTTTGTGGTGGGGTTTTAACTTTCTGACTGTGTTCTGAGCAAAAATAAAAAATGGTCAGGAAAGATGAGGACCATTGCAAACCCCCAATTTCGACACTATGAGGAATATTATGTAAATTGAGTGAGTACCTGTGAACGTGTGGGTTGCAGTGCGTAGTGAAAGGGTGATGCAGGTGCTCCAGACAAGGTCAAACACAAAGTTCACGGTTCAAGTTCCTTTTTATTTCTTGAACAAATATTAAATAATAAAGCTGGCTCTACCCAGCAATGGGTATTGCCAGCGTCAAAACAAGGGGTTGCAGTCCCGAAATAATATGAATTATGAATTATTTCATTCATTTGCCCCTAATACACAAATAAATCAAAGAGATTTGCATAACAAAATGACTACCGGTACGTATTGTGTTGACAAATTGTACTTTCACCAACGGAGGTTTGAGACCTTCCAATGTTCATATTAAAATGTGCTCTTTGGGTCTCATTTACGAAAGAAGGCAATTGCTAATGTTAATGCTTAAATTAAATCAAATCAAATTTCAAAGAAGCTCTAGGCAATTTGGCATCCAATATTTTTTTGTGATGATAGCATCAGGCTCTATGTGCTTTACTGGAACCAAGTAATTTTATTGAAGGTGACACCCTGGGATCCTTCAGGAAGCTGTCTGATGAGATTCTGGGAACAATAAGCTACTAACAACCAAACTAACAAGATGGGCCAAATGGCCTCTTCTCGTTTGTAAACTTTCTTATGTTCTTCTTATGTTTTTATGTTCTTGTAAGTCTAGCATCACTTATCCTTTCCAGGAATGAGTGGGTTGGCTGTGGCTTCGCTTTGATTCATCATCATATTTCTGATATGGGTGAAGTACTTTAAGCAGAATGATTTTCATATTATTCAGGTAATAATATGTACATTTTATATGATTATATATTAAATATGTTTATATGTAAAACAAAATTATGTACCCAAAAGTGATTTTTTTTAAACATACTATAATTATATAGAATACAGGAAACAGGACTTAAAATATCAATGTATGTTACCAAAAAACTAGCCAACCTTGATGGAAAAGCAAACAAAAGCACACCAGACTTAAATGCCTGATTAAATTCATTCTTGACATCCATTATCTACAGCATGCTGTAGATAGACCTTTATGATACTGCAGTTAGTACTAATGCTGTTTCTTTGAGTTGCCTATCACTTCAGAAAAGAAAAATAATCCACAAATAGCTGCACTACAGTTTTGTGTAACTTTGACAAAGCATGCAGAACGAAGGTCAAGCCTGAGCATGTAATGCTATTTCCCTCTTATTTCAAGGAAGGTAATTCTTTTTAATCTACCAGTAGCAGAGACTGTACTGTACTAGGTCAGTCAGGCTAAGTCAATCAATCCATCACCATCATGAAGGGAAACTACTGCAGAAGGCTGAAACAGTGTGTGTGTCTGTGTGTGTGTCACCTACTGTACCCCAGGTCTTTTTAACATGTAATTGTGAAAGATGGTCACCTTTAGGCTGATTTCAGGTTCTGTATTTCAGCAGGTGTTCCTCACTTACATTTTATCCACAGAAAAGAGAGGAATGATGCTGTCTGAATAAAGTCAAAGTTTTTCAAAACATTGCCACCCTATTTTAAAGTTACTGGATGTCAAGAAATGCTTACTGCATAGAAACTTTATTTAATTAACCATTATAACACCAGCAAAAATAAATGCATTCATAAATAAATATTTCATGAAGGAAAGCGTTGTGAATGGATTCATTAACATGTTCTTAGGGGTACAAGATTGTCACTATTGACCAGCAATTTATATAATCTAACAATTAATTTACAGAAGTCATGATCTAAGGATTTAGGAGGCTATCTGTTTTATTTTTATTTTTTTAATTCATTTATGTAAGCATGCTGAGTATGATTACCCAATGTACATGATGAAACATGTATAAGGCCAAAAACAGGAATTAGTCTGCAGTCATTTACTAGCTGAAGCATACATGTAAGTACAGCAATGCCGACTGATAGCCTGTGAACATGACAGATGTTCCAAGTCTAATTTAAATTAGTGGCATATGCTTTTTGATCTCCTGAATGTCTAAAACAGAATAGCCTTGTTTAAATGTGGAGCTGCTAGTGACATGCAGGTTGAGCACACATAGTGAGTTGAGCAATGTACTCAGGGACCTGCAAGTCAAATGTCAATATTGTATTTCCAGCAGGCATATCCTTGAACACACAAGGAAGATTTCCATAGATGACCCTCACAAACTCTGACACAAGCAATATGTAATAACATGAAAGCTGAACATGTATAAATGTACTGCAGCCTTTACTGAAGTATGTAGTATATAATACACTTATATACAACATTTACTTCAGTACCCCTCACAAAATATGTTATTTAGGATGTTCTACAGGAATAGAAATTTAAGAGAATGTATTCTATGAGACCTTACAGCAATGTAGTTTAACCTTTTTATGTAATTGCTCAAAAATAATTAAATACCATGGCCACACCTGAGCTGTTGCCAGGCACTTTATACTTTTTATTCATGCCTGGCACTTTCAGATTAGCCACTACTTTGTATTTTATTTTTGTATTTCAGTGTATTAAAGTTGAATGCATGTAACCATGGTTACATGGATTTGCTTCAAGTTTAAGCACCTCAATAATATTCTTTACAAAAGGGCCTAATACAAGTATTTAATGTGTGACAGACATGGCAGTTCATAACATTTGGTTATACAAAAAAAATGATAATAAATAGCCCTTATTAGTGTTAAGTATTATGTACTGTAGGCACAATTGCCTGGAATTAATAACTATTTTTTGATATAAGTACATATCTAAACTAATCTCTTGAATTCATTCTTGAGCACACAGCATGCATGGCAGCATGTGAACTATTGACTGAAGTAACTTCCGAGCACCCAGCACAAAGGAAGGGGTAGTGGGCCTTTGACCAGTGGACTTTTACTGAACTCGACACAAAAGGACCTCTACAGGATCATAAATAGAACGCAGCATCTGATCAGAATTTATGGAGGAAATGAAAGCTGGAGACAGGAGAAGGAAGTCATAATTAGATAATGTATTCATCCCATACAGAGAGAGGCAGCCCATTGTCCAGCACAATGGAAGAACGGGGTAAGAGAATGTATAGAACTTTATGTGAAAGTCCTATAAGAACTAGCAACTTGCAGCAAGAACTTTGAACTGGTTTGGTATTGGTTTTCGATTTGGTTCCAGAATTGGTTTCTGAGTCTAACATAGATCCATAAGAGAAGATAGCGTTAAGCTTTATACCTCTTGACTGCAAGAAGATTCTGTACCCTGCAATAAACAAATGTCAAAGAAAGCTCCATGTTCAGGACTCCTGCTAATAGGAAAATGAGATGTCTGTGAGTCAGTTTAAATATGCGTCAAAAAAAGAACCATTCCTGGCTGGGATACAAGCTTCTGTTTCCAATTGTAACTACAACATAAAACCCCAGCTTGGGTTTTGAAGACAAAGGAGCCCCAACTTGGGTTTGAAGATTGGTGGCAATGAAGTGAAAATTTAATTACAGCGGAAGATTTATTCTGCAGACTGTTGGGTCTTCTTCAAGGGACCATTGATAATATAGTTAAAAAGCAAGCTGCTTAACTCATATTGTCATATGAAGTGTTTGTTTGAAAGTATACTTGTGTGATTGTTATTAAACAATTGTAGTCCAGCGTTAGCAGTGATATATTATTAGAAGAATTGTAATTGAACAAGGTTTGTTTGGCATTTAAATGATAAATGCTTGGGTTTAACTAGAGTTATATTGCCTGTGAGCGGTAGACACAGGGCCACCGTCATCGCAGCCTGTACTGAGATTGAGACAGAGGAGTTAATGTACTGTTAGAATGAAATGTTGAACCTATACTGGATATTAGGAAAGTAGTAGGATTCCACTTGTACTGTAGTTAAATGCATTATTGAGAAATGACATATGCATATGCATATGCATTCAAGGAATAAGTGTTTACTGGTGCTGCATTGGTGTGTATGTGAACTGTTACCTCATGATGATTTTCTGTACCATTAGTATTATTATCTAATAAACTGCTATGATATTTTAACCTACCTTGTTGTGGTTGAGGGTGTTTTGTGTGTTCATTGTAATTCCTCGATTTTCTACAGGTCATTAAATAAAATGATTATGATGAGGACTTAATTAACATGAATAAATATTCAGATTATTTAACAGATAACTAATATATTGTCTGTGTTTAGTCGGTGATCTAATATGGTAATGGTCATATACTGTAGTATTCATTCAAGTTGATTAACGCACATTCATTTTAACTTTTGTAATTATTCAAAAGAATGAATTGTTTAAATTAATTATTAAACAAACTAATGTAATTAGCTCCACATTCCTTAAGAAGTAATATATATATATATATATATATATATATATATATATATATATATATATATATATATATATATTGTGATGAAGCTAGACTTTGTCGCTTTTTAAAAAATGGCTGTCCGAGAGTAAAAAAAACAAAACAAAAACAAAAAAAGACTACATCTCCCAGGAGCCTCCGTGGCAGAGACAGGATGGGCGGGGACTCCTGGGTATATAAGGAGGCAAGCTGAGAGAGTCAGGGCAGTTCGTGGGAGGTTGCCACAGGGAACAGACTCCAGACTCCAGTTTGATTGGAATAAAACTGGAATACCACAGCCTGTTGCAAGCTTGAAAGGGGTATGTGATTCAGGACTGCTGCAGTTTATGCAATTTGTTTTTTTAGTTAAATTGGCGGGGGAATGAAATTGCCAATGTTAATTTGCTACAGTGTGGGAAAGTTAAACTAATATAGCCAGCCAAATAGGGAACCTGGGAGTGAGAGGTAAACCTGAAGGCATGTGACTTTGTGATTGAATATAAAAATAACACGTGAGAGACTTAAAAAAAAAAAAAAACTTTATTTAGTTGAACACTATTTCTGGTGGGGAAACCAGAAAGCCTGCCTTCTTCACATCTGTGAGGTCTGGATCGGTCATCTCGGCAACGCAGGAAGTGCTGCCCCTTGTGGCGTGGTAACACCCAAAGTTTCCTGATACTTACCTGAAGGCGAACCACTCAGAGCTGTAATAAAAGGAATAAAGAGGGAATAAAAAAGGAGAAACAAGAAAAGAACTGTAGGTCTGTTGCGCACGTGGTGCGACAGAGTCTCCACTCACCTTACAGAACCTTCCTTACTGCCCAATTGGTGAAGTGGGGAAATACTTGCGTACAGACTCAAGCGGTGTTTGTTTATTTCACTGTGTTTGTTTCACTGTGCAGAGAGAGACAAAGAAGAAAGTCAGTTAGGCCCTAACAGGGCTAGGCATATTATTTTTGGTTTGTTTGTCTATTTTGTGTAAATAATAAACTTACCTGGACCATACAGTCCATTCTTTGAGAAACTCCTGTCTGGATCTCCGGGTTTTGGTCTCCCCACTTACTTGTCTGTCACAATATATATATATATATATATATATATATATATATATATATATATATATATATATATATATATATATATACAGCTCTGGAAAAATTAAGAGACCACTGCAAAATTATCAGTTTCTCTGGTTTTACTATTTATAGGTATGTGTTTGGGTAAAATGAACATTTTTGTTTTATTCTATAAACTACTGACAACATTTCTCCCAAATTCCAAATAAAAATATTGTCATTTAGAGCATTTATTTGCAGAAAATGACAACTGGTCAAAATAACAAAAAAGATGCAGTGTTGTCAGACCTCGAATAATGCAAAGAAAATAAGTTCATATTCATTTTTAAACAACACAATACTAATGTTTTAACTTAGGAAGAGTTCAGAAATCAATATTTGGTGGAATAACCCTGATTTTCAAGCACATCTTTCATGCGTCTTGGCATGCTCTCCACCAGTCTTTCACATTGATGTTGGGTGACTTTATGCCACTCCTGGCGCACAAATTCAAGCAGCTCGGCTTTGTTTGATGGCTTGTGACCATCCATCTTCCTCTTGATCACATTCCAGAGGTTTTCAATGGGGTTCAGGTCTGGAGATTGGGCTGGCCATGACAGGGTCTTGATCTGGTGGTCCTCCATCCACACCTTGATTGACCTGGCTGTGTGGCATGGAGCATTGTCCTGCTGGAAAAACCAATCCTTAGAGTTGGGGAACATTGTCAGAGCAGAAGGAAGCAAGTTTTCTTCCAGGACAACCTTGTACTTGGCTTGATTCATGCCAAAGCTGCCCGATTCCAGCCTTGCTGAAGCACCCCCAGATCATCACCGATCCTCCACCACATTTCACAGTGGGTGCGAGACACTGTGGCTTGTAGGCCTCTCCAGGTCTCCATCTAACCATTAGAGGTGTTGGGCAAAGCTGAAAATTGGACTCATATGGGGGTGCTTCAGCAAGGCTGGAATCGGGCAGATTTGTCTTTGTGAAGGACGCATGAATCAAGCCAAGTACAAGGTTGTCCTGGAAGAAAACTTGCTTCCTTCTGCTCTGACAATGTTCCCCAACTCTAAGGATTGGTTTTTCCAGCAGGACAATTTCAAGGCAGACAGGGGTTTCCAGATGTGCTGTCCAAGCTCTTTTCAAGAAGCACAAAGAAACGGGCAACATTGAGGACCGTAGACGCAGTGGTCGGCCAAGGAAACTTACTGCAGCAGGTGAAAGACACATCATGCTTACTTCCCTTCGCAATCGGAAGATGTCCAGCAGTGCCATCAGCTCAGAACTGGCAGAAAGCAGTGGGACCCTGGTACATCCATCTACTGTCTGGAGAAGTCTGGTCAGAAGTGGCCTTCATGGAAGACTTGCGGCCAAAAAGCCATACCTCCGATGTGGAAACAAGGCCAAGCTACTCAACTATGCACGAAAACACAGGAACTGGGGTGCAGAAAAATGGCAGCAGGTGCTCTGGACTGATGAGTCAAAATTTGAAATATTTGGCTGTAGCAGAAGGCAGTTTGTTCGCAGAAGGGCTGGAGAGTGGTACACGAATGAGTGTATGCAGGCAACAGTGAAGCATGGTGGAGGTTCCTTGCAAGTTTGGGGCTGCATTTCTGCAAATGGAGTTGGGGATTTGGTCAGAATTAATGGTTTCCTCAATGCTGAGAAGTACAGGCAGATACTTATCCATCATGCAATACCATCAGGGAGGCATCTGATTGGCCCCAAATTTATTCTGCAGCATGACAACGACCCCAAACATACAGCGAAAGTCATTAAGAACTATGTTCAGCGTTTGGGCCAACTGCTGCTGTATCGCAGGTAAGGCTGTGAACTGACGCAAACCATGCGAAGCAGCACATGACACTGATCTGTCACATAAAGATGATCTTTCCTTAGCCCTAACTTAAGAGCTGCAGGTGTTGAATCCCAGGATATGAATATGTTTGTCAAGTTTAATAAGAGTTTCAATCTTGTCCAAGACTACAATCCCACAATTTACTGCAGAGCTTCCATTCACACATGTTCATAGAAACAAGCAAAAAGAAAAAGAAAGTGAAATCTAAATGATTTTAGTACAAGCGGATAAGATAAGGTAAGACAAATAATTGCTGATAAAATATAAGTTTTTTTAGTTTGTTTGATCACAACACCTATTTTAAATCACGCTGTCATTATTATTATTGATTAATTGTGTAGACAGGGAAAGCTTTGTTTTTTGTTGCATAACTTTTATTACATTTTAATTAACCTGTAGTTCTCTATAAGGTAGGGATAAAACATTGCAATAAAATATATTAGAACAATAGCCTATACTAAACAGTAAAAGGTTTTATGTTTATATTTGGGGAAAATGTTATATTTTTGTTTCATGTACTCATTGTATTACATATTTTAGATAAATTAACCAGCTATTTTACAAATTTACTGGTATTTACGGGCAGCAGTGTGGTGTAGTGGTTAGGGCTCTGGACTCTTGACCGGCGGGTCGTGGGTTCAATCCCAGATGGGGGGCAATGCTGCTGCACCCTTGAGCAAGGTACTTTACCTAGATTGCTCCAGTAAAAACCCAACTGTATAAATGGGTAATTGAATGTAAAATAATGTGATATCTGTATAATGTGATATCTTGTAACAATTGTAAGTCGCCCTGGATAAGGGCGTCTGCTAAGAAATAAATAATTTTATATATTGACTAATTTTACAAAGTGTAATCGTAACATACACAGTTACAGTAGTGTAATCCTTTGTGTATAACTGTACAATTTACATCATTTATTTTTATTTGTGAACTCCAATGTGTTTGACATTGAGACGCTTTTCCCTGCTCCAGAATGTAAATGGACACATGCAATTAGATTTGCTAGCATTCACACCTATTCAACTGTGACTTTTTTATTATTAATAATTAATGCCTTCTGTCAAGTAACTGACTCCAATTTAATAACCTCCATTAGCAGCTAATCCTTTATGAGCAAAATATGAAAATATCAAGCTTTTTTTTTTTTTTTTTTTACTCATGAATGTAAAGTTGGGTTGACGCTTACTATAGGTGACTGGAAGAATCCAGCAAAATAGACAGGATTTTTTGCTGTGATCAGTTGAAAGTGGCAAATCACTTCTGAGTAGAACTGCACCTCATAGTTTTCAAAATTGAAATAATGTAATGTTGGCTTCAAAAGCGACTGAGGTGTTTGGAAGAATTTAAAAATAATTTCTGATGAGGAAACACTTCTAATTTAAAATGTAATTTCAATTTTTCATCAAAAAGCTAGAACCAACAACCATACGTAAAGTTTTTGTTTAGTATATGACTCTATGGATAAGACCCTTACACTCATATTCAATCAAAATGCCGACAGAATGCAGCAAAAATGTAATCAGACAAACAAAACTCATTTCAATACATACACAGTAAATTAAGCTACTTTAATAAAAATAAATTCAGAAGCATCTAATTTAAAGCAGATATTTGCACCAAGACTTCAAACGGTAGGCTACAAGGCCTCAAGGCCTCTTTTGAATCCAGGAGCTCAAATTAAAATGAATCATTCCTTGTTTTGCAGCTTCTACTCTTTATTCCAGTTTCGGGACCTCAGCTAACATTTTATTTTCTTTCAATACTTTTGTACTTGGCTGTTTTAGTCAGTTTGGCATCATTATTTTTATTAGGTCTAAATTAGGTTTTCACAGAGTAATTTAACAGACACGACAGACTCAACAACTTTTTTTTTCTCAAAAACGTCCATATTCAGCTTTTCACTTCTCAAGATGCATTTAAAAAAAAAAGGTTAGGGTTTGTAGGCTGAGTGTCTGCATATGCCTGCTGGTACCAGCACCAGCACCTTTCATCAACAAACTGTTTTAGAAACCGAAACATTGACTCAAAAGAGGGCTGCTCTTGGTTTTGCAGGAACATCAACAGGGAGGCGGGGACATGAAAGCATATAGGGGTTGCCTACTTCATTTTCCCCTGTACGTTACAATGTTAATTTGGCTTGTGGGCATTGTAAATCATTTCGGGAACAAAAATGCCATTATTCATTATAAGGTGAAACACAAATAACGTGGGCTCCTAATTATAGACCCCCAACAACGGCATTATAATGGGGTAGCACTGTGTATACAACCAGGCTAAACAGCTGAAGGGCTTTTGTCTGAAATGTCCTAAAATAAATTATTTTTTAATAATCTTGTGTACATCCCAAAAAAAACTTTACATTTTTTAAACTTGTGTACACTAAGTAATACCTCCTTTCAAACATATATATATATATATATATATATATATATATATATATATATATATATATATATATAGATAGATAGTATATATATATATATATATATATATATATATATATATATATATATATATATATATATATATATATATACAGTACTGTGCAAAAGTTTTAGGCAGGTGTGAAAAAATGCTGTAAAGTAAGAATGCTTTCAAAAATAGACATGTTAATAGATTATATTTATCAATTAACTAAATGCAAAGTGAGTGAACAGAAGAAAAATCTAAATCAAATCCATATTTGGTGTGACAACCCTTTGCCTTCAAAACAGCATCAATTCTTCTAGGTACACTTGCACAAAGTCAGGGATTTTGTAGGCATATAGTCAGGTGTATGATTAAACAATTATACCAAACAGGTGCTAATGATCATCAATTCAATATGTAGGTTGAAACACAATCATTAACTGAAACAGAAACAGCTGTGTAGGAGGAATAAAATTGGGTGAGGAACAGCCAAACTCAGCTAACAAGGTGAGGTTGCTGAAGACAGTTTACTGTCAAAAGTCATACACCATTGCAAGACTGAGCACAGCAACAAGACACAAGGTAGTTATACTGCATCAGCAAGGTCTCTCCCAGGCAGAAATTTCAAGGCAGACAGGGGTTTCCAGATGTGCTGTCCAAGCTCTTTTGAAGAAGCACAAAGAAACGGGCAACGCTGAGGACCGTGAGACGCAGTGGTCGGCCAAGGAAACTTACTGCAGCAGATGAAAGACACATTATGCTTACTTCCCTTTGCAATCGGAAGATGTCCAGCAGTGCCATCAGCTCAGAACTGGCAGAAACCAGTGGGACCCTGGTACACCCATCTACTGTCCGGAGAAGTCTGGTCAGAAGTGGCCTTCATGGAAGACTTGCGGCCAAAAAGCCATACCTCCGATGTGGAAACAAGGCCAAGCGACTCAACTATGCACGAAAACACAGGAACTGGGGTGCAGAAAAATGACAGCAGGTGCTCTGGACTGATGAGTCAAAATTTGAAATATTTGGCTGTAGCAGAAGGCAGTTTGTTCGCCGAAGGGCTGGAGAGCATACACGAATGAGTGTCTGCAGGCAACAGTGAAGCATTGTGGAGGTTCCTTGCAAGTTTGGGGCTGCATTTCTGCAAATGGAGTTGGGGATTTGGTCAGAATTAATGGTCTCCTCAATGCTGAGAAGTACAGGCAGATGCTTATCCATCATGCAATACCATCAGGGAGGCATCTGATTGGCCCCAAATTTATTCTGCAGCATGACAACGACCCCAAACATACAGTGAAAGTCATTAAGAACTATCTTTAGCGTAAAGAAGAACAAGGAGTCCTGGAAGTGATGGTATGGCCCCACAGAGCCCTGATCTCAACATCATCGAGTCTGTCTGGGATTACATGAAGAGAGAGAAGCAACTGAGGCTGCCTAAATCCACAGAAGAACTGTGGTTAGTTCTCCAAGATGTTTGGGCCAACCTACCTGCCGAGTTCCTTCAAAACTGTGTGCAAGTGTACCTAGAAGAATTGATGCTTGATGCTGTTTTGAAGGCAAAGGGTGGTCACACCAAATATTGATTTGATGTAGATTTTTCTTCTGTTCACTCACTTTTCATTTAGTTAATTGATAAATATAATCTATTAACATGTCTATTTTTGAAAGCATTCTTACTTTACAGCATTTTTCACACCTGCCTAAAACTTTTGCACAGTACTGTATATATATATATATATATATATATATATATATATATATATATATATATATATATATATATATATATATATATATATATATATATATATATATATATATATATATATATATATATAGATAGATAGACAGATGATATATATATATATATACAGTATTTCTCAACTTTTGCTAGGGATAAGGATTTTCAACAAAAAGGAGTTTCATACTGTGACATTTGGTTGATTGTGGCTGATTGTGTTAATATACAGTTTAACCTGTGAAAAATGATGCATAAAAAAATAAAGTTACTAAAGAGTCACTGTCTGTGTTTTTTAACACGATCATCACCCTGTATGTCTGCCATGAGACAATATGCCACATTAATAACGCCTGCACATCCCACTAATCAGATACTGTACACATTGTTGTTGGAGCTGGGCCCATTCTTGGATAAGCGTGTCCTGGAGCTCCTGCAGAGTGCTTTGTTGTACTGGATGGGATGCTATCGCTCTCTTTAGCATGTCCCAAGCATGCTCAGAGGGTTCAGATCAGAAGATCTCACTGGCCAATTCATCCTCTCAATCCTCTCAAACGTTCCTGGGTTTGTCAGTGTCAGAGCCAGCCCCTCTCAAATGTTCCTGGATTTGCCAGTGTCAGAGCCAGCCCCTCTCAAACGTTCCTGGATTTGTCAATTTCAGAGCCAGCCCCTCTCAAATGTTCCTGGGTTTGTCAGTGTCAGAGCCAGCCCCTCTCAAACGTTCCTGGATTTGTCAGTGTCAGAACAGCCCCTCTCAAACGTTCTTGGAGTTGTCAGTGTCAGAGCCAGCCCCTCTCAAACGTTCCTGGGTTTGTCAGTGTCAGAGCCAGCCCCTCAAACTTTCCTGGGTTTGTCAGTGTCAGAGCCAGCCCCTCTCAAACGTTCCTGGGTTTGTCAGTGTCAGAGCCAGCCCCTCTCAAACATTCCTGGATTTGTCAGTGTCAGAGCCAGCCCCTCAAACTTTCCTGGGTTTGTCAGTGTCAGAGCCAGCCCCTCTCAAACGTTCCTGGAGTTGTCAGTGTCAGAGCCAGCCCCTCTCAAACGTTCCTGGGTTTGTCAGTGTCAGAGCCAGCCCCTCTCAAACATTCCTGGATTTGTCAGTGTCAGAGCCAGCCCCTCAAACTTTCCTGGGTTTGTCAGTGTCAGAGCCAGCCCCTCTCAAACGTTCCTGGGTTTGTCAGTGTCAGAGCCAGCCCATCTCAAACGTTCTTGGATTTGTCAGTGTCAGAGCCAGCCCATCTCAAACGTTCTTGGATTTGTCAGTGTCAGAGGTAAACGGATTAAGGCTCTTCTGGACCTCATACGAGCCCCATGAAGCCGTCTATGGAACAGTCTGTGTAGAAATTATAACCTATTACAATTTGGGTAGAGTTCGCGAAAGGTCCCCAACATGACTCAATTTGAATATGGTGATCTTCCCAAGGCATTGTGACTCTTCTGCACCCCACACCATGTTGCCTCCTAACAGCGCTGCTAGTTTGGTATCGACTCCACATACAGGAGACCACACTTTGGGACACATTCAATAATTGAGCGGCATGACGTTGCTCCTGTCCATGTTGTCCTCATTACTTTACCGATGTATAATTTGTCTCTGAGCCATTACACTTAAAGCTATGACAGTTTTAACAAAGCACTCTCACATGTACCAGATTTTGTGGGTACACCAATCTGCTTTGAAATTGAAAATGCAGTCATGCCCTTTATACCCCATGCACAGAGTTCAACAAAACACATGCATTGTATGCTGACAGGTGAAAAAGAATAACTGGCTTTTAATATTACTCAAAGACAGGAATTGAATGAACCAGTAATGTTTTTAATTTGACCAAAAAGTTTGACCCTTAGCAAAAGTTGAGTATTATATTTTAAGTGACACTAGTTGGCTACATTGTAAAGTTCACATTTTCTTTCACAGAGCAAGTTGCTAATTTACATAAACCATGGGCTTAAGTATAACATTTGGTACAGGGTGAAGCTGATAAAAAAGGCTTGGTCACTCTCTAAAGATTTTGAAATTGAACAAATATACATAGTTTCATTCATCTTCATTAAGACACATGCATTTAAGTAAATCCAAAGGTGAAACTGCAATCTGCTCATCTGAATCTTCCACTTCACTGTAAGTATGGAATTTCTTTACAACCTGTAAAAGCTTTAGGACAACAACAACATCTGTTCTACTAGTGTTATATATCTTGCAACTGTGTTGCTTCACAAAGGTCCCCGGTGTCCCCTCAAGTAAAAGCTCTCTCTCACAGGAGTGTAGGGTGAGCCATAAGATCAGGAAGTCACTTGATTGAATACTGGATGCTGATCTTGGGTGGAAGGGCTGCATTGAACTTTGCGCTCCTGTGAGATGGGAAGAAATATCGTCTGGGGGTAATTTACCTCATCATGCTTCAAAGACACCATACTTGGTAAAATCTGTTGCCTTGATTCAGAGGGTGAAATGTGTTTATTGGCATGACAGAAGGAATGGAAGCTTTTCATTGTCAGTCCAGGTACAGTGCTGTGTTTTTCGCTCTAGTTCACAACAAATCAAAACATATAGGGAGGGTGCTACTATCATTTTCTTAAAATTTGAATTGCATTTTATTCAATTATTTAATTGTATTTTGTAATAGTTCATCAAATTAAAAAAAAAATGCTTTATTCTAAGGGAACCTTTTGGCCTCATGATTTAATGTAACAAAGTGCCAGATGAGAGAGAGATGTAATAAGAACAGTAAGATCCAAGGTGTCTTCATTCCTTGAGAAGTACTGCCAGGTTGACACTGACAGTCTACTTGATATAGGACACACGAGTCGTGACATTCATTATTTAAGTTATTTGAACCTTATTAAATGTCATCAACGAAAATGGAATGCTGAGATCTCAGCTGGTAGCACATACAGTAGGTGGACAGATATTAATTTCTGTACTACTTTTCAGTGAAATTGATATTTATCCTGTTTACACGTGCAGTGGAAAAAAAGCTCTCTGTTTTCTATGCTGTCTGACCTCTAATGCTACTCTGTTAAGGCTCTCTAGTCCAACAGGGGTATTAGCAGATGTGATCTGGAAAGATGTGGCTAATCCTAAAAATGCTCTCATCTTATTAGTAAATGAGTTAGGATTTAATCTGACAGCAACCGTAACGACGCAAAACATCTGCCTGTAGGAATCAATCGTTGTATTATTGTACATGCTTGTGTGTGTTTTATTAGTATACACCTGTGTGTTTATAAAAAGGGGAGAAGGACATAAAAATGTTTATATTGAGTACAAGACAGTGAGGCATGAGGTGTATATCCCTACACCCCCCACCCCCCACCCCCCACCACCTCAGGTATGGAATACAATCTCATTGCCACTACATGCCCTGTGTATCATTATTAGCCTGTTTAGATATTGGATATTAGCCTATACATACCTCTGAAGTTCACTGTAAAGAGCTATGCTATCTTTGCCCCGTAAGTATTTTCTGTTTTCTATTTTAATTATCTTATGCTGTATAGTACAACTGGAGATATTTTTGTTATATTATAAAATAATTATAATGTACCCTACAGTGCATTAGTAATTATTAATGGCCTATTATTAACATTAATATACTGTTGATAATCATTGTTGTTATCGTTATTGGTGGTTGTGACAGAGTAGATGAAATCCCTGCACTGAAAAATTTACCTCCCACCAGCAGAGGGAACAGGAGGAACCTGTCCATCCAGCGGGCTTTGGTAATTACAGGGATAACATTCTGTAGGAGTCGGCCACCATGAAATGTATCTTCTATAGAAATAACAGGACTGGTGTTTGCTACTCAACTAAAGTTTAATCGGAATTAAAGTATATGTTGGATGCAGTGGGTGGCACTGGGTGATAGAAACATTCCTTAAGAAAGAGAAGCAAAAAGATAAAAGGTGAAATAAAGGCCAGGCAAGCAACACAGATTATTTTTTGTTTGTTAATGTGTCATTATTCTGTCAGTATTAAGGGCTGTTGTAGGTGAGTGCTAGCAATTATGTTGCCATAGTAACTGTAGTGTAGGCTGGAGATAAAAGGATCAACAGAACTGTAGCAGGCAAGAGACTGAGTGTGAAAAAGAAGAGCAGATTTTCAAAAAAAACGTACATAATAATAATCATGAATGCATTATTTTAAAATATTATAAATATGTGGTGTTGTTGTTGTTGTTGTTGTTGTTATCCATGCCAAAAACAATGAACCTCTTTAAAAAAAAAAAAAGATGCATGGTACAATATTTGAATTACATATCCATGCCGCACTATAAACTAAACAGCCATGCTCTTTTGACTAGCTGTATAAGCAGAACAAGGTTGCCAACCGTCCATAAACTTACGGACAGTCAGTAAAAAAGTCAGTAAACATAAACCCCTAAATAACAAAAAATGTCTGTGATTTTAGATCAAAATAAAGGATGGTATGTTGTTATAGTTTTTCGGCTTTCCCGATCAGCTAGAATTAGATATACAGTACCAACAGCTTATACGATGGCAGTGAAAAGTATTAAAGAAATTATGCAATTAACAATACAGATTGCGCTTGGAAATATGCTGGATAGCCTAGAAATGGAATTTATGCAGTACAAGTGACACACTTGATGGCTCTTAAGGGGTGTTCACACCGAACGCGATGCGACTTAAAAAATGTTGAAGCCATTGTTTTCAATGAAGGCGGTCAACAGAGGGAAGCGACACTTAGAACTTTGTGACGTATAACACCAGCAACCAATCAGGGGAAAGTAGGAGGCTCCTTTGCTATGAAAGACAGAAAATGGAAAATGGAAGAAAAATTGATTTTAACAGTCTCTGAATTCCCAGAGTTGTATAATACAACTATAAATATATACAGAGCTATTATCAGAAAAGCCACAGAATGGAAGGCTGTGAGTGTCCACATGGGATTATCGGGTAAGTGAATATTAAATATATGTGTACTTGTTATTACTTACGTAAAGTTGTTTCAATAAAGCTTTTTTAAATCAAGGTACTCTGCAGAGTTTTACATTACCGTGTAGTAATAGCTTTTATTTTCTAAAAAGCATCCTTCAAAATGTTTTTGTTTAATAGCAAAGACAAACAATTACTGGATATAATAACGGCGTTTATGAGATAGTATTTTTTTTTTTGTTGTTGCTAAACTCCACATTGAAAATAACTTTAATATGCACCTGCTACTCATAGCATTTCCTGATAAATAAAATCACTAATACCGCAGACAAACAAAAAGATCAAGCAAATGTGTTATTTGGTCTAACAAAGTGTACATTTATTATATTTTAACAATTTTTAACCAAATTAATAAAAAATGTACATAACAGTTTTAACATGGGGTACCATGGATTATTATTATTATTATTATTATTTAGCTGAAAATACAAAAAATACAAAATAAACAGTAATATACAATAAATAATGTAAGTGAAGTACAGAATAAAGAAAAATACAATACTTAAAGTACAGCAAGCAAAAGTGTCAAATGAAGACAAAAGTGTCAAAAGCACAATTGAGAAGCTTCCTTTGTAGATATAAAACTGTGACCCAGAAGAAGCTGGTGCTGAAACACCACATGCTTCCCATCAATTGCTCCCAGAGTTTGCGAAGTTCCAGCGATTGTGAAATGCCCTGGCAATTGCTTCCCAAACCTCTTTTTTGGGTACTGTCATCTACTCTGGCACAAGAGACACACTTCAGTAACTATGCCAGCTACTGTCGAAACACCTGAAAGCGATTGTGCAGTATCAGTCCCCTGTTCCCAAAAACCTGCAATAAGATACAAAAAGATGTATTTATATAATAATAATAATAATAATAATAATAATAATTGCTACTGTCATCATTAAAACATTCCTTTTATTTTAATTTTGTGTTGTTTAGAAGATACAAAGCTGGAAGGACTGTGTTTTAAAATAAGTAGGCTTCCATTTAGATGTACTGTAGTTGGTTTTGTTGGTACAGTACTATATTTTAAACAGAATAAGTATTTTAATTCAGAACGATATGATTCTGAAAATATCACTTGCCAAAAGAGTCGACCGTGGACACGTGGACTGTAATACAGTACATACTTTTAAATCAGGTATGTATTGTAGCAGTATGTAAATTCCCTATTAATGACTATGGCAAAGTGGTTGCTGATTATGTAGAGGTGCAGAGGTGATGCAGTGCAGGAATAAACAGACAGAGATTTGTAATTCGGTATGAAAAATAGATTTATTTTTGTTATAACCCAGGTCTGGTGACCAAATAATAAACGCTGGTTATACACAGCGATGCGTAAAACACGGAGAACAGTAACAGGGATTGCAGCCCTAAACAATAAACACAGTATCTCTCCCACAATATACAACCACGGTCACCAGTCCTGGGTGTGTGCTGTAGTGCTCATGGTGGGTGATACAGTTTAAAGAGTGACAAATAGTGCAGTGCTGTTCCGGGTTCAGTGCTGGCTCTTAGCAACAGCTCTGGAACGTGTTAGCCGTCTATAAACACACAAGTAACAATTATAGACAAGACAAACAAACACTCACGATACTCTTAATACACAGTGCACGGGTCTATTTCGAAACCAAAAGCAAAGGAAAAGATTTACAATTCTCCAGCCCCTTCTATGCGATTATGCATGACCCCTTGGTAAACGATTGCAGCTGACTCTATCTGCAGCTGCTACCTCGTTCACCTTCCAGGTGAACTGTCAGGCCAACCTGTCCAAAGCCTTTCCCTTTCGCTACTTAGTGCCCTCACAGGTCAAGAGGGAGATTTGCAACCAGAACTCATTATATTTCCGTCACAATGACCCAAGAGCAAAATAAAATCTAAATGTTACCCATGCACAGAACTGCATAAAACATAAAAGGCAATTCAATTTAGCAAAAGATTAAAAAACAACATCAGTTTCCAGAATTAAAATATTATCCAAAGTCAGTATGAAAAATTGCAGAATATAGTGCTCGATAAGGCCCTAATGTCAGTTCACTTGTAAATGAAAATGCACAAATGCAACTAAATAGTACAGATTTTAAAAAAAAAACATCACAGTATCTAAAATTATACATTACCGTAGCTTGTCTTGTTCTCTTTATTTTTGCTGCATGTTTATCATGTGAAATTGGAGGAAGCGCTGTGTAACTGCACAATAAACAGACTGATTTGGCCTGTGAGAAAATATAAATCCTGGATATACCAATTCCTCTGCTTCTTAATACTCGTACTTCATACAGCGCTGGTGCTTCCTACGAGGATCTCATCTCCTTGCTTAACCAATCCGATGCATTAACCTCTAAGTCTACGGACTCCGATAACTCTGCTGTTCAAGCTCCTAAGTATGGGTCGGGTTCTCCTGACATCATCATAAAGTTTCATGCCAGTTTACCTTAGCCTCATGACCGATTTAACGATGCGATGCGGAAGTACAGCTTCCTATGACTGTCACAAGTCATTTTCGCCTAAGGCTGCCGCAATTTTGGAGCAATTCAACCTCAGAGTTAATTGGGGCATCTTAGACAATGAACTATTTTGTCACCACTTTGCCGGCCTGAAAGCTTACACTTGCCTGGTTTGCAGCTCTGGCTTCCACAAGACTAACCTTTCAACCCAGTCCACTTTAACTTAGCAAATGCATTCCCACGTTTCGCGGCAGTTCCAAGCTGTAGTTCTTTCCAGCCACAATTTTCGGTTAATTTACCTCTCCAGTCCTGGGTCCTATATAATCCTTCACTGCTCATTTACCCAGCCTGCTCATTTACCCAATCTAATGACAAACAAGGGAGGCAGGTTCTTTTTTCTGCCGGGAAACAAATCTACAATAACTTTAATGAAAACGTCTGTTCATATATCCCCTGTACTTTTCTCGACATCTGTAGTTTCTGCGGCGACAGCCACAGCAAAAGCGTTTTCTCAGACGTGTCTACACTGCGTCTGCACAGAAATGACTAAGTCTCCCGTCTACCCCAATTAATTCAGTAGCACTGGCTGTTGTCCTTACGGACCACCCAGGTAGTTATATTATTTCAGGACTGAATGATGGCTTCCCCACTGGTATTTTAACTCCTCCCTCTGTTCCCCACATTCGCAGTAATCTAAGATCTGCTCTAAACAATCCCGATTCTGTTGATCTTTTGCTCAAGAAAGAGACTTCCAAAGGTTTCATGATCGGTGCATTTCCTGAACCCCCTTCCCATCATTTTGCATTAGTCCACAAGGGGTCGCAATTCGCAAATACTCTGGCAAGAAAAGGCTCATTATTGATCTAGCCTCACCTCATTCAGGTTCTATTTCAAGCATCAATGACCTAATTCCCCCTGATCACTCTCTACACTATACCAGAATCGATGATGCTATCCATTTCATTAAAATAGCAGGTCAAGGGGCATGGCTCTTTAAGGTTGATATCACAGATGCATTCAAAGTAATGCCCTTTCATCCTTCCCATTGGCATCTCTTCAATGAGTTCAATGGAAACAGCAATTTTATTTTTCAGTTCGCCTCACTTTCGGTTGCAGAAGCAGCCCTCACATCTTCAATGCCCTATCTGAAGCATTGTGTTGAATTCTCCTAAATAATTTCAAATTACCATTTGAGTGAACTTTAGTGATCAGCCCCCTGTTCATTCTATTAGTATTTGAAGAAGTGTATTTTTTATACTATATTTTTGTATTAGAGAAACTCTGAGTTTCTCTATCAGACCTACCACCTGCCTGGAATTCCTTGGGATTGATCTGGACTCCAAGAAAATGGAAGCACGTCTCCCCAAAGACAAACTGCATCGAATTACAGATGTTTTAAATTCTTTTTAGGACAGAAAATCGTGTACCAAATGCGAACTTCTCTCTCTAATGGGTCATTGTGAGAGGGGAAGGATTTGGACTGACCGTCAGGTGCATGCGGGAGCCTATAGGGGGTTCGTACTCTCCATGTATTCCCACGCTGTCAGGCAAAGTTTTGTTGATAGGACTCAGCTGTGAGGAAATCGGCTGATGTTCTGTCATTGGCTGGGGGGTGGGACTACAAGGGGTGAATGAATTAATAAAAAGGCGCTGTTTTATATCCTCTCTGGCTCATGCAGAAAACATAGTGGAGCGTGACTTCATGGCAGAATCCTGAAAAGCAGAGGTTCTGGAGCAGCGACTCGAAGAGACGGAGTGGCAATTCAGCGCGAGGCTTACAGACCCGGGGTGCAAGCAAGCCACACGGGTTATTTACTGTACTACTATTTTTTAGTTAGCGAGTTTAGCGGGACTGAGTCGTCCCACAGTGTATGAGAGGGTACAGAACAGTGCCTGTTCCTCAGGGCTCCCACCACTAGAGGGAGCAACAAGCCGCGATAAAAACCTGCACACTTTATTTTGTAGTTTTTCCTTAAAGTATTTTGTTTTCCTTTTTTCTTTCGCCTTTTCACTTATTGTTACTTTGGATTACACATCTGTGTGTGTTGTATGAAGACAGGGCACAATACCATTGTTGGTAGAGTGCCCCGAACTATAACGAAAACACCTGCCAACCAAGCTCACCCTAATAAATCTGGGCGCCTGTGCTGGCGTTTCATATTTGAACTTGGTGTCTGTCTCGTGTCTTCCCACACCCTACCACAGTCATCTTAATTTTGCTACAAGGATCATTCCGCAATGCCGATCATTTGTTTCTTATCTCTTGAAATTAGTATTCGAACTGCATCACCATGTTAATATCAATGCTGGATGCCGGGGTGATATCACCCTATGGTCCTGCCTCCTCTCCAACTGGAACAGCATTTCCTTATTCTACAATGACTGAATTACCTCTGCGGACTCTCCCGGTCTGTATACCGCCCCATATGCTGCCCCATCTCGGGGCTTTGGTGGTATCTCAGGTTCCAAGTGGTTCTACGGGAATTGGCCCCCCGAAATTTCGTACCTTCCCTCTGCAGAGCAATCTTCATCTTTATTTGAATTGTATCCTGTTATTGTTGCGGCTGTAATCTGGGGGCATTAATGGTAAAAAAGATCATAACCTTTAATTGCGACAACCTCTCTACAGTAGTTATTATCAATATAGGCAGATCCTCTTCCCCTGCCATTATGAAGCTCATGTGAAAGCTTACCTGTGTTTCAGCGCTCGGAAACTTTCGTATCAAAGCAAACCACGTCCCAGGTTCAAAAAACATAATCGCTGACTCTTTCTCCTTTTAATTTTCAGAAATTTCATGCACTGTTTCAAGGAGACCACTACCGGGTTCAAGGACCTCATCTTGTACTAAATCAACCATCGCCCAACATCCAGATCTCCAAATCCACATTTAATCTCATGAAATCAAATTTTGCTCACCATCAAATTTCGCTCCCTATGACATTCACACTTTACTTCTGAATCTTCCACCATATAATTAATTTCATATTGCTTTACAAAATGCAATCTCTCTCTTTCCACCATATGCCGATATTTGTCAGGTCTACAGTTTCACACATGTTCGGAATCAATATCCTTTTCCCATCATCTCTTCCTGGGATACATATGCTGCTCCGTGGGATTCAACGGTCTGCTCCCAAACCTTCATCTTCCAAGTTGCCTATCACAAAGGAAGTCAACACCCTACGTTCAGGCTGCTTTTCTCCATACAAAGATATCCTTCTGGAAGCAATGTTCGTCTCGGCCTTCTGCAGGTTTCTACGATGTGGCGGAATTACCTGTCGGAACCAGTCATTCGATCCATCTCTGGACCTCTGCATAGGAGATCTTCAATCTCCGGTCATGTACTCTTTACATTTAAAACATTTGAAATTAGGCCGGGAAAAGAAAGACGTGTATGTCTATTTATCAAAAGCAACCCTCAGCCATGGATTCCCTAAGGTTTCCCCCTATCTCCTTGGTGAGTAGGGTTTTTCCTTACCTGAGCGCTGGGTGGTTTAGATCTGCAGGGTGGGGGAGGCTTAGGTGGCCTCGTTCTTTTGGGGGAAGGTGGCCCGAATGCCACTTGTCCCGCCGCTGACATCTAAATCCGTCATAAAATACATACCATGCTTGTCAGTGTAGAGCAGCATCATAGCTCCTTGAACCAGGCCAGGGCCAAAAAGTAACATCATGCACTATTAAAGCAAGATCTCAATCTCATCTTGCATTACTGTCGTGGTGGACGACTGGTCAAGTGCATAGTTAATTTACAGCGTACTATTGATGGACTTTACCTGCCGTGTCTCCCTAATCATGGGCCGGGTGGTTAACTATTTAATCAAATGGTTGCAGCCTTATCTTTTGGGGGAAGGTGGCCCAAGTGCCACTTGTCCTGCCCACTGGCTGAGTCATTCTTAATCACTGTATTGCATTCAACATAGTTCGGCCAGCATAGGGGCGGCTATTGAGCTCCAATGGATAAGGCCATGGGCCAAATTATAAATGTAAATGTATTATGTAACTTTCTGCTATATGGTTGTTCATATCGACCATAACCTTTTTCCCTCTCGACAACCGTCATATTCATGTTGGGCATAACTGTTTGCCAATTGTTCATGTACCCATCAGACATATCTCTTGCCAAATCAATACATTGTCATTTTTCACAACTAAGTGGATGTCTCCTTTCTGAAAAAGAAGTGGGCTTTGTATCAAAAAACTGGTGACGGAGTCGGAAAATGGCGTGTGACGGGTAAGTGCATTCATTTGTTACATGTATGTATATAATGGGGATTGATTTTATTCTTAATACAAGGGCGGTAAAACGTGACTGATGTGTATCTGGGTAACGGATATCTGAGTGCTGACTGTAAAACTAAATACAGCTTTTTGATTATTATCTCCGACACTGTGATCTCTGGAAGTGTGAGGAGGGTAGATGACATATACAGGCATGTCAAGAAGACTGGGAATGCGAAGCTTGCTGTCTATTCTACTGATCAAAGATGCACACTAAGGTTTATGTTTGCCAAAGTGCTTCAAGGTAATCTTAAGGGTTTGTACATTGAATGTGTATACAAGCCTCCAAAATGGAATGATCAGACTCTCAGGTGTTGAAGGGCAAGGGTGCTGGAACAATTCAAAGAGTGTTTTTCAATATTTTGAAAGCTAAAAAAGCTTCCACATTCTGTGAGGCTCTTGAATGTTAGGAACAATAATAACATGTGTCTAGCATGGTCTCTTTACTGTGATTTCTATTTTTGTATATAAGGCCACAATAGGACATTATGAAAATTAATAAATCAAAAATACATTAAATTAACAGAATTTTAAACTACCTTCCCAGTCGATTCCCAGTCACCTCTCTTCCAAAGTTAAACTGTCTCTTTTGTCTCCTTAAGCTAGGGGTGGTCAATAATTGTCCTGGCCCATTCTACTCAAGGCTTAATATGCTAAAATAAATAGAGACCTTAATTGAGGTCAATTGGTTCAGTAAACAAATTCAGAACATGGGGAGAGCAAAGACCTGAACTGGGGACAGTCTGCTTACATTTACATAACAATTAAGTCACCAACACATACTCAATATGGATTTGTAATTTATTTGTTCTATATAATGCCTTCCAACCAAGAAGTGTTTTTTTTAGGTAATAAGAAATGTACACACCTCTTGGGTAAAGATAAAATGGTCACATTTTATAAATATATTTAATATTATTTGATTTAATCCATGTTAAACTGTTTTTGGATTATATATTATATCTAATTGAGCTACATCTTGACCATTTTAATGGTGTGTACAAATCCAGCCAAAACTCTGTTCTGAAAGATTTTAGGTTAAGATGGTTAAAATCTGGAATGTATTGGAAAATAAAAGCTATCTATATATTATTATTATTATTATTATTATTATTATTATTATTATTATTAAACATCCCATTTTTAATTGTGGAATACTGGAATATATCTACTGTAACACTCTCTTCACACGGCTAACTACCAATTTACGATATCATAAATAATGTATAGAAATTGCAAGCAGTCTTCCATTTGACCACCTTTCCTTATCTCACAATATCATCTTTTTATTATGTTGGTCTTGCCATTAGAATTGATGCTGAAAAAAAATTCCTGAAATACTTACAGTACAGTACACAACCTAACCTGTTTGACCCCACTAAATAATATATTGCTTCTCCAAGAATGTGCTTTGTTGATTGACTTCTAGACAACAGTTATGAAACATTTTAATACACCATTTTTTGTGTGATTAAGTTATGTAAGTTTAATGTTGCAATGTATCTCCTAGGATCTGCCAAAACACAGTTGGGCATTTTTACTATACAAAGATCTGACTGCATCTTTTTCCTGCATACATTGCTATATTCCACCCTCTCGGATCAGTTAGGCTAAATGTAATGACAATGATCTATCCGATAAGCGCTGAACTTCAATTTTTGTTAAAATAACACAGAAAGTAAAATACTACAGAAAGTGCTTTTTCTTACAGATTGTGGAACTCATTGCCCTTTTCTATTAGAGGTGCTGCTTCAGTCAATAGTTTTAAGTCAATATTAAAGACTTACTTTTATAGTTGAGGCTTTTTAAACTGACTTTCAAACATAATTGTTTTGTATCTATTTGATTTGCTTATTTTGTGATTTTTGTATTGTATCTTATTCATTTCTTGTTTTCTTCAATTGTTTTATTTCAATTTTTATTGTTATTATTTATTGATATTATAACTATTTACTGATATTTTGTCATTTTTACTACTTGGCACTGCATGCTTCTGTTTGAACCGATACTGTGATATGAAAGGTCCTCCAACCCCTCCAACCTCATCCCTCTGCCTCTCCCCACCTCCTGCACACTCTCTGGTGCACTCTGGAACTGTCACTCTTCTGCTAACAAAGCTGATTTCATCTCTGCCTTTGCCTCCCACCTCTCTCTCGATTTCCTTGCTCTCACTGAAACCTGGCTGTCCCCTGATAACACTGTAACTCCTGCTGCCCTGTCCTCTCTCTATGTCCTGTCCCATACCCAGCGTCTCACTGGGCGGGAGGTGGGACTGGTCTTCTCCTCTCTCCCTCCTTACTCTTTTCTGTCCCCTCCGATCTCTCCTCACTCTCTGTCAATACCTTTGAATTTCATGCAGTCCAACTAACCTCTCCCTGTCAACTCCTGCTCATTGTACTGTACCACCCCCTGGGCCTCTTGCTCACTTTCTGGATGAACTCGACTATCTACTCTCCTCCCTCCCTCTCTGTCTACCCCAACTGTCCTGTTAGGTGACTTCAACATCCATCTCTCAACCCCAGCCACTCTGCTGGATTCCTCCCTCTCCTTCACTCCTTCGACTTCTGTCTCTCTCCATCCCTCCTACCCACAAAGCTGGCCGTCAACTGGACCTCACCTTCTCCAGGGCCTGCTGCCCCTCCACCCTCTCTGTCACCCCCTGGACCTCTCCGATCACTATTTCATCTCTTTTCTCTGTCTCTCCCCCCTCTCCCTGCTCCTCCTACCCCCACTGTCACCTCTTGCCGTAACCTCCGCTCTCTCTCCCCCTCTGTCCTTGCCTCCACTGCTCTCTCTCACCTCCCTCCTATCGACTCCTTTTCACAACTCTCCGTAGACTCTGCTACCTCCATCCTCTTCTACTCCCTCACCTCCTCTCTCGACTCCCTCTGTCCCCTCACCTCCCGACCTGCTCGCCCCTCCCCTCCCCATCCCTGGCTGTCTTCTGCGCTCCGCTCGGCAAGAATCACACTGCGATCTGCTGAAAAGAAATGTAAGAGAACCGAACTCTCTGCTGCCCTAGACCTTTACTGCACTCTCTTCTCCTCCTTCTCCTCTACTCTCTCCTCTGCTAAATGTACTTATTTCCAATCTGTAATCCAAGCCTCCACTAACAACCCACGTAAACTATTCTCTACCTTCTCCTCCCTCCTAAACCCTCCCCCCCTCCTCCCCCCTCCTCTATCTCCCCTGATGACTTTGCCTCCTTCTTCTCTTCTAAAATCTCAGATATCCGCAAACTCTTTAACACCTCTCCCTCCCCGCACCCCTCCTGCTCCAACCCCTACACCCACTGCATCCCCTACTAACTCACCCTCCTTCTCCACCTTCTTGCCCCTCTCAGACTCTGACCTCTCCTCCCTGCTCCAGGGTCACAAACCCACCACGTGTGCCCTGGACCCCTCCCCACTCACCTCTTTCAAGCTGCTGCTCCTGCTCTACTTCCTTCATCTCCTCCCTTCTCAACACCTCTCTACTTTCTGGTCTCTTTCCTGGTCTCTTTGCCTTCAAAAAGCCTCTATCACTCCCATCCTCAAAAACCTACCCTCGACCCCACCTCCCTCCAGAGCTACCGTCCTGTCTCCCTCCTACCCTTCCTCTCCAAAACCCTCGAGCGGACTGTACACCGCCAGCTCTCTGCTTTCCTGTCCAACCACTCTCTGCTCGACCCTCTCCAATCTGGCTTCCGCTCTGCTCACTCCACTGAAACCGCCCTCCTGTCTGTCACCAACTCACTTAAGTCTGCCCGAGCTGCCTCTCTCTCCTCTGTCCTAATTCTCCTCGACCTCTCTGCTGCCTTTGACACTGTTGATCACGCTGTTCTACTATCATCTCTTGCTGACCTGGGGATCTCTGGCACTGCTCTGGCCTGGTTCTCCTCCTACCTCTCCAACCACACTTACCAGGTAACCTGGCGTGGAGCAACCTCCACACCTCACCCTCTCTTAACAGGAGTCCCCCAAGGGTCAGTCTTGGGTCCTCTCCTGTTCTCTCTCTACACCCGCTCCCTGGGCCCCCTCATCGCATCCTATGGTTTCTCATACCATTTCTATGCTGATGATGCTCAGATTTTCCTCTCCTTCCCCACCTCTGACTCCACCATCTCCTCCCGTATCTCTACCTGTCTGTCTGCTATTTCCTCCTGGATGCACTCGCATCACCTCAAACTCAACCTCTCTAAATCTGACCTCCTTTTCTTTCCCCCCTCCTCCCCCTCCTCTGATCTCTCTATCTCTGTTCCTCTGAAATCTACCACACTCTCTCCCTCTTCCTCCGCTAAGAACCTCGGAGTCACCCTGGACCCCTGCCTCTCTTATTCCCAGCACATCTCCACTCTGGCACGCACTTGCCGATTCTTCCTGAGCAACATCCGAAGAATCCGACCCTTCCTCACCAACTACGCCACCCAGCTCCTGGTCCAGGCCTTGGTACTCTCCCGTCTAGACTACTGCAACTCCCTCCTGGCTGGCCTCCCTGCGTCCGCCACCCGTCCGCTCCAGCTCATCCAGAACTCCGCTGCCCGCCTGGTGTTCTCTCTGCCTCGCTTCTCCCACGCAACTCCACTACTCCGCTCACTCCACTGGCTACCGATCACCGCTCGCATCCAGTTCAAGACTCTTGTACTAGCCTACAGATGCCTTGACCAGACTGCACCCAGCTACCTCCAGACCCTCATCTCTCCCTACACCCCCACTCAACCTCTCCGCTCCGCCTGCACTAGAAGACTGGCTCTACCTCCTCTACGCTCCCTGCCTCCAGAGCCCGCTCCTTCTCCACCCTCGCTCCGCAGTGGTGGAATGACCTACCTACAGATGTCAGGACCACCCAGTCCCTGACCACATTCAGCGCCTCCTTAAGACTCACCTCTTCAGACAGCACCTGTAGAACTCCTCTGTTTCTCCCCTGGGACACTTTCACCCTTCCTTAAATGTGCTTTACTTACTCTTATCTGCCCCCTATTTTACTGCATTTAATCCTGTACTTCAGAGTACTGTAATCTGCCAAGTGTTTAATCTGTAGTATTTGGTATTTAATCATATCTTGATGTAACTATCACTGTCACTTATCTGCTGTATTATTGAATTGCATTTTGTCACACTTATACTTGCTTGCAGGTTTTATACAGGTGACCATCTCCCGATTAACAACAATTAATCAATGAATTAACTCGGGAAATGGTCACCGGCTGCACGAGGTTTTAAATAAATAAACTAAACAAACCCACGGCTTTTCGCGTCATCCCAAATAATAACTAAGGCGGACGGCTTTGTCCGCCTGCATAAAAACACAATACAACAATAATAATAATAATAATAATACAAAATATACAAATAATAATACAGGGACGAGGTGTACCCCATCACACACGCCCCCTTGTGCGTAGCACACATGGCCTCAACGGCCACCTCCCCTTAAAACCCAGCAGTCCAGGACAAAGTCTCGGGCTGGGAAGGGAGGCTTCAGTGGGCCCATGGCTGGCAATGCTGTCAGCACCCCTGCTGGTAGTGGCACGGCTGACAGCATGCTGGTCCACTCCTGCAGCGAAATTGCTGCGGGGATGCTGGTCGCCTGACCTCTCCCCTTTCTTCGTAGCCAGTAGCTCCCTCCTGTGGGGCTCCGGCCACAAGAACTCCTGCAGCGAAACTGCTGCTGGGGAAAGTGGTCTCCTGACCTCTCCCCCTGTCTTTGTTGCCAGTAGCTCTCTCTTCTGGGGCTCCGGCCACAGTATCTCCTGCAGCCCAAGTGCTGCAGTGGGAGCAGGTCTCCTGACCTCCCCCACGATCTCCGGCAGCAAAAGTGCTGCAGTGGGAGCAGGTCTCCTGACCTCCCCCACGATCTCCGGCAGTGAAAGTGCTGCAGTGGGAGCAGGTCTCCTGACCTCCCCACGATCTCCGGCAGTGAAAGTGCTGCAGTGGGAGCAGGTCTCCTGACCTCCCCACGATCTCCGGCAGCGAAAGTGCTGCTGGGGTTGGTGGTCTCGGACCTCCTCCCCTTCTTCAAAGCCGACAGCTCCCCTTGCTGGGGCTCCGGCCACCGTACTTCTGGCAGCGATGCAGAGCAATAGGCAGCCCCAGGCGTGCGAGACAGGCATCCTTGGGCAAAGCGAGGCAGGCATCCTTGGGCGGTGCGAAGCAGGCATCCTTGGGCGGTGCGAGGCAGGGCAGGAGCAGTCCTTCCCATGATGGTGGAGGTGGAACCAGCAGGTATTCACCCTCTGCTGGTGGAGCTGGGAGCGGCAAGCAGTCCTCCCACGGCGGTTGAGGCGGAACCAGCAGGCATTCACCCTCTGCTGGTGGAGCTGGGAGCGGCAAGCAGTCCTCCCACGGTGGTGGAGACAGAGGCAGCTCCTGCTGCTCTGCTCCTGGCGGTGGTGGAGACAGAGGCAGCTCCTGCTGCTCTGCTCCTAGTGGTGGTGGAGACAGAGGCAGCTCCTGCTGCTCTGCTCCTAGTTGTGGAGACAGAGGCAGCTCCTGCTGCTCTGCTCCTGGTGGTGGGCGATGGAGGTGGCGGAGACAGAGGCAGCTCTTGCTGCTCTGCTCCTGGCGGTGGTGGAGGCAGAGGCAGCTCCTGCTGCTCTGCTCCTGGCGGTGGTGGAGGCAGAGGCAACTCCTGCTGCTCTGCTCCTGAAAGTGGCGGAGGCAGAGGCAGCTCCTGCTCCTCTGCTCCGGGCGGTGGCGGAGGCAGCTCCTGCGGCTCTCCTCCTGGCGGTGGTGGAGGCAGAGGCAGCTCCTGCTCCTCTGCTCTGGGCAGTGGCGGAGGCAGAGGCAGCTCCTGCTGCTCTGCTCCTGGAGGTGGCGGAGGCAGAGGCAGCTCCTGCTGCTCTGCTCCTAGTGGAGGAAGTGGTGGAGGTGGCGGAGGCAGAGGCAGCTCCTGCTGCTCTGCTCCTAGTGGTGGAAGCGGTGGAGGTGGTGGAGGCAGAGGCAGCTCCTGCTCCTCTGCTCCTAGTGGAGGAAGCGGTGGAGGTGGGAGCAGCGTGTAGTCTCCTGGCGATGGAGGTGCGAGCAGCGTGTGGTCTCCTATTGTTGCAGGGGACTGGTGCGGCTCCGCCTCTCTTGCAGGGGACTGGTGCGGCTCTCCCGCTCTTGCAGGGGACTGTGGTGGAGGCAGAGGCAGCTCCTGTTCCTCTCCTCCGGGTGGTGACGGTGGGGGAAGTGGTACCAGCAGACGTTCACACTCTTCTGGTGGATGGGAACCCAGCAGGCATTCACCCTCTGCTGGTGGACACGGGGACAGCAGGAATTCTTCCTCTGCTGGTGGACACGGGGACAGCAGGAATTCTTCCTCTGCTGGTGGACACGGGGACAGCAGGCATTCTTCCCCTGCTGGTGCGCACGGGGACAGCAGGCATTCTCCCTCTGCTGGCAGCTTGGGTCCTAGGGCTGTGGAAGCACCGACTTCCCCCTCTTGGGCTGTGGAAGCACCGACTCCCCCCTCTTTGGGCTGTGGACGCACCGACTCCTCCCTTTTGGGCTGTGGACGCACCGACTCCTCCCTTTTGGGCTGTGGATGCACCGACTCCTCCCTTTTGGGCTGTGGACGCACCGACTCCCCCCTCTTGGGCTTAGGACGTTCGGGCTCCCCCCACTCGGGCTTAGGACGTTCGGGCTCCCCCACTCAGGCGTAGGGCGTTCGGGCTCCTCCCACTCAGGCGTAGGACGTTCGGGCTCCTCCCACTCAGGCGTGGGACGTTCGGGCTCCTCCCACTCAGGCGTGGGACGTTCGGGCTCCTCCCACTCAGGCGTGGGGCGTTCGGGCTCCTCCCACTCAGGCGTAGGGCGTTCGGGCTCCTCCCGGTACTGGGAGGGCAGATAGCCACGGTGTGGCCATACTCTCCACAGCGGGGCACAACTCAGCCGCAAGGCGCCTTGCAACTGCCTCCCAGCCATCGTCCCAGACCTTCCCTTTTCCCTCTTCCGCTGGCTCTGGATACCTCGGCGAGGCTTCTTCCTCGGGAGGCGGCAGCGATGGCTCCTCCCCTTTGGGCGCTGGAGGCGGCAGTGGTGGCTCCTCTCCTTCGAGCGCTGGAGGCGGCAGCGGGGCTTCTCCCTTTTCCCTGGAGATGGCAGGACCCCACTCATATCGGCAGCCAGGTAATTGAGCACCATGGCTGCGATGTCTGGGAGGGGCGCTGGGTGGTGTTGCTGTTCCCAGGTCTCCCAGCGCTCCCATCTCGGGCCCACAGGAGGTTGATCACTGCAGGGAGGGCTTCCTCATAATCCCTCCCGGCTCCACCAGCCAGTCCCAGACTCCCTCGGAGGAGAGTGCACTCGTCCTCTTTGGAGGATGCAGGTCCTCCCTCACCCTTGCTGGACGCTCTGGCTCCTCCTTCTCCTGCCATGGAGGGGTTGATCAGGTGCAATGTGCCCAACCTCGCCAATAGCGAAGCACCACTCCTCACCTTTCAAGCAGGTGAGGCAGGCGTCCAGCGTGGGCGAGATGCAGTGGGACCTGCGACCCGGCCCCACGCTGCTGTTGCTTCCTCCGCCCGCTTCTTCCCATTTTTTTTTTTTTTTTTTCAAACACAAAAAACACTTTTCGAAAAAATAAAAACGCCCTTTGTATTCCTGGTCCGGCTCCTGGAGGCGTTTGTCCCACGCAGGACACCATATGTGGCAGAGTGGTTGCAGGCTGATGTCACGGACCAGGAAGAAGCAACACAAAACAAAGGCAGCAAAGGTAGGTAGGGAAACAAGACGCGTTTGCGCTCGCGTTTTAATAATAAATCAAATAATAAACAAAACACTTTACAGCAAACAAAAGGGCACGTTGGCCAAACAAAACAAACCCACAAACAGTTGTACTCACAAATATTGTGCTGGCTGTTCCAGCACAATAGCAGTTGTTTCTTTTTCACCTCTTTCTCTCCTTAACTCTCTCGTTCCTTACTCCCTGAACTCTCTCTTTCAGAGCGCAGAAAAGCTGCAGGTTTTATACAGGTGACCATCTCCCGATTAACAACAATTAATCAATGAATTAACTCGGGAGATGGTCACCGGCTGCACGAGGTTTTTAAATAAATAAACTAAACAAACCCACGGCTTTTCGCCGTCATCCCAAATAATAACTAAGACGGACGGCTTTGTCCGCCTGCATAAAAACACAATACAACAATAATAATAATAATAATAATACAAAATATACAAATAATAATACAGGGACGAGGTGTACCCCATCACATAATAATAATAATAATATATAAATAAAATACATTACAAATTGAAATAGACATTTTTACAACATTATACTGCACCCAGGATGTTGGCAGGTGCCTTGCCAGTAGGAGCCACTGTAGCAAGTAGAATTAAACCTGCTGAATGTTACGTTAACATCTTGAATTACACACCGCTTTCTAGTTTTCCATATACTTAACGAAAAGCTGCCAACAATTAAAAAAAATGTGACATTTCAAAATCTAACATGAATTATTGTACTACTATTATGGCTTCTGGTAGACTTTTGCAATAATGTTGCAGTTTATTTGATTACATGCTATTATATAAAAGATCCAAATTGTGTTCATACCGGGGTTTTTTTTACAGTGTTTATGCACTATTTACCAACTTTTTTGATTTTGTATGAAAAACCAATACATAAATAATAATAATAATAATAATAATAATAATAATAATAATAAAACAAATACATATTTGCTATAAAATGGCTTGGATAAATTAAGTGCTGTGATTGGCGTAACAAGATCACATGACCGTGCGGTAAGTAATATTAATAGATCAAGTAAGTAAGTTGGTCTATGATGTCATAGCCGTGCAGTAATTGTCTTACCGTACGGCTATGACATCATAGACCAACTTACTTACTTGATCTATTAATATTACTACACCTTAAGGGTAGAACGACTACTGATTTTATAGAGTTGAATAGTTAAGGGTAACCTAGTCGACTAGTCGGGATATAGCGCATAAAGAAAGAAAAAACAACACATCACTGTTTTATTTTTTATTAAGTAGTTCTCTGATGCATCAGAGATTAATAATCTTACATAAGATCTCGTCTTTACCAGAAACGATGACTTCTATTTTGATGATTAAAGCAGAGAGAACTGAAGTAAACACGCAGTTATGTAACAAACTAATTTGTGCGTCATTGTAAAACCAACCGGTAGAAAACTATAGTACCGCATGGCCATAGCGAAAAGCAACAAAGATAACATTGCTGTTTAACCACTATTTTTCGTAGAATTATTTAGCCTATGAACGGAATTATTGATTCATATTCACGTTACTGATTACTTTTATTTTTTAACGGATTTGAATCATTAGTTCAGGCAATATGCTTATGTGTTACAGTAAACAGAAAAACTCATATTCTGTTCTGATGCAATAGCATAGCCTACCATGGAAAATAATAATAAAATAAATAAATAAAAACTCTGGTGATTGTTTAACTTGGGTAACAAAATCAAAGCCTTTCATATAAGAAATACAGTATTATATTGCTGGCATTAAACTTATTAACAAAATAAGGTTTTTTTTCCAGCCTGTAGGAATCTGTCAGTATCGATCTTTTCTCAGACTCATCAGATACATCATTCCTTGGTGTCAGTTCCTTTTCACTTGTTTTCAGATTTACCTTAAGGAACACAAGGACATCAACATGATTTGGGTGGAGACTTGATCTGTGTCGGTTGACAGTATTTCCAGCAAGAGAAAATGTCCTACACACACACACACACACACACACACACACACACACAAAACCACTCGGAAGCTCCTCCCTTGATGTCAAGTACCAGTGCATGTTTAGCTGTTCCGTGAATCCTCCCTCAGATGTGGGAAATCAGTCTGCTTTCAATTCCCAAATGCCATTTTATCTCGAAAATGTTACTATAAATGGGAATGGTCAATGTAATGTTTATGGCAAATAAAAAAAGTACAAAATATATGTATTCAGGGACTGTTTTTTTTTTTAGTGGAAGGCTACATAATTCATTTCAAATTATGTCCTTAAAAAAGCTAGTTTGTGTAATTATTTTCAAAAAAAAATGTAGCCATTTTATAAGCGAAATAACCCATTCCAGGGTGTGCGGTAAGACTGCACTTCCTGGGTGGTCGGACTCACAACGCACCCAGGGCGTGTAGTACGAATTGTCATACCGCACACCCTGTTATTTCTTACATATTTCACAGCAAAAATAAATGCTGAATGTATTTCCTTGATTAATTGTGTTCTTCACAACAACTGTGAAATCTGTTAACTTTGAAAAACATACATAAAGCTTTCACTATATATCTGGTTACTGAATAAAGATAGGAAGATTGTGATCAGAAATCTAATATGTAAAAACCTGTATCCTTTATTCAATAAAACACAAAGCTCTTTTTTGTTAATTGAAATCTATTTTTACACAAAATGTGCATATCAAGGCTTTTCTTGGAGTATCGCCTGGATGTCTGCCTCAGATATGCCGGGTGCTGTGACGCATTTGCAATTCTGCAAAAACTAAAGTGCTGACAGAGATTCTTCGGACATTAAGCCCAGGTGTGTGACTCTGATGTCTTTACAATATGAAGAACAAAGCAAAATGTTCTTGCATGCTGGCAAAAACTGATAACTCCAACATGGTGATAAACTACAGCCTCTTTCAATATTGTGATGAACTGGTTCTTGTTATGTTATTTTACATTTGTTCATACAACCCAAATACCTTTCTAAAATTATGATTCCAATAAAATGTAATCTTCGTTGTAAATCTAGTAATCTGTACTAGCAGTTTAATACTTGATTTACGTAAATCCTTTTTTAATTCAGTTGTTAGTTACAGTCTGTAAAGGCATGCCACACAGCTACCAAGCTGTTCATTCAAAATGCATAGTATAAGAAGAAAATTAAATCAACAGTTTTATGTGGCTCTTTCTAAATTCTGAATATTACTATTTGTTATACCTGAATATCTGCACGAAGGAAACAGAATACGTTAAAGTGTGATTGTTATGGAATTACTACAGGTAAATATATAGGTGTGTCATCACCCATTAAGTGGCCATACAACATTGATCAATGCTGCTATTTTAGCTTTACATATTTAATCATTTCTTTTTTAGAGATGTTCTTACATCATCTATATTTAGATGGCATTCTGCATATCTTCAGGTGCTATTATGGTTGCATTGGTGGTCGTCAGATGGGAGTTTAAAAAGCATGAAATGGATAATATATCGTGGCAAAGTGGTTTGCCGTGCGCAGGTATAGAGGTGATGTAGTGTTCGAGACAATGACAAACAACAAAGTACTGGTGAAACGTTAGGTTACTTCTGTAACCCTGGTTCCCTGAAAGAGAAGACGACCACCAATGACATTACGTATAGGATATGCCTGCCCATTGGGTAGGTATTGCTGAGCTCTCTATACCAGAGCTCCCGATAGGCCCCTTCCTGGGATGATGCACTCGGTCCCGCCCACCGAAAGGATAAAACTATCATCCAAAGGAAGCCATTTCTCTTTTTCGAAGCGACCTCGCGGTTGGTGGTCGTCTTCTCTTTCAGGGAACCAGGGTTACGGAAGTAACCTAACGTTCTCTTTCAATTTGAAGACGACCACCAATGACATTATGTATGGGATAATGTATACCAGAGCCGTCGTGAGGGAGAAGGAATGGCAGCATATGAGGGACACGCAAGCACGGTCTAACCCAGAGGTTAGCGGTGTGAACTTACACCCTCAAGGACCCTTGTGCCTACAGAAGGCAAGGCAGCCGCAGTACAAATATCAGACATCGAGTCACCTCTGAAGAGGACCCAAGATGTAGCCAACCCTCTAGTGGAGTGTGCAGCTACCCTACCTGGTGGGGGCAAGCCAGCACCATTATACACAGTCAAGACTGTATCCACAATCCAATGTGACAGACATTGCTTACAGAGGGGCTGTCCTAGGGTCCCTGTCCCATGACAGACGAAGAGCTGGTCAGATTGACACAGAGCTCTGGTCCTATGCACATAGCATCTCAATGTCCGCACTGGGCAGAGGAAATTCAATCTCTCATCCTCTTTTGAAGCAAACGGAGGTGGATGAAAGGACTCCAGTTCCATAGACTGATTAATGTGGAAGGCTGTGATCACCTTGGGGAGGAAAGCAGGGTTGGTGCGCAGAGACACCCTGCTGCCATCCTCCCAAATACGCTTGCAGGAGCTGTGCACAGACAGCGCCTGCAGCTCACTGACCTGCTTAGCGGAGGTGATAGCCAAGAGGAAGGTTGTCTTCATAGACAGGTACTTCAGCTCTATGGAGTGTATGGGCTCAAACAGGGCCTTCGTGAGAGCCTCCAGTACAGTCGCGTGTCAAAAACACTCAAACCATTTTCAAGGGAGGGGGGGTGTCAAGCATTGTTAAATAAAAATGTAAAATTGTGAACAGTATTTACTGCTCTTACAGTGATATACACATGATACATATACATTCTAAGGCTCTGTAAATAAAACAAATGGAAGATGAAATATGTAATAATTATGGAGCCCCTAGTTTTCTGGGGGCCCTGGGCCTGGTCCCGTAGGCCCATCCCTTAACACGGCCCTGACATCACCATGTTGGCGTTCCATTACCCAAGTCGAGCGTTCACACGATCATCCTTTATACATAGCAAATACCAGCATCCACCATATTTTCCCTCTCTGCTTTCGCCCGAAGAGCTGGACTCTCTTTATTTTAAATATATTGCATCACCTTCTTTGCAATAAAATACACAACCTACATTGTGCCTCAAGATCCTACAATTTGACACTTAACAGGTTGTTACATTGTATAATATAACTGAAAATTAAAAGCAAACAAAATGCAGCCAAATTTACTGTCTTTGTTTTGTTTTGCATTTTGTTTTGTGATTTTGTTTGGTTTCCATTGCCATGAAAACGATCAGTTGACTGACAGGTTTGTACTCACATGATCCCTTTGGCTGTGTGAAAGGAGTTGGTATTATACCGGCACAGATTGCGCAATTTCGTGCTGTGTGAATGGGTATTTAAAACAAAAAAAATTGAAACATCTCTGCCATAGCGGCATTTGTGTTTGAAAGGGGTAAGAGACTTGCTACTCTTTGGTAAACAGGCATTAAAAATGACTTACAGTAAACACTGGGTCAATTTCCATGGAAAAGAAAAATAAGTCTCACTGTTTTCTCACTCTATTTTGGTAGTATTTACAGGTTGTATGTGTTTCCATGTATTTTAATTTATTTTATTTTATTGTATTTAACCTTATATTAAAATACAGGAGGGTATATTTCAGTATTTGAGTTCCAATTTGGCCTTGCACGACTATTGATATCGTACAGCTTTCTTAAATTGGATTTCCACAAACCTTTTAGATTGTGTTGTAGTCTGCCTCATTGGCCACAATAATACAAAAACTACGGGAAAGAACGCAAAAACCGAGTTAGCGTTACACAAATACAAGAAAAAAATGTAAAAAGATTCCATAAGAAAGCACTGTATACTATCTTTGTATTATTTGCTAAACATTTTTTGACTGCATATACACTGCTGTGCAAAAGTCTTAGACATGTTGCTTTTTTCTACTCTGATGCATTATGAGCATCAACAATTTACTCAAAGCCTCTACTAGTGTTTTCTACTATTATAACAACCTTGACTTGCATAAAGAAGGAAAAACATTGAGTGAAATAGCTTGCATCACTTGATTTTCAAGTTGTGGAATCCAAAGCATAATCAACAAGTACAGAGAAACATCATCTGTAATTGACAAACCCAGGACTGGAAGACCCAGAAAGCTGTCTAACAAGGATGAGCAATACTTGAAGATAATATCCTTAAGGAATAGAAAGAAGACAAGCGTTGAATTGACAACAGAACTGGCAGAAGGCACAGGTGTTGTCGTCCATCCATCAATAGTCCAAAGCACCTTTGACCTTTGTTCCATTGCCCTTTCTGAACAGATATTCTTACTGCAACACATCCTTTAAGTCCTGATTTCAACAGTGACCATCGTACTGTTGATTTTATATTATAGGGGGCCTATATGATTACTGGGATAATCTTACATCGATTTTAAAACTGAGGATGAACCTGATCACACTCTGTTCACTCACTCTACTACGACTAACAATAATAATAAATACCAGAATCCTGGGTCAGTGCAAGCTTCTCACCAGTAGAATGTGGTTATATATATAACCCGTTATAACCCTTCTTATAACGAACACCTGTTTTTTAACGATCCCAACAGCAACAACCGATTTTTTCAAAGCAAATATTAGAACAAAGCCATATTAGAACGATCACTTACAGGCTCGACCCGAATACAACAATCTCAGTACTGACTGACACTGAACTTTCTCCAGTGTCAAGTGTGTTATTGTCTCAGTGAAAACAAAGACCATGGTTGACTAATTGAAAGATAATGCTAATTCAAAGATGACCTACTGTAGTACGAGTCATGCATGACAAATGCAATTGTTGCCTGTCCGTCATCTTCACACAATCTGCAACCAAGCAACGGGCGTGAGGATCAATCTACGCTGGATAGTTTTTTCAAGAGAAAGGAAATGTAATTACTGTATTCAGCATGTAAGTGTACCTTCTTTCCTTTTTCATTTCTTTACGGTTTTCTTTTAAACATACCTGTAGCAAGGCGCTTGCCCTGAACACGGAGAATTAGTGTTGGTGTAATTTATATGTGGAAACGGGTTTGTTTTGTGTGCTTTTTGGAGTTGTTATGTTTGATGAAATGATTGTTTACAGACGGGCGCTCAATTGAGACTTGCTGCCTGTCTGTCTTCTGTATGCGTTACCATCGTTGGTAGCGTCACATGACCTGTTTGTTTACGTTCTGTTTTGTGTTTAATAAATCCTGTGCGCATGTGCCGGTGTTTCTCTCCATCTTGCAATGTGGACATTATATATATATATATATATATATATATATATATATATATATATATATATATATATATATATATATATATATATATATATATATATATATATATATATATATATATATATATATTGCTGTTATTGGGGATCCGATAGATCCATTAGACATTCAAGTAGAGTATTATGTCTTGCAGCAAGATGATGTTAAGCCTGTATTTGTCTTTTTGAACAAATTCGTGGAACCAAGAGTAGTAACTTCAGTATTTTTTATAACCTTGTTTATAAAAAAAAAAAACGTAACTACAAACCACTTTTTATGAGTCAAATGGCAATAATCTGAAACATTGAATAAATGGTGTCATATTAGGAAAAAAAAACCACTGAATGAAGAGGTCTCTAAACCCCACGTACTGTATGCTTATGTTTTCTTATTTGGTCAAAGAAGCTTGACAAGGCTACTTCCAGCTTGGTACAGCTGTTACTAGAGTAGAAGGTTTATGTCACAAACAGTATTTTCAAGTCTCCTCAGCATAAGGTGCAGCTGCTGGAAATGTTCCATGGTCAATTGTACAGCTTTTTAGCGTGAAAAGACGATTTACCCACCCGTTAAAGTCTTTAAATGTTTTAGACGCGCACTTCCTATAATGTGTGGTATGTGCTGCTACGTCACATAATTAATAACTGTGGACAGAGAGTGACGACTTTCTAAGCTGTGTGGAAAGCAAGCCACTGTTTCCTAGTGGGACTTTTAATTATCATTATTTTTTTTTAATTATTTATAGATTAACCAGATGCTTATGGGTCTTCCAATTGAATAGCTGAAAAATAATTTCACAAACTGTACAATATTCCAGATTTAAAACATTTCCATGACATCCCCCTTTGATCTTTTGATTGATTAATTCTAACTAAATGTGGCTTTGAAGAGAAGGGGAGTGTGGGACAGATATATTGTTGATTAACAAATCCACACGTTACAAATCCACAGAAAACTCTTGATTCTTCAGCAAAATCAGTCAGAACAATTCAAAAGAAAATTGAATACCATTTTATTATGCAACAATCATTTCGACATTTAGTTAATTATAGTAGTACATATTTTAAACAGTAAAACTTACAAAAGGGCTTGTGATTTCAGTTTAGCATTTCATATTGTTTGCTAAAAGTAATACAAGCATACATGAACATTTCATAATTACAGTTTTCATAATTACACATTAATTTCACATTTCTTCTAGACAGGTTCAGGAACAACAGCAATTTCATCGTCACTTATCAAAATCTCCATCAATTGCACAGACGTTAGATTTAAACTCAGCTTTTGCATTTCTTTCATTTAACCATTGTTCAAACAAGCTTACAGCCCACTTATTTCTCAAAAACCGATCCCTGGCAATGATATTTATCAATAACAATCAATAACTTTAATTTCTGCTCCTGGCTCACATTGTTTGTTTTTTGCATTTTTTATTTTTCTAATGCCACTTTCATGTTCTACATCTAAAACCTAGTCCTCACTACTATCTTCACTTACAACAGACACTTTTGTCTCTGTGTAAGTGGGGTTTCAAACTCAAACTCAGAGGAACTCAAAACAACATTTCCACAATGTGAGAGACATTTTAACTGTTTAAACTAAGTGTAACAAAAGAGCAAAAACCAAATCCAATGACCAAATTAGCAATCAATTGAATCAAGTCAAACAAGTATCAATTAAGAAGAAATGTTTTAAGTGGCATAAACAACTCAAAGTGTTGAATTGGTAAGAAACAGCGGAGGGTCGTGGGTTCAATCCCAGGTGGGGGGACACTGCTGCTGTACCCTTGAGCAAGGTACTTTACCTAGATTGCTCCAGTAAAAACCCAACTGTATAAATGGGTAATTGTATGTAAAAATAATGTGTACAAAATAATGTAATTGTATGTAAAAATAATGTGATATCTTGTAACAATTGTAAGTCGCCCTGGATAAGAGCGTCTGCTAAGAAGCAAATGATAATGTGCATTTTTTAATAATGAATTATTTTTACAGATTCAACACTTTCTTACTTAATAGACAATAATATACACTGGTAACTGATTTGATGGAGAGAAAAAAAGACATATTTGAATTTCTATAACGGTCTTAATCTCTGCATTAAGACCCCAGCATTATGTGTCTTTACAGTATCTCTCCAGGGGGAACACTTAAATGATGAAATATAAATCTATATTTTTTAAAGCTTATACTCACTGAATAGATCACATACCAATCCACTGTCACTTACATTATTAAAATGGGACCTAATGTATGGTCTCTTTTTTTTTCTAAATGGATATGTCATCTTACCTCCCTGTCCCACCCAATAGTAATATAGAGTAGGAGTATAACCCTGATTTAAAGCACACCAGGTACGTCTGACTTCAAATATCAACGTTGAATAAAGAAAGCGCCCACTGCGTCTAGCATTGTGCACTGGACACCATTGTTTCAACAAAAATGTTGCTTTCTGGTTTACCAACAGTGTAGTTCACTTCTTATAAGGTAGGAAAGTTACTATTGTTTTGCTTGCCTAGCTTAACAAAGTCTCTCAATCAGCACATACTTGGAAAGGTTGGCTGTGTCACAATTTTGGCGAAAAACTGTAAGCAAAGTAAAAATACTTTAAACAAGCATTTTAAAGTTCAGGAAAGCAGCAACTGAACAGATGGCAATGCATTTTATAAATATTAAACAGTATAATATACTATTCATGTTTTATACAGTATATAGTTTTCAATAAGAACCTACAAAATATATAAAATACAAACTCAAACAATTATTTTTCTTTTGTCAGGCAAAAAAAAGTTACAGATAATTATTCCTAAAGGATCTTGTTCTAATCTAGGAAACTGTTATGCTATACATAGACACGTTATCACAAGTTATCTGTAACACCTTGTCCTGCTAATGCTTTGAAGAGGATTATTCCTGCTTATTTTATTTGATCCGGTGTTGGAAATCTGCAAAAAGCAGGGAAAGATGTTAATTTTGGTACATAAATACTTTTTAGATCATTAGACTTGGTACCAAGATAAATATGCACATTATCGTGCCCCCATCTGTGGTGCATTTATTATTATTTTTATCTCCCCCAGTATAATCAACAGGACATCTCCATAAAAGAGATTCTTTTTAGTGTACTGGTATGTATAGTATAGTCATACCTATCATATTTGTAAAAGAAACTGATGAAGATTCTTTGGCAAACATTTTGACTGATAGTTTTTCTCAATGCCTTCAATGTCTTAATTCTTTGTAAAAGGATGAAAGAATGAATGTCAGCTTCTGCAAGGTTAGATTTCAGCACTCCCAGCATTGCTTTCAAAGGTTGTGTTTGTGCTTTGCAGCCCATGGCATTTTGAGTTGTTCTCATCATAAGCAATAATGTCATCATCATAGGGCATGCTAAAGTCATCTTCAAAGTAGAAATAAATCAAACGCCGTGCTTGACTTAAATACATACACTAACAAAATATACAGCAAGTTTAGCATCCCCTAGAATTTTAGGATTGAGACATCATTTAAAAAAAATTACAAGAGTTTATGTACAGTACTGTGCAAAAGTTTTAGGCAGGTGTAAAAAAATGCTGTAAAGTAAGAATGCTTTCAAAAATAGACATGTTAATAGATTATATTTATCAATTAACTAAATGCTAAGTGAGTGAACAGAAGAAAAATCTACATCAAATCCATATTTGGTGTGACCACCCTTTGCCTTCAAAACAGCATCAAGCATCAATTCTTCTAGGTACACTTGCACACAGTTTTTGAAGGAACTCGGCAGGTAGGTTGGCCCAAACATCTTGGAGAACTAACCACAGTTCTTCTGTGGATTTAGGCAGCCTCAGTTGCTTCTCTCTCTTCATGTAATCCCAGACAGACTCGATGATGTTGAGATCAGGGCTCTGTGGGGCCATACCATCACTTCCAGGACTCCTTGTTCTTCTTTACGCTGAAGATAGTTCTTAATGACTTTCGCTGTATGTTTGGGGTCATTGTCATGCTGCAGAATAAATTTGGGGCCAATCAGATGCCACCCTGATGGTATTGCATGATGGATAAGTATCTGCCTGTACTTCTCAGCATTGAGGAGACCATTAATTCTGACCAAATCCCCAACTCCATTTGCAGAAATGCAGCCCCAAACTTGCAAGGAACCTCCACCATGCTTCACTGTTGCCTGCAGACACTCATTCGTGTACCGCTCTCCAGCCCTTCGGCAAACAAACTGCCTTCTGCTACAGCCAAATATTTCAAATTTTGACTCATCAGTCCAGAGCACCTGCTGCCTTTTTTCTGCACCCCAGTTCCTGTGTTTTCGTGCATAGTTGAGTCGCTTGGCCTTGTTTCCACGTCGGAGGTATGGCTTTTTGGCCGCAAGTCTTCCATGAAGGCCACTTCTGACCAGACTTCTCCAGACAGTAGATGGGTGTACCAGGGTCCCACTGTTTTCTGCTAGTTCTGAGCTGATGGCACTGCTGGACAACTTCTGATTGTGAAGGGAAGTAAGCATGATGTGTCTTTCATCTGCTGCAGTAAGTTTCCTTGGCCGACCACTGCGTCTACGGTCCTCAACGTTGCCCGTTTGTTTGTGCTTCTTCAAAAGAGCTTGGACAGCACATCTGGAAACCCCTGTGTGCCTTGAAATTTCTGCCTGGGAGAGACCTTGCTGATGCAGTATAACTACCTTGTGTCTTGTTGCTGTGCTCAGTCTTGCCATGGTGTATGACTTTTGACAGTAAACTGTCTTCAGCAACCTCACCTTGTTAGCTGAGTTTGGCTGTTCCTCACCCAGTTTTATTCCTCCTACACAGCTGTTTCTGTTTCAGTTAATGATTGTGTTTCAACCTACATATTGAATTGATGATCATTAGCACCTGTTTGGTATAATTGTTTAATCATACACCTGACTATATGCCTACAAAATCCCTGACTTTGTGCAAGTGTACCTAGAAGAATTGATGCTGTTTTGAAGGCAAAGGGTTGTCACACCAAATATGGATTTGATGTAGATTTTTCTTCTGTTCACTCACTTTGCATTTAGTTAATTGATAAATATAATCTATTAACATGTCTATTTTTGAAAGCGTTCTTACTTTACAGCATTTTTTCACACCTGCCTAAAACTTTTGCACAGTACTGTATATAAAAGTAGTAAATCTCCCTTTTTCAGGTTTCAAACACAGGACGAAAAATACCCTGAACTTCAAAAAGACACAAATTTTGAATAACACTAAAAGACAAGTAGACAAACGTTTCGATAAAAAAAAAAAATCAATGAGATGCTGTTGTAAGGTTTATGTACAGGACTTCTTATAACCTTCTTTAGTTCTGTTTTGAAATGTCAGATTTTTAAATTTGTCAGTTTTTCGTTAAATATATGGAAAACTACAAAGTGGTATGTAATTCAATATGTTAAAGTAATGTTATTCAGAGGGTTTCATTCGACTTTATGTGCAAAATTAGTTAATTATATAGGGTGATGCAACATTTTTGGCCATCAATATATATATATATATATATATATATATATATATATATATATATATATATATATATATATACACACATACAGTGGTTTGCAGAAGAATTCACCCCCTACCAATAATGTCACATTTTGTTGAATTACAAATAATGTATGCACAGTTTTTCACACAAACTTTTTTTATTCAAAGCTGTAGTGGTTAAACTGAACACTGTTATATGGGGAGGAGGTTTAAATGTCAGCAAAACTTGCAAAGAAAATGTACAAAATGAAATTTACTGGTTGCATAAGTATTCAGCCCCTTAAGTCAGTACTTGGTAGAAGCACCTTTTGCAGCAATTACTGCTATGAGTCTTTTTGGATAGGTCTCTATTAGCTTTGCACAGTAGGGTGGTGACATTTTTGCCCATTCTTTACGGGAAAATTGCTCCAGTTCTGATAAGTTTGTTGGGGATCGTCGATGGACTGCAGTCTTCAAGTCTTGACATATATTTTCGATTGGATTCAAGTCAGGACTTTGACTGGGCCACTCAAGAACATTAATTCTCTTATTGTTCAACCACTGCAGTGTGGCTTTGGCTTTGTGCTTCGGGTCACTGTCCTGCTGAAATGTGAATTTCCTCCCCAGTTTCAGAGTCTTGGCTGACTCAAACAGGTTTTCCTCAAGGATTCGCCTGTACTTTGCACCATCCATTCTCCCCTCTATGCTGACAGCCTTCCCAGTCCCTGCTGAAGAGCATCTCCATAACATGATGCTGCCACCACCATGCGTGACAGTTGGGATGGTGTTGACTGGGTGATGTGCAGTGTTGGGCTTGCGCCAGACGTAACGCTTGGAATTTAGACAGAAAAGTTCAATTTTTGTCTGACCACAAAACCTTTTTCCACATGTCTGCGGTATCATCTGCATGCTTTTTCGCAAACTCCATACACGCTTTAAGATGAGGCTGTTTGAGTAATGGCTTCTTTCTTGCCACCCATCCATACAGGCCAGCTTTGTGTAGGGACTGGCTTATTGTTGCTGTGTGAACACTGACTCCCATCTCAGACACAGAACTTTGGAGATCTCCCAAGGTCATTGTTGGCTTCAGAGTGACATCCCGAACCAGTTTCCTGCTTGCCCGGCTGCTCAGTTTGGGAGGGTGATCTGTTCTAGGTAGTGTCTGGGTGGTATGATGCATCTTCCACTTCTTAATGATGGACTTCACTGTGCTGAGAGGGATAATCAGCACCTTTGAAATTTTCTTGTACCCTTCTCCTGCTCTGTGCCTCTCCACCCCTTTATCCCTGACTTGTTTTGAAAGCTCCTTGGTCTTCATGGTTGCTTTGTTGGATCACTATGTGAGTTGCAGCTTGAAGGTCTTTATATACCTGAGGGAAATTATCTACAAGTTAAACCACTTCACACAGGCTGAAACCATTTCACAAATTTTGTGACCTTTCAAACAAATAATTTGCACCTGAGCTGATTTAGGGCTGCAGTAGCAAAGGGGTTGAATACTTATGGTACTGAGATTCATCTTTTTTTCTGTAAATCATACTTATTTATATTCTATATGCATTTTTAACTTTATCAATATGAAGTAGTTTGTGTAGATTCTACATGTTAAGTCTAATTTGAAAGCTTTGTGGAGTACGCTCAGGTGCCAACAAAATATGAAAACTTTGCAGGGGGGTGAATACTTGTGCAAACCACTGTGTGTGTGTATATATATATATATATATATATATATATATATATATATATATATATATATATATATATATATATACAACATGCCCCAGTCCATGCTATTAAGCTATGTTATTGATGATATACATTAAGAAGTTTGTTTCTGGAGGTGTGCTTCTCTTGAAATTATTATTACAGTATTCAGTTACATATTTAAATGTATGCATTAAAGTACAGTACAGGGACCTTTGGGCTCTTTTCTGTGTAATTTGAGGTGTAATCACCACAGACCGACTCAATGTCCTCAGGTCATTTTGCAATTAACAATATACAGAGACACCATAAGCCAAATGGTAGCTCATGTTGCACCGTATGTTACACACATATTTTCTTTCTGCTATATGATTGTGGTAGTGCAGATCTTGTGTCATACAATCTATTATATAAAAGAGGAACAGACATATGTTATTCTTAACGACTTTACCACTATGTATATCCAAGATGCAGGGAATTGTTGCAGTGTAATTAGTTGACATGGCTGTTTGTTATTGATATAGTTATGTACTTCCCATGGCCACCCTGCCATGAGACTTGAATATGAATGAGCAAGTTGAGATACCATTGTGCCATTGTTTCTTCTAATGGAATTTCTTCAGATTAAAGCTGTTCTGACATTTTACTTAGTGACTAAATGGTTAGGTGCTGATACTAAAAGGGGTATGGGAATTCTTGTTGTGGCTATTTTTAGCATGGTGAACTGATGAATCCCAGTTCAGCTTAGACTTGCCAGATGTGTTCTGAGCGATTCTTTTCACTGAAGAGATTCCTTTGTGTTTACGTAGGTGGGTGATAGTTGGTGAGGTTCATTCCCCGGGCAGGCATTGTCAAAGCCAATGAGATTATAGACAATCAGACATACAGGTCCATTTTTACTTACAGCTCCAAATTATTTAATAAGAAAGTAGAAAAATGTCAAGCACTCACCAAACAGTAACAATCTAGATCATTCATCGCTTTATTTACATTAGAATCACCTGTCCCATACGTAAATAAGCGGCTGGAACCGATGAGATATTGATGGTGAAAACGTCTTGAAAACAGTGTTGTGTCAGAGTATAGAAATAATAGTAATTTTGCATTACTATTATTTGAATGTATGATTTGGTGTGTTAAAAACACTGTTTATTGTTATTATTGTTTTACAGCCTGGGTGGGGTTAAAATGCCCCATCCAGATAAAATCATGAAAATGCGTGGTCAACAGCGAGTGATTATTGACAAACTGGCTGTTGACCAGGCATACGAGAAACCCTGTGCCGAATGTGGTTGAGGGATAAACTAGATAATTGATAACCAGTTAATCCCCCTGCCACAATATAAAAACAAGCAGCTTTGGCTGAACAGAGTGTTCAGAGGCGGAACGAGAGACGTGAGTCAGGAGAAACGAAACTTAAAAGACTCAATTGCTACCCGTGCTGGTTTTACACTTGTTTGATACAAAAGATACTTGTTTGTTCCGTGTCTGTTTTGGCCGCTGTGCCACTTGTTTTGTACCAGTGTTTTGTTCAAACCATTTATTTGTTATTAAACATGCGCATCAGCGCTACCATACCCTGGAGGACTGTCATGTCTGTTCTCCTTCATGGTTGGACGTCACCTGCAAACCAGTGTTGCCACAGGTGTACACCTGTGATTCACATTAACAACTACAATCACTTTAGTTGCAATTAAGTCCAGGATGATTGGTTACTGTGATATGGGGAGGGGGTTACTTTATAAATATTGGCTCCATTCGTCAATACTTTTAATGGGGAAATCCTTCAGTTCCTGCACATCCCAGAACCAGTATTATGGCTGCATTTCTTTGAAATGTTTCCTGCACTGTTTTGCTCATGCAGATTTTCTTTCTTTGTGTCTTTTTGCCCTCTGGTGCACTCAATAAACAAGCATTTTATTTTTATTTTTAATCTTGGTATGGCAAATACATTTCTTCCTGTGCGATTGTGAAAGAAAGACAATGATTCTTGGTGGTAAATTTCCCTCTTGACGTAACAGGAACAGAGTGCTGTGGACTGGTTGGCCTGATACCTCATTCCCAGGGTTAAAAGGAAGCCGGTCATGTAGAAAAGAGACGGAGCTTCGGTACACAAACTCATTGACCCGGAAGGGAAATGATGTGGCAGCTGCAGATCATAAAAAGCAGCTGCAATCGTTTACCAAGGGGTCATGAGTGACGGTATAAACAGGGGTCGAAGCAATGCTATCTGTTCCTTCGTTTAGTTATTTAATAAGTCACCCGGAAGGACCTGTGTTTGGTGAAATAATCATGAGTGTTTGTTTTGTTCTGTCTATTTGTTTGTTTGTATTCACTAGACAGCTAACACGTTCCGGAGCTGTCGCCAGAGGCCAGCAAAAACCCAGAACAGCACTGCACTCGTATCACTGTACTTGTGTCTTGCTCTTAATTGTATTAATACTTGTACTGTGATTCTTGAAATGTATTTTTGTTTATGACTGTAAGTTGCCCTGGATAAGGGCATCTGCTAAGAAATAAATAATAATCACTAACTGTATTTGCACCACTAGCACTAATTCACACACTAACTGACTTGTGTATGTGTTTTGTGTGGGTGTATAATAAAAACAGGACTATTTGCAGGGCAAACCCGGGGATTATAAATTAAGTAATACACGCTGCTGTATTACTTACCTTCATTATTGTTTACTGTTTGTTTCGCCATCAGGCACTGGACAAAAACAAATAAAGCAAACCTTTTCACCTGGATTACAATCTGTTTTTTAATCACCTGCACCTGTACACTATTAACCATTTTGCCACAGTGATCTAGTGGGCCTTTGATTTCACTTTATCTTCACTCAGCGGTACTGTGACACCAAGTTAAGGATACAGTACTTGTCAATAAAGGCTTTTTTTGAATTCACTATATATTGAACCTGAACTAAATCTATTGTTAATTTTGTGCGTTACACCAGACTTGTCAACTTCAATATTTTACTGCATTGATTTAAAAAAATAGACAAAGGACACAGGCGAAACTGACTAGTGAAACAAATTAAAAACTGCAGAGGTGTTCAACACCGATAACCCAATGGTGAATTGCAGTAGCAGGTTGTTTGAAAAGCCTGGTGGTCCACTAGCATGTCCAGTTGTTGTATGTGGGTGTGGCAGTGAGGGCTGCAGTGGTGATGTCAGACGAGGAAAAGAAACCAAAACACAAGTAACTACGGGCTAAACTGAGCATAAGGCGCCCGTTCTTTATTTATTAATTAAACAAACAAACAGTGTAAACAAAACACAAAGAAAATGGGCACATTGGCCAAAGTAAAAATAACACAAGTGACAATAATTCTTTCTATAAAACGAGTTAACTTATTAGTAGCATTCACTCTTAGTCCTCTCACTCACAGCAAAATAAAAAATTGTCCTGTTACACTTTAAGAATATGAAATGTGTAATTAAATTAAGCATTGCTTTGTTGATAAGTGAAAACAAGGACACAAATGTTTCAGCATTAACGACAGTAACTACACAGACCAGGCACTGTGATATTCACCATTCCACAATTTCAAATGACATGTATTATCTTTATATCGTTGTATGTAGCTTTGCCTCATTAGTCTAAATCAAGGCTAGCAGGAGTGAATTATTGAACATACAGTACAGTACATCTGTATCAATTAAGTACATGCAATTAGAATTTTAGGAAAAATCCTTTTTAGCAAAAGTTTTGTTTTTGTGGATGAGGAAAGAAAGTTACAAGAAATAGATGTCTACAATTATTTATTAAACCAATTTTTTTGCACCCTCTTACACCAGGAAAACCTTCTGCATGTACCAGCAAATTACTGACGGGCTTATCACTAAAAACATTAAAAGATAAAAGCTGCTTATTCAGTAGTTAAATCATTCTGTAAGGATATCAGTTTCAGATTTGTGATTAAGGGACATTTTCATAACAGTTAGATTTAGAAAACATTCAATTAAAACTGGCTAATGTCCCAATACTAATTTGATTGGGTACATGCAATTGTCAAAATGCCAAACAGCTTACAAGTCAAAAGAGCTGTCCTTATCATCATCCTCAGGGTTGTATTCTATTGATTCAGTTTGGCTTTCTGTATCATCATCATCAGACTCCATTTCTTCATCACTGGACTCCCCTTTATTCAGAGATGGCTTCAGCAGCTCACACTGAATACCAATTTCTGCTGTATCTGCTTTCAATATTTTGCTCAAATTGCGAAGTGTAAAATACAGACTAAGGCTGGGACCACATCAAAACTTTGACAACCTGCTAATCGCACTTAACAAAACTGTATTTAATAGGAAAATAACAAAACATCAATATTTTTCAATAAATCTTTATTTTATATAGCACCTTTCATAGTGGACCACCATCACAAAGCTCTTTACAAGATAGTGAGGAACACTGCATAATACATTAAATACAGGGAAATACAGGGCATAGTATATTGTGTAATGATATACTATACTATACAGGAGGCTGTGTGGTCCAGTGGTTAAAGAAAAGGGCTTGTAAGCAGGAGGTCCCCGGTTCAAATCCCACCTCAGCCACTGACTCATTGTGTGACTCTGAGCAAGTCACTTAACCTCCTTGTGCTCCGTCTTCCGGGTGAGACGTAGTTGTAAGTGACTCTGCAGCTGATGCATAGTTCACACACCCTAGTCTCTGTAAGTCGCCTTGGATAAAGGTGTCTGCTAAATAATGAAAGCTGTTTGTGGACCTTTTTTAGTCACATCATTACCTTACTTACAACCACATTGTCACACAGTTCTTACTCTCAGACTGAATAATGTAGTAATAATAGTATATATTATAGTAAAGCAGTTATACTATTAATATGCCACATACATTTTAAAATGTATGTAATGATATTCCATTAAATGTTCACACTGTTTTATTAAAGTACTATTCAAATGGTGAAATTTGTAAGTTGTGTTCAATATACTAATATTATGTTATATAATAGTTATTATATTGCTTAAAATGTGCAGAGTTAAATACTTCTGGTCCACCTACTTTTTTCCAATCTAGCCCCTTTAAAAAAACTATTTGAAGAGCCTTGCTCTACATGCTGAAACATCACTAACTGACAGCAATTTTAATTAAGTAAAAAAGTGACTAAACAGTATCCCTATTCGCTTTCCACTCAACTGAAATGACACAGAGCTGAACTTTAGCTGTTAGTGTTGTTTGCTGACATGCATTCTTTTAGCTAGATTAGAACTACAGTTTGACAGAAGGGCAAAGTCTTGGCAGGGAGCCATGCTGATCCCCCTTCCTCTCTGTTTGCTCTGGTGAGACTCAATGACAAACATCATCAGTATGGTTTAATATCCGTTTAACCCTGTGTGACGGGATTGAAAGGAGTCCCTGTTGTAATTCGCCCTCCCGACCACTGGCAGCGCTGTGTAGGGTTGACCGTGATTGGGTCAGGAGGCTGAACTCTGACCATACAGGAAGTTCCGGGTCAGGCGGCCATCTTGGACCAAGGTGGAACCATGCGGCCGTCAGGTCCCATCATTGCAATCAGCTGTGCTGTTCTCGTCAATTGGCTGACGTGAGGCAGCGTGCTGATTGCAGAGGTGGGACTTGGCAGTATTTAAGCAGTATGGTTTTGCCATTCAGGTCTCTGCCCTGAACTGAAAACATACGCTGTGCTTTGTTGTTTTGTTTTATCAAATTGCTGTATTCACAGAACCTTGAAAACTTGGAAAACTTTGTGGATTGCGGCAGTGAAGAAAGCCCAGGACAAGCCAGTAATCCGTGGCAGGGAACCAAGAGGCAGTGGGAGGAAACCCACTGCAGTAGCACGGAGAACCCAGTGCTTCCTTTATTGTTGTTTTGTAATTAGGCGTTTTTGTTTATTCTTTTTATTTGAAGCCTGAGTTTACCATTGCTGGTATTCCAGGTGGTTTTCTTGTTTATTTTCTGCAATGCTGGACTGTTCTATTTTTGTTAGTTAAAATAAAATCCTGCCTGTTACCAATTGATGGTACAAGGCTCCAAGGACTAAACAACACTTCCGGCTCCTGTGTGCTGTTCTTTCTGGTCCTTCCCTAAAGCTCCACCCACTACCCTCTTACAAGGTGGTGTCAGAAGATGGATGAGCATGGACCGGCACACCCTGCAAGCCGTCTTGGAGGATCAGGAAAGACACCGTGACGGTATAGAGCGCGTCGGGAAGAGCGGGATGCTCAGAGGGATGCTGAGCGTTCAGCCCATATGACTGCGATGGCTGACAAGATGGCGGCCATGTGTCTGGCCATTCAGAACCTGGTAGTGGCCCAAGCCCAGGTCCCGGCCACAGCAGCTGGACCAGCGCAGCCGACGCCCAAAATCCGGCTGCAAAAGATGACCTCAGAAGATGACCCGGAGGCCTTCCTGACCACGTTTGGCGGGTGGCTACAGTGTCAGCATGGCCAGCGGGAAGTTGGGCGGCACAACTTGCCCCTGTCTGACTGGTGAGGCGCAGGCAGCATATCGGGCCCTGAGCAATGTGGCAGCGGAGGATTACCCCAGGTGAAGGCAGCTATCCTCCGGCGCCTCAATATCACCCGGAAACACATTGCCGGCGTTTCCGGACCTACAAGCGGCCGGAGGGAGCCCGCCCGCATCGCGCCCAGCAACTCTGGGACCATCTGACCCGCTGGCTGCGTCCCACTGAACGGACCACCCAACAAATTATGGAGTCTGTGGGGGTCGACCAGTTCCTGGAGGTGTTGGAGCGGAGACTTCGAGCCTGGGTCACTCGCCACAGTCCCGAGGCGATGGACAAGGCCGTCGAGCTGGCGGAGGCCTTCGAGGATGCACTGCTCGGGTGGACCCCAGTCCAGCCCCAGCGGTCCCAGTGAAGCATCGACCCTCACCAGCGCACCCAAGGACTGCAGCGAGGCCTTCAGTTTTCCCGTCCCTTTGGCGCCTCGACTCCAAAGTGGAGACCGAGGTTAGCTCCCAGCTGGGCCAGAGAGAATCCCTGGACCCCCAGTGGTGGACCAAGGGACAAGCAGCCGTCTCCCACAGCGTTGCCTTCCCCAACCTGCTTCGGTGCCACGAGGTGGGACACATCGCGAGATTCTGTCCCGCCGCAATGGAGTGTGACGTGGCCTTGAGATGTCCGGACACAGAGGGTGGTGAGTACAGGGAAGGGGTCGGGAGGGCCTTGCATTATTAATGTAGTTGTTGGTAATATGAGTACCCACGCATTAGTGGACTCGGGGTGTAGTCACACTATAATTGGTCTGCTCTCTTGGAGGGTACGCCCTGGCGCCACAGGGGTCTGTGACCATCTCGTGTATTCATGGAGAAACCAAGGAGTATCCTACCACTAAAGTTAGAATGACTGTGGAAAGTCGGACGTGCCACGTAGTCGTGGCCGTCGCCAAAAAGGTGCCATACCCAGTAATTTTGGGTCGAGATTGGCCTTACTATACGGAAGTTAAGGTCAATGCGCTCGCCACCTATTGTAGAAGGGGTGGTCGAACGGGAATCCAATTGGCGGATCTTCCCTTGCAGGCCAACATATTTACTTCCAGGTTCCGGCCCGTAAAACTAAAGAGAGCGGAGGGCCGAGAAACTTGAGGGGCATTAATGAGACAAGGCTGGGGATTGGTGGAAGAGTCTGCTTTGCCTGTCAAACGAACACAGAAGGGGGTGGGTGTCCAGTGTGACCAGCGGGAGCGGGTTACTGAGATCCCTAGAGCAGAAGCTACTGAGGCCCCGCTTGGCATACCGCAATTCTGGGACCGGAGTGTGGACCTAGAGTGGGAGCAAAGTAACGACCCCACTCTGGTGCACATCCGGGGGCGGGTTCGGTCTGTCGAGGGGAAGGAAGTTGAAGGCTGCGGGCCGCTCACATTTCCTCACTTCATCGTGATGGGGCATTTGCTGTATAGGGTATCCCAAGCCCCGGGCACAGGACAGCCTGTAACCCAGTTATTGGTTCCGGGGTCTTTCCGCCGGGAGGTCATGCGGTTGGCACATGATATTCCCTTTTCTGGCCACCTGGGGCGGAAAAGACCTTGGAACGAATACTGGCCCGGTTTTATTGGATGGGACTCCACGTGGATGTGAGGAAATATGTAGCGGAGTGTCCTGATTGCCAGAGAGTAGCGCCGGGCAGGTTCGCCCGGCCCGCTGGTCCCACTGCCCCTGGTTTGTACTCCTTTGATCGCATAGCAATGGACATAGTGGGCCCAGTGCATCCTGCCGACTCTGGATATACGCACATTCTAGTAATGGTGGATTATGCTACTCGATATCCAGAGGCGGTGCCACTGCGCTCCACAAGTGCAGTTGCCATTGCTAAAGAACTAGTTAAGATTATTGCTAGAGTAGGGGTACCCAAAGAGATTCTGACGGATCAGGGAACCAACTTCATGTCCGATACCCTCAAAGAAGTGTACAAAATGTTGAAAATCCATCCCATCAGGACCTCTGTGTACCATCCGCAGACAGACGGCCTGGTGGAAAGGTTTAATCAGACCCTGAAGCAGATGCTGAGGCGATTTGTGAACCAGGAACAAAAACATTGGGCAAAACTCCTCCCCTTCCTGATGTTCGCAGTGAGAGAGGTGCCACAGAGTTCAACGGGTTCTCCCGTTTGAGCTGCTGTATGGGAGACAACCCGAGGCATTCTCGATCTCGTGCGAGAAGGGTGGGAGGACCAAACCTCTACTTCTAAAAATGTAGTCAAATACGTACTACTGCTAAGAGATCGCTTAGAATTAGTCGGTCGTTTGGCTCAAGAGAACCTGCGCAATGCTCAGCATCAGCAGCAGCAGCAGTACAATCAAAAGCACGAATTCGGACTTTTCGACCTGGAGATAAGGTACTGCTGCTCCTTCCCACAGCCGAATCTAAGTTGTTTGCCAAGTGGCAGGGGCCGTATGAGGTGGTTCGGGCTATAGGGAGAGTGAATTATGAAATCAGGCAGCGGACCATCGAAAATCACTCCAGATTTATCATGTAAATTTGTTAAAACCCTGGGCAAATGCGCGTTTGGCAAACAAGAGACCCAATATCTTGGCTTTAGCATGGGTAATGGTCGGGTGAAACCAGTGGCTTCAAGGTCCAGGCCTTGGTGGACACTCGGTCCCGAAGCAAGGCTCAAGTGAGGTCTCTTTTGGGGCTGGCAGGCTATTATCGCCGTTTTATCCCGAGTTTTCCACCATTGTTAGCCCCTTGATTGACCTCACTAAGAAGAGCCCCAAACGCTGTAAAATGGTCAGATGAGTGTCAGGGAGCGTTTGACACGATAAAGCGGATACTTTGCCAAGCCCCTGCACTAGTTTCACCAGATTTCGACAGGGAATTCATCCTCCAGACAGACGCCTCGGATGTCGGTCTGGGGCAGTCTTGTCCCAGGAGATCGATGGGGTAGAACACCCGTGCTATACATTAGCAGGAAAATGGCTCAGAGGGAGCGCAACTACTCAGTTATTGAAAAGGAGTGTCTGGCCATTAAATGGGCCACGAACTCTCTTCGATATTATCTCCTGGGCGGTCCTTCACTCTTGTCACAGATCACGCTCCTCTTAAGTGGCTAAACACGATGAGGGACACGAGCGCCGGATTACTCGGTGGAGTCTGGCGCTGCAACCCTTTAACTTCACTGTTAAACATCGTTCGGGTAAGGAGCATCAAAATGCTGATTTTTTCAAGGGAGGGGGTCATTTAGGGAGTTAGGGTTGGCCGAGTGTGCCTACGGCTCCACTCTGAGGGGGGATGTGACGGGATTGAAAGGAGTCCCTGTTGTAATTCGCCCTCCCGACCACTGGCAGCGCTGTGTAGGGTTGACCGTGATTGGGTCAGGAGGCTGAACTCTGACCATACAGGAAGTTCCAGGTCAGGTGGCCATCTTGGACCAAGGTGGAACCATGCGGCCGTCAGGTCCCATCATTGCAATCAGCTGTGCTGTTCTCGTCAATTGGCTGACGTGAGGCAGCGTGCTGATTGCAGAGGTGGGACTTGGCAGTATTTAAGCAGTATGGTTTTGCCATTCAGGTCTCTGCCCTGAACTGAAAACATACGCTGTGCTTTGTTGTTTTGTTTTATCAAATTGCTGTATTCACAGAACCTTGAAAACTTGGAAAACTTTGTGGATTGCGGCAGTGAAGAAAGCCCAGGACAAGCCAGTAATCCGTGGCAGGGAACCAAGAGGCAGTGGGAGGAAACCCACTGCAGTAGCACGGAGAACCCAGTGCTTCCTTTATTGTTGTTTTGTAATTAGACGTTTTTGTTTATTCTTTTTATTTGAAGCCTGAGTTTACCATTGCTGGTATTCCAGGTGGTTTTCTTGTTTATTTTCTGCAATGCTGGACTGTTCTATTTTTGTTAGTTAAAATAAAATCCTGCCTGTTACCAATTGATGTTACAAGGCTCCAAGGACTAAACAACACTTCCGGCTCCTGTGTGCTGTTCTTTCTGGTCCTTCCCTAAAGCTCCACCCACTACCCTCTTACACCCTGTAACAATGATGATGTGTATGTGTATTCGTTGCTATGCAGGCAGTAGATTGAGAGAGGTTAGAGTTGACACACTCCACAGGCGAGCAGGCAGGTTTTATTTACAAACACAATTCACACATACTTACACACACTATTTACAACAAATGCCCACAAACACACGTACACAAAAAAAACCTCTTCATTCGCAGGGCTCCTGTCCTGCCACAGACCCCTTAAGCTGCTAAACTGTAACAGGAAACCTTGGCACACGCTAAGACAGATTGTTTTTAATTGTTCTTTATACCATGTTCATTATTTAATTTCTTACAGAGGCTTGGATTACCAAGGCAGATAAAAAAATTAAAAAAAAACCCAGACAGACAATGACTGCAGAACTGCCACATGTTAGCAGTTTCTGCATTATTAAAAAGGGGGCAAACTAAAATATTTTGTACCAATTATTTTTTAACCCTTTGTTATTAGTGATCTATAAATAAAATAATTTTGGTTAAGAAGGACTGAAATGCTAAATGTACAATATTATTATTTTTTCTTATGTATAAAAGTCAACTTTTAAAAGTCTCATGTTTAAAAGTTAACTACCACATTATCTCTATTTCTACTGTTCTAGTGCTCATATTCTAGCACTTAAAATGAATCATGTCTCAAGAGAGATGTATCCACTCTTCAGTTGTCATTTACTTAAAATCCTCAATAATGACATGTGTATAACAGACTACTACTTTCAGTTACATCTTTAAAATACTCTAAATGCTGCTGAATCTATTGAGACTGGTAAATTAGATGTCAATGCTTGGTGGGTACACATTCTAATCAGGAAGTTCTTGAAATCAAGTATATTAGAAATAATTTAGAATGGAAGTGTGCACAGTGTTAAAAGCTCTATCCTATCCCATACATAAAAACAACAAAGCTACAAGAAAAGCACTGTCTTGTAACTGATAATGATTCTAACTTCAGGTCATTATTTTTTATGTGTGTATCAGCACTGAACTTTAAAATAATGTATTCAGATTCATATCAAATATCATATAAGTGTTTCTTAGGGTTGGATGGGGGTAACATAATACATGTTTTGTTGTTATTTTGTAATGACATTTCTAGTCATCATATAATAATAATAATAATAATAATAATAATAATAATAATAATAATAATAATAATTTTATAAAGTGCCTTTCATGACAAGTCATCACAAAGTGCTGTACATAAGAACACAAAATACAAATAAACAGTAAGAAAAATATTAAAACATCACATCTAAAAAAAAAAAGCCTGTTTAAACAAATAAGTTTTTAGGCAAGATTTAAAAACACCCAAGGATTCAGAGTCCCTAATTTATTTGGAAAGGGCATTCCACAACCTAGGGGCATAGGAACACAAGGCCAGATCACCCACAGTTCAGAGTCTGGTCGTGGGGACACATAAGAGTCCAACATCAGTGGACCGCAAATTACGGATAGGGGTATAAATAGACAAAAGATCAGTTGTGTAAGAGGGAGACACACCCTTCAAAGCCTTAAAGTCGGTAGGTGGCCTGCTCGACAAACTCATACGGCTCTGTTTTGTTTTATCACATTGTGTAGCTCACACATTTCTGAGGTATTTTTTTTTTGTTTGTTTGTTTCTTAGCTCTTATTGTTGGTACAGCATCCTCTCCAAAGGGTCTAGCTATCTCTGACGTGTTGAAGCAGTGGTTCTCAAAGTGTGCTGAACACAAATGTGACCATTTGCTCGGCTTCGTCCAGACTTGCGTAAGTTGAACACATTTTGTCCAAGCCCTGGCAACTTTTGGATTCTTCGGCCACTTATGCAGGTTAAAACCATCTTGGTTTGTATTGCTGCATCCACCTAAAAGACATTGGCGTGGCATTATGGCAAAAACCGAACTACAAGTTAAAAGTAAATCATGGATTGTATCGTTGTCTTCAATGTGAATAGTAGTAGAATGTTGAATTTGTTCACGTCGTTACGTCACGGTAAAAGATCACAGAAGTAAAAGATGGTTCCAGAAAATCCAGATTTAATTGCTAAATTACCTATTTTTTTATTGGAAATTGAAAAAAGACACATCATATCGTATTTCTATGATATCAAAGGGTAGTTTAGTGTGAGCATAAGTATGTTTGGGTTCCCCTTTACAATGAAATAACTTGAGTGAAAAAATGCACCCAGTAGTTGTCTATTTACAAAAATGTAAATAAACAGACACAAGAAAAACATACTTATTAATAATTCACAAAAGCTTATTTTTTTGCAATAGTTCTTTTATTCAATGTTTCTATATTTTAAAGGTTCATTGATTAAAAACAAAAAACAACAAAAAAGACACCATGACAAACACTGTTTGTCTGCGGAGCATGTAGTTTTAAGAAAGAATAAATTAATATTTCCTTCAACTGCACCAATAACCCAACTATAATGTATAATGTATTTACCAAGCCATTTACAATTATAAGTACAAGGACAATTACACCAGCACTTTTAAGAGTATATTGTTTACAGAAACTCTGTCTTACTCTCCCAAACACATATACTGTACATATATTGCTTGAAAAAGTGTATTTTCTTCTGTAATTTGTACCTGCAGAATACAAGTTTTAAACCAATGGTTTATTTTCAGATGTGAGCACTGGCTTTGTTCTTCCTATCTACATTTCAAATAAAAATATACAAATATATGTGCTGGTTTATCGAACCTATTATATTTAAATCTCTATAGTCTTCCTTTGACATTGATTCCCAATGAATGCATATTGTCAGGTTGCTTGTTGTGATCTAAATGGTGAAAAAGCATTGCACATACCTGGGAAATATTTACCCACAAGGCAGGTATCAGAAAACAGCATCCTAACACACTGCTATCTAACGATGTACAGTATACTGCTTCTGCTGCACCACAGCATAAATGGACTAAGAGCTTTCTGCTGCAAATGCATTTCCTTTTACTAGCCAGGTTATAGCTAATACTTGTTAACAATTTATTTCTCCATATTAGCATAATGGAGTAACAAACATCAAGACAGAGGCGAGGGATCTGTCTTACATCAGACATTTTTGTAAATGATTTAAATTACCTTTAATGGTTTGCTTTGGCCAATATAATTCCAAACAGCATAGTTTACTCAAACTAACAAGTGGCTAGAAAGGTACACTACAATCTTTCATCAGTATAATGATCTCGCCACTCTACAGGAGTCTGGACATTTGTTAAAGTGGTCTATTTATCTTCTTGCACATATATCAGAAAAAAGCACTTAGACAAGGGTGTACTTTGTTTACAAATATACATTGCATTACCATTCATATCCAGCAAATTGCTAACATTCTTGATACATTGGCTAACATCTTTTCTCATAAATATTCAAAGTTCATATTATTATCTTTTTACAACAAAGAATGAAACATGGTTATAGTTTAGGAACAAATACTTAAGAATGCCCTTTGTGAAAAAAAAGATACCGTATCAAATACACACACAAAAAAAAATAAAGTTGACAATGAACAAAATAGAATCTCACAAAACACTGACGTTAAAATGTTAAATATTTTTTTCTTTTTAATATTTTAAACAAATAACAGTTACGGGCTGCTTGTGACATTGCATGCGGTACATAGAGATATTTGTCGTGAGAATGGAGATGAAATTTGATGTTTCCACACTGACATAACTATTTGTTAAAATAAATATTTTTTTAAAACTATACATTCTAATATGAAAATACATGTGAATAAGAGACATAAACCTTAATGCAAAACAGGCTCTATTTTTTTTACTGAAACTATTTTTAAAAGTCTAGTTCTGTATGATGTTTGGGTTTGACTGTGTGTCTGTGTGAGGTTGTATGCCTCTACATTTGTGTGTGTTCGACTGCGTCTCACAGCTAACAATGTAATAATTGAGTGCTTAATTTGTGAACAATGTCAAATAGTGATAATACAAATAGATATAAAAAAAAAAACATGGTATATAAAAACCAGGTTCATCTTGCAAACAGCTTTCTGACAAATTTCTATGTACACATTTCACATACGAGTGTATCTAACTCCAAATTGAACCCTGCAGCCTTTGGACAAAGATGACAGAGGTAAAATATATCCAGACTTCTTTGAAGGCATCCTGAACTTACGTGAGCTCAATTATATGAATAAACTAAAGTAAATTCATGTAAAACTTAGTAAAAGAAGCCAGTTTCAATTCAGTAGCCCTGGGGGTAGGATGGCAGCCCATGAGACTACACAAGGCCTTTCTAATGTGTAAGTTTAAGAAGGCCACATTTCTTACAAAATGTGTGTACTTTTGGCATTCATCACTGGAGTGCTACATTTTGTATATACGCAACATTGCCCAATGTCGTCTCATTCACACTTATCCTGATTCAAATCAAAGCTTATGGCGCTGCCTTTGCTATACTTTTTAGATATGGCTACACCATAATTTAGATGTCATCTAGGCCTGTGTCCTGCTTGTAAATCCTTATTCCATATTACCCAGCATAAAAAAATAATAATAATAAAAAATATATATATATTTTTTTTAAAAGTTCAACCAACAACAACTTGATTCTGGAGTGTAATAAAATTAATTGCCTTCTCTATTAAAGGAACAATCAGCAACCTGGACAAGGAAATGTGATTTTCTCTTGAATAATTTAATGCATACAGAACTTGCCATAGAATTTAAAACACCAACAATTGCATTAAGGTTTACTTATCCCCGATATGTGTGTTTAATTTTTTTTTTTAGTGTTTTTTTTTAATTTTTTTATAGATGAGACCATGTTTCTGATTAAACTAAGACATGGCCATGATTGAGAATGCATTACACAGTATCTGCAACACTAGACCTACAACTGACATTTAGTTCATTTTTATAGCACAGTCTATTGCATAATGGTGATAAGTTTATAAATATTATAAATGTACACTTATAGTTATTAAGCAACATAACTTAATGTCCGTCTTGTTCTGTGATTAGGAATAGAAAAATGGTGTCATCCATCCTACTGTCAGACAAACTGTTCATCCTAATCTAGAAAAAAAAGCAGCAAATATAACTTGTATTCCCTCTTGGACCCATAACACTGGCATGGTCTTAATTAACTAATATTCAAGGATTGTACTTCCATAGACGCATTTTAAAGAGTCACTGAATATCTAGCATCACACCTACAGTGTTAGTTTGAACAAATTTAGGTCTCTGAATTGAAAAAAATAAGTATTTACCTAAAAGCTGTTTAGGTAGATTATTTTATATGTGCTTTCCAAAACAAATTTTATTTCCACAGTGATGGCATGGTTGCTGCACTTGAGGAATTTGTTCCTTGTTTTTTCTCTGAACAGTGAAGAAAAAATGTCTTACAAAGTCAAGTTTTGGTTGATGTTGGATTCCATTTACAAAACAAAAGACAAACAAAAAATATCAAAGGAAGCCACGTCCCAAAAATTCAGATCTGAAATCATAATAACGGAAGACTAGTGTTAACAGCTTTAAATAATGTCTCTTCCAAATCTTCTAGTTGTGTAATATATATATATATATATATATATATATATATATATATATATATATATATATATATATATAGTACATTCTTTTAAAACAAAAATACTCAAATTTTTTTTAAATTTTCTTTAACAGTGCCCTGTCGCCGTACATTTAAAAAAAAACAAAAAAACTGGGGGATCATAAATTTGAGGCAAAACGAAGCTTGTCTTGTTCAGCCTCTGTACTACTTAAGACTGTGGACTCCCTTCTTGACCCCAATGAATCCCTGTGCTGGGAGGAGGGATGCCCACGCACTGGAGGCAAAGCCCCAGAGGACATCTGACGGAAGAGGTTAACTCTCTGTGGTACGGTGGCTCTGATGCTGCCCTGAAGGCCTGTTCCCTGGACAGCAGACACCGGAGCCGGGCTGGATGCCAAGGATTCCCCTGGTGACGGGTGTGGCCTGGAGATAAGCGAGGTCTCATGGGGCAGTGATGGCTGGGATGCAGAGAGAGGCCTCACATCTCGACTCAGGCTGCCGGAGTGCAGAGCCTGGGTGCTCTTGTGCATGTCACTTCTCTGAGGTGAAGGTGCTTTCTGCAATTGCTGCTGCTGCTGCTGTTGTTGTTGTTGCTGTTGATGTTGAATGAGTGACAGTTGAGATGCCGTTGGCGAGCTGTACTGGAATGTTCGACCTGCCAGCGGGCTTTGCACTGGGGGGCTGCACACGGCTGTGGTGTAGGAGCAGGGAGATAGGATTGCTGCCTGCTGCTGTTGCAGGGGTGTCTGTGGGCTGGGGGAGGCCGAATTCAGGTTGCCATGGGACATGCTTGGCATGGCATAGACAGGCTGTGATGGTGCCGTCATGATCCTCGTGGACTGTGCGAGGGTGGAGGATGCACTGTAGGTCCGGGCTGAGGACTGCTGGAACTGAGAGTTGCCCAGGGTAGTAGTGTACGGCGGCTGACCCGGGGAGTTAATGATTGAATTTCCAGAGATCGGGGTGGGGATCATCCCCGTCACTGACTGCTTGCGGTCTACCATCATTACCATCTCCCGGTCCTGCCTGATAATCTGCTTCAGGAGCTCGTTCTCCTGAGTGTTGAAGACACCTGCGTTGAGGTCCTTCTGGAACTTCTGCAGCAAAATGGAATTCTTCTTCCCTGTAGGAGAAGAAAAAAGAAAACAGATGGAAGTTTAGTCAAATGCTATCAAATGAAAATCTTTCAAGCTCAGAAAGTAAACTGAACAAAAGGTATATTCAGATAATATATTTTGGGACAACAGTAGGTGTTTATAGGTTTTAAATAAATTATTATTTTTATTGTAAAACAATTACAAAAACTGACAAAAATAAACAAACAACCAAAAATAGCCTCCTATTCTCACTGTTGTGCTTTGCTATGTACTGATATAGTATACAGGGTGCTGTTTATAATGTCACATATTTACAATCAGATGTTCCCAAATCAGTTGACTGCATATTTAGCAATTCTGGACACCACCTATCATTTGAAATGAAAGATAATTTACATTGTATCATACTAAAACTGTAAGGCATAGAATGTTGGTTAAAGGCATAACCAGATTAACAAAGTCATCATCAAGTGTCTATAGATACACAGGATTTGTGTGGTCTTCTCTTGGTTTAGCTAGACATGTCTCTTCTATAATGTATTATATGGCTCTTAACATAAGTGCTTTCTCTATTGAGTCAAACCCCTATCTGTATATAATACTTAAGAAAAAATCTACAGACAAATTAAATTAATATTAATTTTAGCTGAAATTGAGTAACAGTACCACTTTTGCAAACTGATATTTCACTGACAATATGACTTGACTGGACAGAGTGGAAATAATTGTAAGTCAGATGATATTGCAGAATGTCATCCCAGCTGCTTTTATCTTGCCTGTTATGAGTTTCGGCCTTGCTGACACTTATGCAATACTCATGTGGTATTAATTCAGAGAGCCCCAGTATAACCATTGGATGTACATCTGAAGCACCACCAAACAAAAGCAACTTTAATCAATGTTATAACAGAAGAGGCATAAGTTATTGCATGGGTGGGGGGACATACAGTACAGTGGATGAAGGCATTCACGTGACTTTTATTGTTTTTATGCAGAATTTATACGTTTTGAAGGATTAATTAAATAATTAATTAGTAACTCATTCAAATAAGGGAAGGTGCTCAAACAACGTTTCATTTCAAACTGAATTCTTAGAGAGAGAAAATTCAGTGGAGGTTTTATGTTAGCTCAGCAGGCAATGTTTCGATAACATGCATCAGGGAACATTACATTAATTTAATATATATAGAAATACTGTCCATTGACCAATTTAAAGTATGTATGTGTCAATGTGAATAAAATAAAGTACATGTTGGATTTATTTAACAACCACTTACAAATTATTAAGCAGTATTAACACATGTTAAGCCTAAAGATATATATAAGGCAGGATTGGTCTGATCTAATTACATAAGGAATTGTGTGAAAACTTAGGATAAGTCTAGAGTTTTAACACACAATTGGATTTGCAATGGCTTTACATAACTGCACTCAATTCCCTCAGCATGGAAAGGCGTTAGCAAAAATTGGCTAAATGATCTTTTAGCTTAGCACCTTCCCAATAGGTAATTTCAGGACTCTGGTAAGCAACGTCACCTTGCAGGGATAATCTGCTGAAATTCTGTCCACAAATGTCTCTTCTGACCTTTGATACCTCGTTGTATCTGCCTGCCCAATCAGCATTAGACCACAAAATGGATACTAAAATACTGGAAAGTAGAATTATATAAACAAACATGAATGTGTCCTTTGCAGTAGGAAAGGGTTAATGTGGAATAAAGCTTTCAATAAAGCTTGTAATGGTCTACCGAGCAGGCATTCATTCTCTACCTAGAAATTGCGAGTTAATGTATCCCTACTACCATATTTATTTGGTTTAAACTCCATCTACCGGTGGCAAGTTACGACATTAAGAGAAGTCTTGCGAAAGGTGTTCAATGATGCGATGACTGATAAACACTCCCTCCTCGCCCCTCTCAGCATGGAAATGTGTAGGCGCCTTGCTCTAATCACTGAGCAGGCAAGGGAGATGACTATTTATAAAAGCCTGCAGTCGTCCTAGATTATGTAATCCATCAGGAGATGGCGCAGAGCATGGAACATTTCAAAGATGATATTGGAAAAACTCCCTAGTGGTCATTCAGATACTACATGAATAACTATGACTGTCACGGTCTACAGGGTGTTCCTCTACTTACAGCTGACTAAACTGAAACAGTATTTCAATCAAAAGTCCAATGAATGCAATTCTTAATGAGTCATTGAGGTTCACCTTATTTACCTGCTGCCTGCATTTGTTGATTGTCAGACATTTGCTATAAAATGGACATTTATAGATTTTTGTTTAAGTCTGTTTAAAGATATTCTCTGTCAGGACTTACATTTTATGCAATAACTTAAAATAAAATTATTAGGTCAGCTTGTGACAAGTTTTGCTGGAGGTGGATTTCACTGCATGCTTTTTCTTCTCTTAGTTTTCTTCCACATTGTCACATGACTTTATTATAAAATGTGTGGTATAATTTTTGTCATGGCAACTATTCATTATTATTATTATTATTATTATTATTATTATTATTATTATTATTATTATTATCTATTTCGATGAATTAAATAAAGTTACATTTATTAATCTGTTGGTGACAGAGATTCTGTTAGAGTCCATATTTGCTGGATGTGGTATAGAGGCACAAGGCAGTGAGTCTTCTGACAATAAAAGCTACCGATCGTAGTTTTGAATCTAAAATGTAAGAACTGGGCAACTCTGCTTCCAAAATTACTCTGTATTGCTACATCCTTATAAATTAAACATTTTTAAAAAATGCATGTGGAGAATTAAAATAAAAATATATAAACTTTTACTCTGATTATTCATCCATACGTCTTCATCTTTTTTTTTTTCAAATGGCATCCTAATGTGATCTAAAACAGCTGCTGGGAAATCAGTGGGGCATTTTGCTTTGCAAAATTAATGCCTTGCAGTTCACATTTTACAGCATGTTTTATGTTCCCTTTCTCTTCTACACTGTTACATAATTTATTTATGAATGTTTTTTTTCTTCTTTATTGCAAGAACACAATGGAAGTATTTCCTTCCCTTCACATGCTTTAATGGTAGGTTAATACATTACATCCACAAACCAAGTTACTCATATTATTATTATTATTATTATTATTATTATTATTATTATTATTATTATTATTATTAGATATTTCTTAGCAGACACCCTTACCCAGGGCGACTTACAGTTGTATACAAAAAATACATATTAAGAATTACAGTACAATTAAGAGCAAGATACAAAATACAATGACTTCAGTCCTAATAAGAACAGCTTCTTCAACTCATGAGTCAAAGCTTTGTTAACAATTCCCAAAGATGAAAACCATGCTATAAGAAATACAGTACAGCACATATTTGCAAGGTACTGTACATCATCATGATGAAACAAAGTAGCCAATCTATCTTATTCCTCATATACAACGTTTAACATTGGTTCAACATTAGAGGTTATCCAGCTGAAGCTTTGAAGTCTTCCAGCCTGTCTGTGCACAGGAAAGAAGACATTTATATACGATAAGAGACAAGGTGAACTGCAGCTGATGTGCTCAATTTGTGCTTTAACTGTGCATTGAATATATAAAATGGACAACCTTCAACCTGTTTCAGAACAAAAACAAGTTAAAGAGGATGCAATATCTATTTTTATGAGAAAATATAATTGTTTAATATCTCTTTCTAAGAACATTTTACAATCTCAAGGTTAATGTTAAACCAAGGTTCCATCTGCTCTGTGGCCCGTAAAGATACCATGGATTTGAGGCAAAATGGGATGGCTAATCCAAGTGTCCAGTATAGGACATTGTTAAATTAATCCATGTCCTGGCTAATTTCAATTCAAGACCCTTGTTTTTGTCTACCACTCTCTTCACCACAAGGCTCCCTCCTACCTCCAATCCCTTATGTCTCCCTACACCCCCTGTCATCCTCTCTGCTCCTCTGGTTATGCCTTCCCTCCACTCTCCATCCTCCCATGCCTGCTCTTTCTCTTCCATTGCCCCTCTGTGGTGGAACCACAGGAGTGTTCCGTCTCTCACTGCCTTCCGCTGCCTTCTCAAGACCCACCTGTTTAGACTGCACTTGTAGATCTCTTCATCTACCCCTCCTGCTATGCACTGGATTTGCCTGACCAAAGCACCATGTTACTGGATGCTCAGCTAATGCACAATCCTTGCACTATTGCACTATTATTATATCATTGTAGATACAAATTGTTTTAATCCTAACTTGTTACTTTTTTATCTCATAACGTAGTCGAGTAGCATTTGCACTTACTGTAAACTATACTGCATTTAAAAATTGTTTTTGCACTGTAACCTTGTATTGTCCTGTAATATCTGTAAGTCGCCTTGGATAAAGGTGTCTGCCAAATAAACTAATAATAATCATTTTGATTAAAATTCTTCCATTCCCCAACCCTAATAAATGGAAGGGGATGGGACAACCTTGGAAATTAGATGTTGCAAATCATTAGATCTATACTGCATAAATCTCTTTGATAAATGCATTTCTGGGACTGTTTAAGAGTTATGGTCTCCATTTTTAGAAACACATGGTTTTATAGATTCTTCTTACAGAGCCCCAGTGGCCTGGAACCCTTTGCCCTTTGAATTCCACCAGTTTAGTTGAATTAATAATGCAAATTAAAGAATATGTTCTTTGCAATGTAATAAGATGTTTACCTGCTGCCTATTGTCCTCCCAGGACACTCTTGAACACGAGATGTGCTCATCTCAAGAGGCATTCCTGGTTAAATAATTTTTAAATAGAAATAAATGCATTTTGCAACATGTTATTTGATCATTGCATTGTATTTTCTTTACACATGTCCCAGATAAATAAACGCAGTCAATATACAGTACACCTGGCATTGACCATGAAATGTATTTTTTATACTGAATGAGCCAATTTTTAAATTTTGTATTCATTTTTCCAAAATGATTTGCTAATAGATCAAGTCCACTTGTTTTAAGTGTCATTTGCATATAATAAACATTTGTAATTATATTTTGTTTATACTGTAGATAAAGAAAATAATCCAGATAATACATATTCAGTTATATAGTCATTTACTAAAAAGGGCAAATGTAATGAATTGAAATGTATGACAAAGGGCATATGCTTTGGGCTACATTTACTAGCATTACTGCAAATTGGGAACAGCTACGATTACTGGTAATTATTGTCATTGATATCTTGAAAATAATGTGCTCAATGTTAGTTGTGCAAGGATGAACTAGTTCCCTGTCACTCAATGGCCCCACAGTGAAGACTGAATCCACAGACTGTAATACATATAATGCATATATATATATATATATATATATATATATACAGTACTGTGCAAAAGTTTTAGGCAGGTGTGAAAAAATGCTGTAAAGTACGAATGCTTTCAAAAATAGACATGTTAATAGATTATATTTATCAATTAACTAAATGCAAAGTGAGTGAACAGAAGAAAAATGTAAATCAAATCCATATTTGGTGTGACCACCCTTTGCCATCAAAACAGCATCAATTCTTCTAGGTACACTTGCACAAAGTCAGGGATTTTGTAGGCATATAGTCAGGTGTATGATTAAACAATTATACCAAACAGGTGCTAATGATCATCAATTCAATATGTAGGTTGAAACACAATCATTAACTGAAACAGAAACAGCTGTGTAGGAGGAATAAAACTGGGTGAGGAACAGCCAAACTCAGCTAACAAGGTGAGGTTGCTGAAGACAGTTACTGTCAAAAGTCATACACCATGGCAAGACTGAGCACAGCAACAAGACACAAGATAGTTATACTGCATCAGCAAGGTCTCTCCCAGGCAGAAATTTCAAGGCAGACAGGGGTTTCCAGATGTGCTGTCCAAGCTCTTTTGAAGAAGCACAATGAAACAGGCAACGTTGAGGACCGTAGACGCAGTGGTCGGCCAAGGAAACTTACTGCAGCAGATGAAAGACACATCATGCTTACTTCCCTTCACAATCGGAAGATGTCCAGCAGTGCCATCAGCTCAGAACTGGCAGAAAACAGTGGGACCCTGGTACACCCATCTACTGTCCGGAGAAGTCTGGTCAGAAGTGGCCTTCATGGAAGACTTGCGGCCAAAAGCCATACCTCCGGCGTGGAAACAAGGCCAGCGACTCAACTATGCACGAAAACACAGGAACTGGGGTGCAGAAAAATGACAGCAGGTGCTCTGGACTGATGAGTCAAAATTTGAAATATTTGGCTGTAGCAGAAGGCAGTTTGTTGCCCGAAGGGCTGAGAGCGGTACACGAATGAGTGTCTGCAGGCAACAGTGAAGCATGGTGGAGGTTCCTTGCAAGTTTGGGGCTGCATTTCTGCAAATGGAGTTGGGGATTTGGTCAGAATTAATGGTCTCCTCAATTGCTGAGAAGTGCAGGCAGATACTTATCCATCATGCAATACCATCAGGGAGGCATCTGATTGGCCCCAAATTTATTCTGCAGCATGACAACGACCCCAAACATACAGCGAAAGTCATTAAGAACTATCTTCAGCGTAAAGAAGAACAAGAGTCCTGGAAGTGATGGTATGGCCCCCACAGAGCCCTGATCTCAACATCATCGAGTCTGTCTGGGATTACATGAAGAGAGAGAAGCAACTGAGGCTGCCTAAATCCACAGAAGAACTGTGGTTAGTTCTCCAAGATGTTTGGGCCAACCTACCTGCCGAGTTCCTTCAAAAACTGTGTGCAAGTGTACCTAGAAGAATTGATGCTTGATGCTGTTTTGAAGGCAAAGGGTGATCTTGATTTAGATTTTTCTTCTGTTCACTCACTTTGCATTTAGTTAATTGATAAATATAATCTATTAACATGTCTATTTTTGAAAGCATTCTTACTTTACAGCATCACACCTGCCTAAAACTTTTGCACAGTACTGTACATATATATATATATATATATATATATATATATATATATATATATATATATATATATATATATATATATATATATATATATATACTGTATGTATATAAATATATAGCCAAACACAGTCAATATACAGTACGCCTGGCATTGACCATGAAATGTATTTTTTATCCTGAATGAGCCAATTTTTAAATTTTGTATTCATTTTAAATATATAACATTAAATAAATAAACAAAATTCATTCAAAAGTTGTGCATGCTGATGCGCTGGGGAGGCCAAATCTAGACTGATCCTCAGAGCCAGCATTGCATGATATAATAAAAATATAAATTTATATAAAGTAATGTTAATTAGAATTAATACAGATTCAAAGGTAGAAGTAAAAATGATGTCACAATATATAGAACAGCATTACATCATGTAAGAATAAATCATGGATTTGAATGTAAACAATAACAAGTAGTTGTCATGCCGTCAAAATACCTCCAATGTTTGGATTCAAACACAGGCTCCCTTGAGAAAGATATGTACAACATATCGAAACGTTGGGCAGCTGGCTCTTTGAGCTAATATATATATATACTTGTATATAATTAGGACTGTTAAGCAGTTAAAACAAAGAATTGTAATTGATACAATTACTAATTTAAGTTTGTTTATTATTATTATTATTATTATTATTATTATTATTATTATTATTATTATTCAAAAAACAGCGCTGCATAAATACCCTGTTTTCCTATTTCTGGATTCTGGATCCTATTTGTTGGTCCCTCTTCATAGTTTTATATTTATTTGTAATCCAGCATGTGTTGTTAAATTGTTTGAACCAACTGCTAAATCACAATGGAGTCAGTTTATTACTCACCTTACTGCATTTAAAATTAAACTGTACCTTAGCAGTTTCCTTTACAGTTTCCTTTACTTAAATTGATATTTTTCATTGCTGTTTAACCCTTTGACCCCAAAGCAGAATGAATGAATATATGGGCATGAATATGACCACTTTAGGGTAGATGTACTAAAGTGTTGTGCATGTCGCAATAATCGCAAACCAGTTGCAACGAGTCGGAAGTCTTGGGTGAAATGTACTAAACAAGCACAATGCGATTTGCGACTTTTTAGGGAATGCTTTGCGGCAGCAGCATTTCTTTGTGGTTCAAGCTTAGATGAATATGTAATTATGGGCATTCCTGCATAAATTCGTAAAAAGAGGGCAGAGATAAATTAGGGTGCAAATTAGGGTTCTCAGATATTATAATGAGATGTACAAAAAAGGCCAGCAATTGCGTCAATTTGTTAAGAAATTTTCAACAGTCGCAATTGTTGCTGACATTTCCAAGTCCACTTTTTCACGTGTGTTCCCAGGTGTGCTCAATGCATTTTTGAGGCGAACACCCAAATACCTAATTTTCACTAAAAGCAGGGTGTACTTACAAGCTTTGAAAACACTTCTATGACATTTCTGGTTTCCCCAACGTGTTGGGAGCAATAGACTGCACACATGTGCCACTAACCCCTCCAGCTCATTCTGAGCATCTGTATAGATCTGATCTATTATGTGTCAATTGTCTAGGCTACTAAGTAGGCCAAGTTAAATAATAATAATAATAATAATAATAATAATAAAATCATTTCGTTTCAATTTAAAATAATATTGTATTCACATTGTACACCAATGTGTACAATGCAGCAGCATGGTTTATTTTGTGTTACCAGTAGTTAAACGAAAGTGCGCTACGTATTCATTTGATTTTACTACTTTACTGCATCCTGTATAGGCCTACTGTACAGATTTACATTTTTACATAATGTATCGTGTAATGTAGTGTTATTTCAGCGCAATGATATAGACATTTAGCATTGAGCAATATAAATGTATGTGTGTGCGATTTTATAGTATTGTTTTTAAACCCGACACCTCCTTATGCCAGACAAACATGTCTGGTTTAGCGAGGGGCTACTGTATGATTCTGAAAAGTTTTTTGGGGGTGAAGGTGTATATATATATATATATATATATATATATATATATATATATATATATAGTTTTAAAATAGGTAAAATGAAGTCAAAACAGAATGCATTGTACAGGTAACGTTTACATTTAGCAAAAACAATGTTATTTTGATTCTTGCACCCTTGTATGTATAGACGTTATCCTTTGGGCACCCAATGCTGCAGCAAACCACAGCTCAAATCCTGTTATTTATTTGAACCATGTCTCGCTAAGAAGACGCAACAAATATTTAAATTAGTTTATTGCGGCTGTCTTCATTATCATATTTTCTCTTAGTACATATGATGAAATGTTTACTTTGCTAACGCAACGAAAATGCAAATTGCGGTATGTTCATACTGCGACTGGCCCATCTTAGTACACCTACCCCTTTTTATTTTAGAGCTTGTAGTTTGGCAACCTCAAGTCAGAAATTAAAACCCAGTACATCCACAGAAAGGCCTTATGTAGCTGTTTCCAATTATATAATGTATTTTGTTTTGGAATGTATTACATTTTTTTATACAATCCGCGCACACCAAAAAATTCATTAAAAAATGTATAATACATAATATTTTTTAAAAACTGCCAACTTTATCCCGTTTCTTCGTTAGATATAGAAAAATATTAGGATGTTTCAGTCGCAAAATTTTATGAGGATTTCAAATGAAAAATCTGGTTTTAAATATCTTCTACCGTTGAGGTGCTACAAGATTTTGTCTGAGCCAAATGCCTGTAGACAAAATGCCAGAAAACTGACCTATTTTCAGCACTGTCAGCTATTTTAGTCCAGACTAAACAAAATATCACAAAGTACATTGCCAAATTGTATTGAAAACACTTGTAACCTGAAAATATATGAATAAATACAAGTAAAAAATATAGTTGTTTTTATTTTTCAATAATTTTGCATTATGATGAGAAAAAATATTTAGATTCAAACATTATAGAATTCAATATAACCACGAATAGCAAAAAAAAAAAAAATCTATTGAAAAACAAACTATAACAAAAAAAAGGATATACAAAAACAAACTATAAATGGTGACAAAGCAGTAAACTAATTGGGCTACTGCAATAAATGTAAATAAATAAATGCATTTCATTTTTGGCACATAAAGATAATGTACTGTATATTTCCTGACTTTCAATCATTTTTCATTATGAAGAGAAAATCATATTTATAAACAAAAGGTATAGAATTCAATATAACCATGAATAGCAAATCAACAATAACAGTAATCGTAAAGATAATGGGGGTGTAGCAATAAATGTGACCACCACTGTAAGCAAGCAAACAAACAAACAAACAAACAAACAAACAAATAAATAAATAAATAGATAACGTGATGTAGTGGGGTGTATGTACTATCAAGAACAAGCCTCCTCTCGATTTTGTCCTCTTCTACTTCAAAATACGCGCTGGCAGACGTGTTTCCTGTGTATGCGTCTTTTAAGTGTATCATCAAAACTGGCATGTAGGGATATCATTTTTGTTCCTAGTGACTAGCCTTATTCAATGACAAGCCTAGAAAGACTGATTTGATTGACCCAAGGCTTATTATTGCCGTGAGACATCCCGGAAGACAGATAGCGTCATCAGTGTTTAGGCACTGAAATTAGAGCGGTCCGGCGTGTAGGGGTTAAAACAAATAAAAATGATATTTTATTAACTGAGTGATGGTTATATCCTCCATAATTGAAAATAATATAGTTTAAAATAAATGTAGGTATTGAAATAAAATTAAAAGTAGATAGCTAAGCACTGTTCATTGTGAAAAGAACATCAAACACTTTTTTGTCATCCTATCCAAAAAGTGCATCTCCCTCAGAAAGATGCATACCTCTGTCGGTCATATGGGCACGTGCAATACCTGTTTCAGTAGTCCCCGTCTAATATTTTTTGTCCCGCCTACTTATACCACGTTTGCATGAACCACATAACCCGGGTAAGTGCTCAGTTGCCCCCCCCCCCCATGTTTTTAAAATACTCGAGTTGGCTCCCAATTCGGCCGAATTATCTGGCCCAATTTCACTCCTTCAGACTTTAAAATTCAGGCTGGGAGGAAATTACATCACTTAAATGTCAATCAAAAATGTTGTAGGGGGTAGGAAGATAGAGTATAAAGGGACATTTTAGTTGGTATTAAAGTCGTGGATTTGATACTTTAGGGGATTTTGACGGTTTTGAAATTGCCGTTTTTCACTTAGCATGGACACAAAGAAAAATGCAACGCATTTGGCTGTTAATTAAACCCTTGTAAAAAAAGAACACAAAAAATGCTTAACGTTAAAAAGAACAGTCCTACTACAGTGACAGGTGCAGCTTACATTTTTACATTCCTTAGTTAAGATCCATGCATATTTACAGATACATATGTTAATTTTTACATGTTTGTGTGAATATATGAAAGACGTCTATAAAACTTTTATGCCATTTTTGATATAACATTCGTATTAAGTCATGTACTGTATTAGAAAACAGACTCTCTTTTTTACTATTTAAGTTCAATGATATATTGTTTAACTGGGTAATTAGTTGATTTGTTGTGGGATTTCAAAGTTTTCTGTTACTCATTAACTTTTTACAAGAGTTGTGTAGTAACTATCTTCTGTTGCTGCTTCAGCTCTTAAAAACATAAAAAGCAATAATAGCAACATTTTACATTTAAGCAATAAGCCACTTAAGGGCATGGGTTGTGCTTGGATATTGTCACTTAGTGGTGCATTGTTAGGCACGAGACGCAGTTGAGTTCCTGCACCCAACCAAGAAGTGGCAATATCCAGCACAACCCATGCCCTCAAGTGGCTTATTGCTTTTACAAAACTGACTTATAAATGTTTTATAAAAAAGAAAGGAGAAATCTATATAGTTATTCAGCTGTATTAACATTTTGAGGTATAACCTTCCACAATAGAAAATAGTCCCTATGAACTAAAAATATTTTCATGTTTTTTTTTAATAAAGACTTTAAATAACTATAAAAACCTTGCTAGATGTGTTTCTATACATTTTTCTGACTTTAAATAACTATCAAAAAAACCTTGCTTAGTTGTGTATCTGTGATGTGCCTGCCTTCCTGCATATTTTATGTAACATTGTTGCTAAGTAATACACTCTCCATTGGCTCTAGTGTATACCAAACAGCACACAAGTTTAAGATGCTTTGTTGAGATGAAGATTATTAATTATTAAGTAATTCATTTAAAGTCAAATTGTATTTTCTTTTCAGAAAGCCAGTCATTTAAGCATTTAACAGCCCAATTAGTTTGTTTTGTGGTATTCATTTCATTTCAAGTTTTTTTGTCTTCATAAAGAGTGAGTGTGCTGTAGTAAAGGAAAAGAGAGTGAAGAAAGGTGAGTTGGATGGTTAAGACACCATGTGTAGTAATGTAAATACTGTCAAAAAATATAAAAATATACAAAATTAAAAATGAATGAAGAGTCAGTTTCACAAAACAACGGCTGTTACCAACTAAAAGGAGGAAAATAAACCTGAATATCTTATGGTTACGATATACTACAAATAAAATACCAAAACAGTGTCTTATTTAAAATAGCAAACTGATTCATAGTGCAAATTATTATCAACTGGAAGATATGACAAGACACTGATGTCTGAAGATGTCTTCAGTATCTTCCGTGACAGCAGGTATTTTTGACAGGTTTTTTTCTTTGATTTTGGTGGTGCAGTGATACGTGGTTAGCACAGGTGCATTGATTTGCCTTTTTTCTTAAGTAGTTCCTAATCGTGACATTGTGCTGGATATTGTAATGGCTTGGAACACTGATGGACCAATCAGCATGCAGCATTCTAACAATCCGTTTTATAATATCGGTTAATCCGTACTGCAGTAAAACGCAGTCATTTTAAAAGGGTAATATTTTGTTTGCAACAAATCAAATGTGATCATTAAATGCTTACGCTCAAGTAATTTAATGTGTCTCCTAATAAGTGCAACACTATAAATGCTATATTATTTTCACTAATATTTATTTGGAGGTTACAAAGGCAGGTACAGCTGAGTTGCAGAGGCAGAGGCAGGTCCACTCCTGAGACGGGCCAGTCAAACTTGAAAGCACATTACTTATTCCCTCCCCTATAACTCCAAAACCACACCTGATATGTTAATAATTCAAAGTGGTATGTCTTCCTGACATATGGAACTAAACAATCATGTGCTTTTTGAGCGATATCTCCGTGGTTACGGCTTTGAAGTGCCGCGTCAAAAAGTTCAAATTCGTTTTTTTTGATATTCATATTCTACCTATGGGGTCTGCCGAAAGCTTAAAGGGTATTACGTTTATTTTAAAGTGTTTTTTTACGTTTAATATGATCTGGACTCTGTGGCTGGGTCGAAATAGGGAGACCGCAACCGAAAATGGCGATCCCACAGACATGACGCTGCGGCTAAGTCACAAAATTGACTGTGGCGCTTGTCTTAAAAACAAAATGTTATATAATAAAAACCACATAGAAAAAATTGATTTTTGTGCCGAATGTAATTTAGGTGAAAAATACAATCAAAAGAACGATACTTTGTGAGATTGATATTATATTTTAAGAAGGTATTATCCTATTAATATAACAGGTTTTGTTGTCTTTTCTAATTTGTTTTGCGACTTTAGAGCTCTGTTAAACATAAAACCACACAAACATACTTAAATAGTGTAACTAGGCAGACATGTAAATAGGCAGACGTGTAGCACACAATATATATATATATATATATATATATATATATATATACTATATATATATATATATATAGTGATTCATGATTACTTGGGTAATCTTACATCGATTTAAAAACTGTTGAATTGACGATACGCACACACTGTCCTTCTCATAGGGGATGAACCTGATCACACTCTGTTCGCTCACCCTATTAGTAGTGATTGTATAAGCTTACTAGTCACTAATTAATAAATTCAATTAAAACAAATACAAAACAAATTGGTTACTTTATCTAGTTATTTATCCTATTTTATTTTAAGGCCATATGTCATGGTGTTTTATAACTAACAGGTATCTTGTTTATACCATGAATGTTTACATTTTCCCCGAAACTCATTTGAAGGTACATGTACTGGTATGGTAATCTGTTACTTTTCACACAAGGCAATAGTACAGAGTAGACAGTATGGAGCTCTTCCTTTCCCACAGGTGAAGTGCATTCTTCAGAATCCGGTGTTTTGGCAAGTCTTTAGAAATTGTTCTATCAAAATAACCTCTTGTAAGTAAAAAATGAGATAAAGGTTTAATTCCAATGTTTCGTATTTTGTTATTATCAGCGTTTTCTAAACAGTGTTGTTTTTAAATGATATGCAGTATGCGGAGCAATATGATGTATTTGCGGCTTAATTAACCCTGTTTTTCATTATATGTCCCTACTGTTGGCTTAGGATGGTAAATTATGTAGCTGGTAATGCAGCTGGTAAAGAGCACTACTTTGGATACTAATCCATACGTGTTACACATTCTACAAAGAAATAATAGAACAGTAATGCTTTATTTAAAGCAATTACACCCTCTATGACCCGTGTCATGATGGTAGCCCTTCAATCTCGTGCCCATGATTTGGTGCCTCCATCTGCCAAGTTTCATTGGTATGCAGTGAATTATTTTTTCCTCAACAGCAGTGGACAGTGGCTGCATGACGTGTTTGCTATTGATTTTGGTTATACTTAAACATACAACCATATGTTAGTATCTCGTTTTTGTTTGATTTGTTATATGTAATAAGAAACTAAAAAAAAAAAAAAGTTTTTTGTATGTTTTTTCTCAAACAGCTTTTTCGAGATACTTCCTTCTCTTTGAAGTCAAAATAAAACTAATCTATAATTATTTTACTTTTTTTTCCTTTGTGTTAACAAGGTTTTAACAATCAAAATGCTTGTAATATAGACATTAAAAAGTGCCATACACTACATAGGAAAAGAATGACTTCAGTTACGAAGCTTGGAAATTGAATGTAAGAGTTGTCAGTCCTCCCCATCATGAGACAGGGGACTAAAAATCTATT